>CM062390.1:1601505-2201505 GCA_031304145.1 Cardiospermum halicacabum | reverse complement strand
TTAATAAGCTAAATTCTTTTGAAGATAGACCAAAACTATCTCAAGTAGTCAAATAAAATATATTTTAAAAATAATTAAATCAAAATGAAAAATTAAATTGCTATTTTGAATAACCAAATTAAATATATTAAATAAAAAATACAAATTAACTCAATAAAATTAAAAAACTTCCAAAGTAAAAAGTAAACCTCAAGACAATGAAAGTTCTATATTATAATTATATCATGATATTTTTGGAATTATCTTAACGAATTTTGGAAAGTAAAAAAATATAACCCATAGCATCGCCCAAACTGGTGGGTTGCAAATTTCATTTAAATCAACCTATACATAACTCAACTAAATTAAGGCCGCTTTTCTTTCATTTAAGACTTAATAATACTTAAATTAAGTGTTAAATGTAAAAAATTCTAATCCAATTAAGTTATTCGTCTATTTATTTTTTAATATTTTAATTAACTTAAAATAAGTCATTTTCTTGTAGTTTGACTATTTTATCCCTATAATATTTCATATTGTATTTTTTTAATGAACTTTTTTAATTTATCTTTTTTAAAATGTAAAATACTCACAGATACTTTATAATAATTAAAATAAAAAAAAAATAAAAAATAAATAATATATAATAATAAATGATTTATTTGACATAATTTTTTTTTAAATACTAATAATTATTTATGATATATTACTCATCTATTAAAATATTATTATTGATTTATTTTTTAAAATTTAATAATCAACTTAAAATAAGTGATTGCTTTTTAATTTATAATTTTACCCATTTTATCATTTTTTAATTTTTTTTAATGTTAGATAGTTTAATGGATTGATTTAATTTTTAATTTATAATATTTAAAAATAAATAATTATAATTCATAAGAATATTTATATTTTTAATATTTTAATAATTATGGAATTAAATAAAATAAATATCAATAACAATATTATAAATATAAAATAGAATAAAATACCCATTAAAAAATCTAAAAATATTTATTATTATTTTTTTGTTTGATTAGAATGACAATGTTTATTACTGTCATTTTCATTGAAATTTATAATATCAATATTTATTACTGTAGTGGTTCGGACACAACAGTTGATCCGGACTGATTGGACCGGATGGTTCAGGGTATAACGTGGACCGACTCCTGATGTCAAGGAATCCTGCAAAAGAATAAGGAACATCCGAGCGAACCTGGGGACACCGGTGTGGTGTTTGCCGTAGGCACTCCGACGCTCAAGTCAGCTTTGAAATGTGAACGAATAAGAAACTAAACGAATGAAAGAAAGAGTTAACTTCATGTGTTCAATGATTCCTGTCGGAAAGATAGCCTCGGAAGGTTGTTGACATACACTTAAGTGAGCTCTGGGCTCAATTGACTATGATCGGTAAAATGATCAGAAACGCCAAATAACCACCGGAGTGTAATCGGAGACGATGACAGTGCGAGTAGCAATTTTAACAGAGTTTCGGTAAGTAAAATGAGTGTCCCCTTACTCAGAGGTCTCCTTCCTATTTATAGTGTGTTGGGGGAATGGTCAGGTGGCTGCTTCCGAGATCTTTGCGGAATAATCTGCGTAATATTCGGGATTCTGCAGCGGGCCGTTTAGCCGACTTTGACCAATTTTGGAATTCGTCAAGCAGATGGGCTTCTCGGAATATCGTGGGCCTGGACCCTCGGAACCACTGGGTCTGGGTTTCTCAGAATCAGCAGGCCTGGGCCTGGGCCTTCATTATGAACTGGGATTGTATTGTCAGCCCACTACAGTTACTTACATTGAAAATATAAAAACATTTTTCTTCTTCACAAATTTAGAATGAAAATATTAATTATAGAGTCCATTGAATTTCTAAGCCATAAAAAGTTTACTATACAATTTTAAGTCACTTTTGAAAAGTTTGCAAAACTAAACTTTGATTTTCACTCCATAGGCCAATCACAGCTGTGAGCGTAATTCACAGACCGTGAGCATAATTCACAACATCTGTGAATTGTAAAATTTCAGGGGTATTTTGGGAAACTTGGCCTATGGAGTGAAAATTAAACTTTTAAAAGGCTGTTTTTGTATGTTTTTCAAAACAGTATTTTAAACTTTAAAAATTCCATTTCTTAGAATTTTGATATATGAACCTTTATTATTTTCATCAGAAATTTACAATCATAAATGTATAATTAAAAAATAATAATTCATGGTTTAAATTATCGAGAGAAACAATTATCGGAAAAAATTGAGAGATATTAATGAAAGGGCATTTATGCATAGCTATCTCCCACAGGCTCTTTAGATCGTTTCACTCGTGCTTCCTCTCGCGTAAGCACTTCATTCCACTCGTTTAAGAATACACATACCTGGGAAAATGAATTCATTCAAATTTTAGCACGGTTTTTATAGAAATCATTTAATTTCAGATATTTAAAAAAAACAAAAACAAATGCCTTAAATCACTTATTTTAAGTCTTTATTCAGTGTTAAGTCGAAAGAAAGAAAGAAAAAAAAAAGACGGCCTAAGTTGTGTCACCCTAACTCAAAAAATCTAAACATACCATACTATGTAAAACCATAATCCAAACATAGTCTAAATAAAAAGTAAAATGCTAATATAGTGAAATTTCATATATTGCAATGCTATCATGATAATTTTGTAATATTCTTAATATTAGAAGAATAATTTTGAAATGTAAAAAATATAATCTATAGTAACACCCCAAATTGGTGGATCGGGATTCTACTCAAATCAATTCATACATAATCAAGCTAAACTAAACCATATCAACATAACCCTTAATCCAAACATGGTATAGGTTATTTTAATAACATAAACCATATCATACAAAACCATAATTCAAATATAGCCTAAGAGATTTTGAATAACCATTTTGTTTAATTGGAATGACTTAAACCCTAATTTAAAAAAAAAAAAAGATATGATAAAAGCTAAAATATTTTTCTTAGAATAAAATATAAGTAAAATAATATATCTTTTAATATCTCAAAATAACATATTTATAATATAATAGAAAGCAACCAAATAATATAACCTTAAAGTAATAATAATAAACTAGAAACATTCATAAACAGAATAGAAATCAAATCAAGGTCGTATTCAGGAATAACGGTTGAAGTAGCATTCAGCGGTTTGAACTACACCTCTAATAATGTTCTAAAAAAAAAATATGCGTTCGACTATAGCGGTTAATGGGTTCAGTAGAAAACTGGTACTCAAACCACTATTTAGAAATTATCAAAATATCCTTATTTTATTATTAATAAATAAAAATAAAATAATTACATATTTAAAAAATAAAAATCATATATATAACAAAGATTTGAACCGTTACAATTATAACTCAGACTTTGTTTGGATGGCGGACGGTATTGTTTTGTTTAGTATAGTTTGGTTCAGTATTATTTCGTATAGTATTAAAATCATGTTTGGATGGATGGTGCAGTTTTGTACAGTAAAACCAAATTTTTTGTTTGGATTGATGGTATGGTATGGGTTAAAAAGATGTAAATTGACCATAATACTTTGTATATTTTTAGATGATTTAATTTATTTATTTAGTTTTACCGCATTATGGTTTTATTTATTTATTTTTTTACTAGTTTGATAAAGTAAAAAATTAAGGTGCCAATTATTTTTCTTTTTAATATTTTTATTTATATTTAAGTAATTTTGATTTTTTCTAATACTTTTATCTTAATTTAACTGCTAAAAAAACATTTAAAAAAAATAAATCAGTTATTTTAATTAGATTAGATTAGATATATTTAAATACTACTTATTGTATTTCTATATTAATCAATTTTTACATAATAAAATTGAAAAAAAAAATCTTAAATTTTTAATAAAAATATTAAATTAATAATGAAATAATTTCAGCCAATTTTGTGAACATCAATTTCACAAATTCATTTTTATTTTTAATTTTAAAATTAAACAAGTTTTAAAAAGTTATTAAAGGGTAAAATAGTAATAAAAATATATTATATTAATAAAATGTAAATAAAAAACTTATTTATATAAAAAGATTTAATATTTAAAATTTATAAATTAGATCCAATTACATAGTAGTGAAAATAATGGAACCTAACTAAATATTAATATTTTAATTAATTTGATTAATTTTAATATTTTATTGAGAATCATATAAATAGATTAAAATAAAAATAAACAACAATCTCAAATAATCAAATAAAATATGTTTTAAAAAATAGTTAAGTTAAATGAAAAATCAAAACGCCATATTGAATAACCAAATTAAATAATAAATAAGTAAATAAACTAAATAAACTTAAACACTCCCAAAGTAAAAAAATAAAAGTCAAGATAATGAATAATCATCTATTGCAATTACACCGTTATATTTTTATACTTTTCCATTAGAAGGACAATTTTAAAAGACAAAAAATATAATCCATACTAACACCCCAAATTGGTGGGTTGTAAATTTCATCCAAATCAACTCATACCTAACTAAACTAAACCATACAATCTAAACTATAATCCAAACCATACCACACCAAACCATAATCCAAACATACCCTAAAAGATTACCATAATCATTGTTTAATAATTATTCTAATTATACCGTACCGTACCATACCATACCGCACTGCACCATACTATACCGTACCATACCGTACCGTACTATACCATACTATACCATACCGTACCATATAATATTGTGCCATACCATACCGTACCGTACCATACTATACCATACCATACTGTACCGTACCATACTACACTTTACTGTACCGTATCGTACCATACCATATCCTACCATACTATATTATACCATGCTGTACCGTACCATTCCATACTACCATAACGTATCATAAAATACCGTACTATACCATACCATATTATACATATTATACTGTACCATATTATACCATACCATATCATATCATACCATACCGTATCATATTCAATCGTACCGTACCATACCATACTATACAATACCGTATCATACGGTATCGTACCATAACGTACCACTATACTACACTGCAACGCACACCGTACCATACCATATCACGGCGTACCGTAGCGTATTATACCACATACCATACCATATTACACCATATTGTATTGTTTCAAATTACTAACTTTTATAATTACATAAACCAGTGACTTCAAATATACCGCAATACCAACCATTCTAATCAAAACTAGAATGGATATTTTTTAAAAGTGTCTTGACCGTAAATTACAGACCGATGAAGGTTACCTTCCATCTTATTTATTAGATGCCATTCACTTGACCCCATTTAGAAATGAAGGCGAGACTTCGATAGACAATAACCAAAACGAAATAAATGATAAATCAGATAAGAAACGGTGCCGTTAATACCGCGATTAGCTTTTATTTATCATTGTAAGCAACCCAAAAAATCAAAATTTACAAAGAATCCCCCAAATATTGGCTTAGACTTCACTCAATCAAATCCCTCCAAATCCAAACTCAGTTGGCGAGAGATCCAATCCAGCCAAAATCATCACCACCTTCACATTCTACCATTCGATCTGGTCTCGTTAGATCTATCCAAGTCTTCAATTCCAGCTCCTGCTTCAAAATCCAGTATTTCATTTTCGCGCTATTTCGTATTTTGACTGTCTTCCAATTTTGTTGAGCTGTGTGAGTGTCTGAGCTGAATTTATTCGTAGACACATCTATGTTTGGAGCTCTAGGTAGTGCTGCTAGTAATAGTCCGCATTTGAGGAAGTCTGGAAGCAGGCCAGTGTTTTTCGATATCGGTAAGTGTTAGAATTTTCAATTTTGTGTGGCATTGAGTATTTTTGCTTTCTATCTGTTGGTGAATTATATGGTGTTGAATGATGTTTTCAGGAGATGAAGCAGGCAACGGTGCGGAAGAAGGCTTTGTACAGATTGATGCCAACGGCGTCAAGAGTTTTGTTGCACCATTGAATACTGCCGCAATCATGCCTTCTCCAGTGTTATTATGGAGATTCAAGGTTTGTTTGCTGCTGATTTGATATGGATCTTTTGTTCTTTAGTTTGTTTGTTAGCTTTTGTGTTGTGTTGCGTTGATTTGTAGTAGCTCAACTTAACATGATCTATATCTAAATAAGAATTCATGTAAAATATTTTGTTTGAAATAAAAGGTATATCCACAACTTCCCAAGTTTGAAAGTTTCAGGGATCCTTTATCTGTTTTAGTTGATACTTTATGGGATTCTAATGTGGGGATAATTTCCAGGTGCTGTTATTCTTTGTTTGGGGCTTCATTTGCTGCAAGGTTAGTTATTGTAGCTTTTTTATTTTAATTGTTACTCATAATTTTAGTTTGAAGTGATGGTGTAATGTTTAAGTCACTTAATGTTATATGGATTGTGTGAAATATGCAGGTTGGATGGGATTCTGTTATGAGGATGAGTGTAGATTTGCGGGATCTTTTCTTGTATGAGGCTTTCTTGTATTATAATCCTCTTCTCCTTGTGGTTGGTTTAGCCGCCTTTTATTATTGAAATATCTTAAGTGTTTTTCTTTGGCCTTCCTACTGTGTCTAATGACTTTCTTTTATGCATGTGGTATGACAGACCATGATGGTATGGTTTTGGGGAGTGAATTTATGGGTTTTTGCTCAGGCAAATGTCAACTATGCAAAAATTTTTGATATTGATCAAGATCATCTGACACATAAGGAAATATGGAAGGTACGTTTGCAACATTGCATCATATGATATTTTGTTTTAGAAATTGGTTTTTACACTGGAAAGAAATCAATTTACCGTCAAAGCAAAATGTCTAGACCCATGTCTTGACCTTGTATCATGTCATCTAATAATGTATGTATGATTTTGAGGAGGAAGTTGAGGAAATGTCCCATATAATTTCTTTCTACCTATTTTATGCTCTGAGGGGCTGCAAAGTAAAGCTTACTTTGAATGAAATTGGTCATTCTGTAAGCATAGAGCAACATCTACATATAATTTCAATTGGAAGATTGGTTCTTTTGAGTCATGAGAAGTGCTTTCCTACCGAGCAAAGAAAGTAAAACACAGTTTTACAATTGTTCTTTCAGTATTATTTGAGATGCAAATTTCTATTTGTATCTGATCCTTCTGCTAGAGATTATTTCAAATGTTCGATCTTAGAGTAACCCTTTTTATTACTGCGTTTATCATTTAAAGTCTAATTCCTTGCATGTTTGTTGAATTGCAGTGTGCCACTTGGATGACTATTGTTGTGCCAACCAGCATGACAGCATATCTTTATCTGTATTCTCATGGAGAAGTATCATTGGCTGCTTCCCAACCAGTGTAATAGATGCATCCTATCTTAATATTTAATGGAAATGCTATTTGCATGTATAGTGTGTTGTTTTGTTCTATGCTAGCTGGTAGCTTTTCTTTATCCATCAATCTTCTATCAGAAATTTTCTTCCTATAGATCAATTGTACTCTGTAGCAAGTTAAATTTATGTCTTATTCTCACTTTCCTGAGTGTCTTCAGTTAGGATGCTCAGTCTTTCTAAACTGTTTTCACCCTTTTACATAGTATTATTACATACCTCTGAATAGCCATTCAGATAGATTTTAGGGCCGTTTTTGTTATAGCTTTTCAAATAGCTTGTAGAGTATCAATTAGGTTTTAGAGTAGCTTTTGAGATTTATGGGTATTTTGGTGTTAGTATTTTAGGTAGCATTTTAGTGGTTTTTATTAGATTTTATCAAACTCCAGTTTAAAAGCTGCTTGGAATTTCCATAATTACCTTTGTAGTGATCAAAATGATCTAAAAGACAATAGCTTTCTAGTAATTTAATCTCTAACATCTACTCGAACTACTATAGCTCTTACGAAGCACTCAATTCAACTACTCCTACAACCTTAATGGCTAGGGCCAAATAAAACCTAAAATTTGACTTTGTAATTTGGAGTATCAAAATCTATTCAATGTGTCATCTCTTTGGATTGTTTTGAAGGCTGATAATACATGATCTAGTCAATATGTTTGTGGCTGTACTAAGTAATCCATACCCATGACTGCAGGTCCTTCTGTATATTGCTGTTGTGATGATACTGATATTTCCTTTTGATATCTTCTATCTATCATCCCGCTACTTCCTGCTCAGGACTCTTTGGCGGATAGTTCTCCCTCTTCAGGCAAGTTTCAGTTTGGTTTCTATCTCAATGTTGGTTGTGTGTAAAATTTTTATAATTTTATTTATGAAATTATTGTTATATTTTATCTCAAATATAAACCTCAATTTAAACAACAAAAACATCTTCCTCCCTTATCAATTTTATTTAATATTCTTCTACCAAACTACCTAATGACAGATCATCTCTGCATGTCAGATAAACAAACTTACACTGTCAGCAAGTCATACATAAACAGTTCCCTACTATTTGTTCCTCAAAAGTTGACAGATTTTATGACTATACATGAAAACTAGTGAGCTGTAGGATGACTAACCTCCGGAGGCAAACTTGATTATAACGTAATTAAATCAAGTTTAAGTGGATTCCATTTCTATTTATTTTATTGAAATATTTTAGTTTATTTTAATTATTACAGGCAATATCATTTCCTGACTTCTTCTTGGCTGATATCTTGACCTCCATGGCAAAGGTGTGCACCTTACAGCCTAATCGAATTCTTTTCTTTCCTTTAATTCATGTGTTGATATCTTTGATTGTCGATCCCGCGCAGGTGTTCTCAGATTTAGAACGTTCAGTATGTCGTATGGTTCACAGACAGGTTAGTGTTACGTTCTTGATTCAAAACTGGTTCTTATTTATCAATTTACTTTTAGGCATGATATGGCTGTTGGATCATTTCTAAATTCTGAATTTTTATTTTTATGTTTAACTTCTAATTTCTTTTAGAAAATCTTACTAAGTTGTTTGACTTTATTCTTGAAAGTGAACTAATATGATTGGTGGCTAAAGCTACTATGTTAGATGATAAAAACCTAAAAGTTCTGAAAGTTTGTCGGGACACTAGTTTATAAGTACAAGGCTAATAAGGGTTTAAGAAACCAAAATTTTGATTTTGTTATTTTTTTTTTCCTTCTTTGACGTGTTATTTTTGAAGTATCTATGTACCATTGAAACACGTTGAATAAAGCTGAAGTAGAAGAAACCTTGTGTGTGGCTAAGAAGTGTAACTTTCATTATTGACTTGCTAATACATGCTCCTATCGGGCTCCAAGGTTTATCAAGGTCATTGAGCAGGATAAAAACAGCTTGTAGTTAATATTTACTTATGGAATACTATTTAACATTCAATATGCACAGTGGACTGCTGCATCTTATTGCTTTCCTCCGAAAGATCATTATATGTGTTCTTGTTAATGTGCATAGATAAATGGATTATAATTTTGTTTTGTTGTCTAAAATAGTGTGCCTAAACGCATTGCAGGTTGCTACTATAGCATGGTTTGAAGCTGATTCTGTCTGCGGAAGTCACTCCATTGCAATACCTTTTGTGCTAGTTCTGCCATACCTTTTCCGCTTTTTCCAATGTCTCAGACAATATAAGGATACGAAGGAGAAAACAACTCTTCTAAATGGTAAGATCTGTTGGAATTTGTATTTATAATTGCAAATCTTTTTTCAAGAAAATTTATTTACTTATTTAGTTTTCTAAACACTGGTGATATGTATCCTGTTGTGCATTTATTTGATACCAAACTTGTTAGAATTGGGTATCCTGTTTGGTAAATATCTGAAGTTCTAGCGACACTCAGACTGTTGAAAATATTAGCGTTATGGTTTTATTGATGCTATTTATAAACATGGTTCTGGATTGGTTTTTGGCTTGAAGAGGGAGTTGTCCCCTAAGTGAAGTTATACTGTTCAATGTTGAAATCCCTATAACTCTGATTTGTCTATGCTATAATGAGTTTTATCCTGTTCTATTGCATGCTATATTAACTTCTTGACCACTGCTTTCAGCCTTAAAGTACTCTACTGCAGTACCGGTGATATTTCTTTCCGCACTCAAATATCACGTCTTCCCAGAAAACTGGACTAACTTTTATCGACCCCTCTGGCTACTCTCTAGTGTTTTGAACTCCTTGTATTCGTTCTATTGGGATGTGACCCGAGATTGGGATTTGAGGTAAATCTCTAGCTTTGTTTTATGGAAGTTAAGTGTTGATTCCCTCAGTGGCCAGCATGTAATTAAACAACTTCTAGACTCATTTAAACACTCTTCTCGTGAAATGCAAGTCTAAGTGTGAACATTTGTTTTTTCTCAAACATAAGTTTCCTATAAATAATGGTCAGGAGATTTAAATGATTGGATTTCGTTCTTTTCTAAAGTTCACACAATTCCTTGATTTTTCAAATGCTTCTTTTGCATTATTTGATACATTTGAACTGCTTGGAGGTTCCCAACTATAGCATTGAACACACATTTTGCTACATATGCAACAGCTAATGTAGCCTATCACTTTGTTTTGCTAGTTGCTTTACTCGGATTTTCAAATTCAGCAGACCGCATATCTGCTCATATCTTATACATGGAAGGAAATGGGTAAGTACTCTTTCTCTTGGGCATGAAATTTAGTTCCGAATCTCATTCGGAGCCAGAGTCTATCACCGTAGATTCAGTTGATTAAAATTAAAAATCACTGCATATCTTAGTCACGTTTATAGTCACTATTGCTAGAATACTACTCAAAATATATCACCTTGTCATTGCATTTCTAGGAACAATATTCTTTTACTAAATTTTATTCATATATCTAATGAACCTTTATGTTCCAATAAGTATCTTTATTTATAGAAGCAAAATCCAACTTCATCAGGATTTCTGCATTTGATTTGAAATGATCTGATTAATTTTTTTTTTTTTTTTTTTTTTTATGTATGCAATTATTATGCAGGTATACATTTGGGTGATAGGAAGCAATTTGATCCTAAGATGCACGTGGACATACAAATTATCTGCCCATCTCCGGCATAATTACCTGACTGTGTTCACTATCACTGCTTTGGAGATTTTCCGACGTTTTCAGTGGGCATTTTTCCGGGTAGAGAATGAGTTTAATAAAATGAACTCCAAATCAAATGTTCAACTCTCCTCCTCAAATGACTTGTCAGATGAAGGGTCTAGATTGCTGGCTTCTAGTGAGCATCATGATGTGTAGAGAACCAAATATTTGCATCTTTAATACTGATAAAACCCTCACTATACCTGATGAAAATTTTGAATTTATACGATATACCAACATTCTTTTGTTCATAAAAGCAAAAATAGTTCTGGGTTTCAAACGGTTAAATTCGTTTATACAATTTGATGATTATAACATGATAACAGTACATGCCCTTAAAAGTTGGATCCTCGATAAATCCTTCATTGAAGTTCTATTTGATAACAGTACAGCGTTGATGACTGACTGTCCATAGATTGTGTGACAGTGGCCTTGAACAAGATTTACAGTATGGCTCTTCATTCTATATGTATATGGGCCACGCTGATGTCCGGCCCATTTCTCCAACAATCCTACTTCAACGTTTAGTTAAGATTTCTTTACAGGATACTTATTAAAAACAAAATCCTTGAAACAATTTAACTATTTAAAATTTACCATTACACAGTAACTATTGTGATTTCATCAAGCAAACCCAGTTACAAGACACGGTAAAACTCCGACGTACATTTTCAAATTCAAAGTCCAGTTTTGGTAACTGCTCCGAAATGCAGATGTATTACTACAAGAACAGGCACCGTAAGTCCGCTTCTTCTTCTTCCGCTTCATCTTCTTCACAAGAAGAAACGATCCGATCTTCAATTTCACAGAAAATGCCCATAAAGACCATTACACTCTCGCGCATCAAAACCCTCCTATTAGTCCTCTCTCTCCTTTTCATCCTCTATCTCCTCTTTTACCGAACCCCCCTTCACGCGCTCAACTCACGCGCCGCTGCTGTCTCCACTACTCCCATCACCAATTCTCGTCACCACCTTCTCTTCGCGATCGCCTCCACCTCTCGTTCCTGGTCTAGACGAAGCTCTTATGTCCGGCTCTGGTACGATAGCAATACTACACGCGCCGATAGCAATACTACACGCGCCGTCGCCTTCCTTGACAGTCCGGCCGGAGAGACCGATCCTAATTTGCCTCCGGTGGTGGTCTCTGGTGACACTTCAAGGTTCCCTTACACTTTCCCGAGAGGATTGCGGTCGGCTATCAGATTGGCGCGAATGGTGAAGGAGGTGGTGGAGCTAGGCGGCGAGATGGTGACTGATGTTAGATGGTTCGTGTTCGGAGACGACGACACTATCTTCTTTGTCGACAATCTGGTGAAGACGCTGTCGAAGTACGACCACGAGAGATGGTATTACGTGGGCAGTAATAGCGAGAGCTACGAACAGAACTTCAAGTACTCATTTGATATGGCATTTGGCGGCGGTGGCTTCGCAATTAGTTACTCTCTTGCTAGGGTTTTGGCTAGGGTTTTTGATTCATGCTTGTTTAGGTATCCCCATGTGTTCGGTAGTGATGCACGGGTCTTCTCTTGTTTGGCTGAGCTTGGAGTGGGATTGACTCATGAACCTGGATTTCATCAGGTAATCAAGCAAAGATACTTATCAGTTATATGATGCTAATTGCTTCAGTTTTGATAAATTTTTGCTTAATTGATTGTTGAAAATCTTGATGCGATGTTGATGTTAGGTCTGTTGTTGAAAATTTTAGGTTGATGTGAGGGGAGATATATCTGGGATGTTAACTGGGCATCCAATGTCGACATTGTTGTCTCTTCATCATATGGAGGTTGTAGATCCCATTTTTCCTGATATGAATAGGACACAGGGGTTGGAACAGCTTTTTAAAGCTGTGAATGTTGATCCTCCTAGAATATTGCAGAAGACTGTATGTTATGATCGTTCCAATCAGTTGACTGTATCAGTTGTATGGGGTTATGTGGTCCAGGTTTATGAAGGCAATCATCTTCTGCCGGATCTACTTCCGTTGCAGAGGACGTTTAGTCCCTGGGTAAGAGGATCTAAAGTTGACACTAGATTTATGTTTAACTTGAGAGAACATCCCAGGGATGTATGTAAGAGGCCTGCTGTATTTTATTTGGAGAGTGTTAAGTCAGAAGAGAACATTGTACAGAGTTATTATGTTAAGTATGTTGCTGGCAACTGTAATAGGTCATCTGTTGTAAACAATCTGGAAAAGATCCTGGTTTTCTCTCAGAAACAAAGGCTGGAAGTTGAAGAGGTAGCAATTGAACTGGTGTTGATATTCTGTAATATTCTTTCTATTTGATTTGGCTGTACGCTTTTGCTGTCTTTTGTGTTTTAGTTGATTAGACGATGTATCTTACTAATTCGTTTACCTTTGCTGTAGATGAAATCTCCTCGTCGCCAGTGTTGTGATATTTCACCCTTATATAATGAATCAATGATTATAAACGTCAGACAATGTGGAGTTGATGAAATGATTTCCATGCATTCCTAGCTTCTGTCTGATTGTTTCTGATAAGTAAGCTTAACCAAGCTTGAGATGCTTCAATCAATCATGGGCTGATCCTTGGAATTCATCTGTGAGAAGGTAAAACATCTAGTTCTTATATCTTTGGTCTAAAGTTTTTGGAGTAAAAATGAGTGATGAATTGCAATGCTTGATTGTCTTTTAGAATTCTGTATCGAATCTGTAATTGAATAGATTGTCTACAGAACTACTCAATTCTCTGCAGTAAAATTTAGTGGAAAGATTTACTTGTTAGTAATCTTAAGTAAAACTCACTGGTAGTGTTCATATAAAGGAGCAATAAACATTTGATTTAAACATAGACCTTGATCACAGAAATGATTCGCATGGTCACCATAAGTTACAGTAATACCATTGCGTTCATATATACAGGCAATGAATTGATATTAACATAGACACTTGGGCTATTGAAACATAGTGTGGTTACCGTATTAAGTTAGTCTGTTGTCATAATATGGATTTTGAGTAGTTCATTATACATTAATGAGGCGACCAGTATCATTTGTTAACCTATAACTGATTGTTTGGCTTATGAAATACGATGTAATGCAGCTTCCTTTGAGTTAGCGTTATAATAGTCATTTTATTTGCTTTTGTTACTTGAATATATTATCTTAAGATCTTCATTGTAAATTGCAGATAATCTGAAAATCTAATGATGGTCTGGCAAGGTTTTCATCGAACTTGAATACCTTGAAGAGGAGTAAAACATGCTTGAAGGACATTAACATCAGAATCTTGGAACCCGACCTCTGTGAGTTCTGAATATTTGATTACTTTACTTCTGGATGACCCAGAAACCTGTGGGTTTTGAATGGTTGAAGACATGCTAACCTTATATCCTTAGTGTTCATGTTGAATAATAATGTCATATGTCACTAACTTATATATTAGCATACTTTTCTCAAAATTGTGAATAACAATGAGTCAACCTGGATGAGCGATACTGAAGCAAACCCCAAATGAAGTGAGATTTAAATCGAACTTTGGAGACAAAAAGTCATAAGATCCAAAGATGAATTTGATTTATATAGATATCATCTCAGCTTACATTCTTGTAGCTTCAGTTTTGTTTCTGTTGGCACGTGTGTGCCTGTTGAAAGCTAGCTTCGATCTTATAAAAAGATCTCCTAAGTTCACAAAATATTGGAGCATCCTATACTCTGTCAATTTCAGATTTTTGTGTACAAATCATTTTCACCGCATGTTTAGGTCTGTCTTGCTTTAAAGAAATTCACCAACATTAGCATAGAAAAATGGGAACATCCATTGAAACCTTTGAAGTTTTGACCACTTTGTATACAGACCAAAAACACCTTTACTTTTCAAACTTACTCTTCTCAATTAGTTATATAAAGCCAAACCTTTGCGTTTAAATTAAAAAGAAGAGAAGCTTAACTTAATTCCTCCATAACTAATTAATTTAGTTAACACAGCACATGGAAACTGTGCTTTACCTCAGCTTTTCGTGAACTGTGCTCCATGCTTTCACTGAAAGACATCACACATTTCAACATTTAAAATATAACATAACTATTAAATTACCCCCACTTAACGCATTAAATGGATCTAACGACTTTGGAAGCCATCATCATCAACCTTTGAAGAAGAGTCGAAGCAATCTGGGCGATCGTAATTGGCCAGAACCTCATACATGTTGTCTTTTAAAACACCTAACAAACCCACGTTTTCTTCCACCGTTGGAAATTAAAAAACGGAACTTCAATTGTCAAATTTTGTAGGTTGGTCGCTTCAGCCGTTGATAGCGCCCATGTAATTTTAATGGAAGCTTTGTCTGAAATTATTATTTTCTCTTTCAAGTCTTTAAAATATTTATTGGTTTCTATATATATTATTATGCAATGCATATGTCAAACATGTCAACAACTTTCAGCTCATCAACCATTTTTATTCTCTTAAAATGGTTTCAAACTAGACAAAACCAACTCCTCTGTTTTCCACATCTCAAAAATGCAGTCTTTGAAGTCGATGTTCAAGACTCAATCTTCCTCTCGTCTGATAAACTTTGTCCTAATCTCTTCCTCAGTCTGCATAATCTATCTCACCATCTCTGTTTTCCTCATCAACAATTCCAAATCATCATCTTCTTCTTCAGAAAACGTGTCCCCTGTGTCCCCTGTTTCGTCTCCTACAAGTCTCGACCACATAGTATTCGGAATCGCTTCAAACAAGAACTCATGGCCAAAAAGGAAAGAATACGTCAAACTATGGTGGAACCCACAGCAAATGCGAGGCTGTGTATTTCTGGAATCTCTACCTCCCGACGCCGCTGACTCATACAAAAACGACACCACTTTACCTCCAGTCTGCATCTCCCAAGACACTTCAAGATTCCGTTACACTTACAGAGGAGGTCTCCGGTCAGCTATCCGCGTCGCCCGTGTAGTATCAGAAACCGTCGCTCTCAATCTCACCAACGTCAGATGGTACGTCTTCGGCGACGACGACACCGCGTTTTTTCCTCACAATCTAGTCAAAACTCTGTCCAAATACGATCACAATTTATGGTACTACATCGGGTCCAACTCCGAAATCTACGCTCAGAACAAGTTCTTCAGCTTCGAAATGGCTTACGGCGGAGGTGGATTCGCAATCAGCGCTCCTCTTGCCAAAGTCTTATCCAAAGTCTTCGATTCCTGTATCGAACGGTATCCACATCTGTACGGCAGCGATTCTAGAGTCTACTCTTGCTTAGCTGAGCTCGGCGTTGGCCTCACTCGCGAACCTGGTTTTCATCAGGTAAAAACATTAACATTTTCATATCCATAGCTTCAATTCTCGCAATTATTTGATTATTTGATTGCTGTTTGGACTAGTACGACGTGCGAGGGGACTTATTCGGGCTATTAGCAGCACATCCGACGGTTCCATTGGTGTCAATTCACCACCTGGATCATATGGAGCCGATATTTCCAAACATGACGACTATCAAAGCACTTGAACATTTTTACGAAGCTGGGAAGATTGACACAGGAAGACTATTGCAACAAACGGTCTGCTACGATCGATGGTTTTCATGGACGATTTCGGTTTCATGGGGCTATGCGGTTCAGGTTTTCGCTAAGCATATATATTTACCGGATGTTCTTCCTGTTCAGGAATCATTTAAGCAATGGAAGAAATCTGGTGCTTTAGCTAATGTTTATACATTCAACACCAGAGAATTTCATCGCGATCCTTGTCAAAGACCAATTTTCTTCATGGATAGTGTTGTTGAAGATAAAGATGGGAATACCATGAGTGTTTATAAGATATCTTACGAGAATTGCTCTGTTCATTCGACTTCTCCCAGAAAACTTGATCAGATCAGAGTCATGGCTCCTAAACTAAACCTTGATAGGAAACAGGTATGTACATATATTGGTCCTCATCTGATTGACTTTTAATGGTTGAATGTGTTGATGTTGAATTGATTGTTATATGTGGTTGTTGGTACAGCTACTAGCACCTAGAAGACAATGTTGTGAAGTGTTACCGTCTTCGGAAAGTGAAGCGATGGACATTGGAATCAGAGAATGCAAAGAAGATGAGCTTATCTATATGCATCCTTAGTGGTAAAAACAAAAAAGTGTTTTGGAAGTTAGATTAGTTAGAAAAGGAAAAATGGTAGCTGTACATTATGGGTATACGTGAAGGACCCATGTGGAGGGTCTACAAATTTTTAATTACCATATTATTTATGACTCACAAGGTTTGATTTCGAGAATTATTGACGTTTTTCAAAACCAGTTGCCTAAAAAGTGCCATTCTTGAGGTGAGTTTTTTAACGGACTGACAAGTCAGAAGCTTAAATTCTGCAGATTTTGCGTTGGTTACAGTTATGACAGACTTGATCATGTGAAGAAGAAACTTGCAGTGTACGTTTAACGCGTAGGTTTGCAGAATACTATGTTGTCTGTTTGTTAGATTGTATAACTTATGATGATGTAAGAAGAGGAATAGCTGAACAAGCACTAAGGATATGTGTGAGGGTGGTGTTTGGTTAAGCAACTCTTGAAAGTGGGTGAAGTAGCTAAGGCCATTTTTGGTGGTTGTGGTTGTGGTTGAGCCAATTGAGTGTGATGGTGTTGTGCACTTTCATAAGATCATGTATTGTGATGTGGATTTCGTTTATAATGAACTCCAATCCAAAATCAACCCATTCGATCGCACTCATGCTGATGCAGTTCTATGTAAGTCCTTTAATTAATAAAAATGAAATCAAATTAAAATGGACTAGAGTTAGAATTGAATGGAATGAGGTCAAAAGTAGATGATTGGACTTAGAATAAATTTTTGTGTTCGGTAGATAGTTTTATTTAATTATTTAAAAATTGTTACTATTTATTTATTTATAATTAAATTTTTAATTAGCCAGAAAAGTTTTTGAATAAGTAATTTTCAAAAAGTTACTCGAAATAGTTGTTCACAAAAAGTTGATAAAAGGAAACTTCCATTTAACTATTATTAAATTATAAGTATTATTAAAATACTTAATAATATTAAAAGTTCATATTTTATAATAAATTATTTTAATTTTAATATTATTTTTATTTGTTAAATGTGATTAAAATATTAAATTAATTTTTTCATTTAATTAATTTGTATATATGTTTAATTAGATTATAACAGTAATATTATGGGTTTTATACTAAAAATTTCGAAAAAAAATATTTCAAATTAAATATTATTACTAAAAAAATGAAATAAATAATTTATAAGTTAAAAAATAGTATATTATATTTTTTTTAGGTCATTCACATCTAACAACTACTTCAACATGTCATTATTAGTAAACACTTATTTCAAATCGCTACTCCAACCTCTAATCTACCGGTTAACAATTAGTCGTTATTTTATCAACTAACAACTAATCGCTACTTTATCAGCTAACTCAACATCTAATCTATTGTTACCATCACCGCCATTACCACTGCTGTCACTACCGCTACTATTGTTATTACTACTGCTACTACCACCATCATTATTACTACCACTACTACTGCCGCCGCTACTACTACTGCTATTTCTCCTTCTACCACTACTACTGTTAACACTACCACTACTACTACCACTACAGTAGGTTGCAGGAAATAAAAGATAATCCTAAAAAAATGCAGTATTTTATGAGAGACTGTCTTTTATCAGAGCAATTTACTCGATCTACATCCCTAAATATAGTGATATTCATATGGTTTGCGGAATAAAATAGACTAAGAGTTGAGGATTGTTTTAAGTACTTGAGTACATGCAAAGCAATATTTTAGTATAAAGTTATTGGATTATTTATGAACTGACTAAGGGTTTGAGTTCCATGAGCTATATTTGGTCTTGTGTACACAAGATATAGTAGTTTTACCATAAATTTTCTGTAGATATCAATATTTGGCAAAAATTTTCCATTTGTGATGTTTAGTTTGTCGCTAGGAGACATATGAGTCTTTGTTGGTGTGCTACATATTAATCCTGTATTGTATTTTTGTTGAGATATAAATATACCTTCTTGAAGCGAGTTATCTCTAAACTTAGGAAATATTTCATTAAACCTAGGTCCTTCACAGTGAATGAACTATGTAGGGATCTTGGATAGTTTCAATATGTGATGATGATGGTCCCATTATAATTTAATCATCAGCATATACAAGTAGTGCCAATAATGAGTTACTTGTCGTTTTTATAAACAAGCAATGATCATGTAAGGATTGTATGAAATCATATGATAGTAAATGTGAAGTTAACTCACAGTCCAATTCTCTACCTGCATGTTTAAGGCCATATAGAGTGCTTGCAAATCTTGTTAAATGATATTTCATAGCCATCAGGTGGTCTTATATACACATCGTCCTCCGAGAAATCGTGGAAAAAAAGCATTATTGATGTGAAGCTATTTTAGTGGCGACAAAAAACAATCTGACAATAACTACTTTAACAATAGGTGAAAAAAAATCATAATAGTATATGCTAGATATTTTGGTGTATCCTTTTACTACTACTTTTACTTTGTACCTCTTCCTATAGGTCCGCCTTGAAAGCATCATTGTTTATAACTATTATTTTATTTAAAAATCTGAGATGTGAAATTTTATCAATGTAAATGTGTACACAATAATTAATTTTCAATAACCAATTTAATAATTTATTTTTTTAACTTAACAATTTCACTTTGTATATTTATTTTTGTATATTTATTTGCATCCTATACGGCTTTTCTCCTAGTAACAACTCAATAATTTTCCAAGTATGATTATCTTCAGGTGCTTTCAATTCATAATTTATTACTTGTTTTTATTCACTCAGTCTACACGCTCTCATTGATAGGTAGTGAGTTGTGTATAGGTTTGATTTTCTTTAAGAAATATAGATTAGCCTCTGAAAAGGAAGAAGTCATAAGATTACTTAATATGTTTTTTTTTCTTCCTACATAGAAATAAGATGAGATATTTATATTAAAGATGAAATTAAACAACTAAGCGAGTGATTTCTCTTAGAACTAGTTCTAAAAAGAGAGTTCAGAATATTATAATTAGAAAAGGATTGTTGATCTAAATTGTATTCAACATCTGAAATTTGAGCTAAACAAATCCGTTGGTTATATATATATATATATATATATATATGGAGGGAAAACACAACCATAACTTTGAGTATTTAATCAGTCAAATGATACTCTTTTTTATTATCTTAAAAAGTATAATATAGTATTACTTAAAAAAAAAAGTTAATTTGAAAATTTAATAATACTCCTTTTTATTATCTTAATAAATACCGTACAACTTAAGGATTATTTTAAAAAATTGTAATTTTTTTAAATATTTCATGATGAACTACTCATTTTAAAATTTAAAATTATTAAAAAATTAAATTATTTTATATAAAATTTAAAACTATTAATTTAAAGGAAACATCTGAAAAAGAGCGGAGGTTTTGAAAATAAAACAATAGCTAATGATTAAATTTTTACCAAATATTAAAATGATCAAATTGTTGCTAAAATGTTTATTGTTAGGTAAAAATGTAGATAGCAAACCCACCTAATAGAGACAGTAGAAGAAGTATATTTATATAAATAAATACAAATGAAAATATGAATAACATAATTCCCTTCCCAAAACATGTCCCATCTTGCATTCAGGAACTTTATTAAGCAATACAAAAGAAAAAACAATAGAGTAGTAATAACTCCTATGTAATTCAGACCTTGACAAATGGATTAGTCTCATATCTTATGGTACAACTACCTGTCACAACTCGCCCTCCTCTTTTCCCATCACAGCAACTCGGAAGATCTGAAATTATAATGTCATCAACACACTTCTTGCAATCAGCACTAGACAAGTCTCTGGTACACTGAACCGCACCATATACTTTCTCTTTGGCATATCCTCCAACTTCCAACTCTCCAGCCGCATACATTTTACTTGCCACGGAAGCTTCCTCACCTAATTTGCTCAACATTTCCTTAACCTTCTGATTGAAGTAGTTGGGATCGCTAACATTTTGAGTGTTCCACATATACACCTTGCTTCCATTGTCGATTTGTCCGAAGAACTTCTTATCGGAATACTTCAAACCGCATTCGTCGTACCAAACCATAGCTTGTTTGCCATTCGGGCAGCTTTTGCGGATATAACTGCTTGCCTCAGCAATGCAGGTTTTGCAATCTGGAGTTGAGACATCGCCTCCACAGAGAGCGAGTCCATGTGCTTGATCGGGGTTGTGTGGATCATTGGGGACTGAAGCCAGACCAACACCTGTGCCAGGTGTTTGGTGATTGAGAAAAGCTAAGACCTTCTTAAGGTTTGCTTCAAATGAGCTGTAGACAGTGTAGTTTTCACTTGAACAGGAAGTTAAGAGGGGTTGGTTTTGGCTCAAAGCAGCTTGGAGAAGAGAAGCCAATGTTAGGAAGAGCAATAGGTGAACATTGGTTTCTGATGAAGCCATTGTTGGAATTGTGGTTGGATTCTTTGGGATATATGAGTTGGTTTTATAGGAAAACAAATGGGGTTGACATTTTCTGTTCAAATAGGGTTTGGGACGTTGAAACCATCAAAATGATGCTATAAACTCTTTCAGAGCAGGCGGGACGGACTCCTGGATTTAATAATATGTCTATAGTAGTACTTGCTTGAACATGTCAAATAGGCAAATGTTTTAACAGAATTAAAAATTTGAAAGAATGGGTCTCCTCTCTTTGGAGGGATAACTTGTGACAATAAGATAGTTGATGGACAACTATATCAATATCCTCAAATGTCCGATGCAATTCGGATATGTTAAAAAAATTCAACATTTTCTGTAGATATACTGCGTTAGATTCTTGAAATCGTCATAACTGGTATTATTGTTTTATTATTTTCTGAATATGTTAACTATATCATTTTTTTTTGCCAAATTCTATGACTTACAGCTGAGGTGTTCTATTTTGTTAAATTATAACTTGTGAGAAGCTAGGAGACCAATGTTTGCCAAAACTTTAAGTGCTGAAGTGCATACACAACTGGCTCTTACGGGTTCAAGGACCTACAGCGTTCACTTAGGCTATGTTGGCAGCAACCATGTTTTTACAGCATTTAAAGTTTTTTTTTCCCCTTTCCTTTCCTATTAAAATTTAATTTTAAACCGTGTATTTTGTGTATTTTTTTCTATATTATTATTTTTAATGTAATTTTTTTAACGATTTAATTAATATTTTTAATAAATATTATTTATTAAAAAATATTTTAATTAACTAATAAATATTAAAATAACATGTGAAAATGTGGAATCTGCTTTATGAACTTTGTTTAGTTTAATTTGGAAGACCTTTTAATTCTTTTTTTTCTCCAACGTATTTATTGAGGAACTCAGTCCATCAATCATAATAGTGAATTCCTCTATATAAAATTTTTATTACAAATTTAAAAATTGAAAATTCAAATCCACTCCAGAATACATAAAACATCAAAATCATATGCAACCCAAGAGATGCTTATTTAAGATAAATCAACATATTAATCAGCAACTAAATGTGGCTATCTCTATATCCATACTTTAATCATCATCGTCACGAACAAAAGGGTAAATCTCATACCTAGCCTTACAACTTCCCGTAACAACCCTACCTCCTTCTTTACCATAACAACACCTCTGAAGCTCATCGATGACCTCATAAAGACACTTCTTACAATCACCACCCGACAGATCTCTCGTGCACTGCCCCATCCCGTACAACGTCATATTCTCATCAACCTTTATATCTTCATCTTCAAACAGCTCTGTTTCTTCAGGAGCCTCTTCCGCTATTTCGGCAAACACTTCCTTCAGCTTATGATTAAAAACCAGCGGATCACTCACCGTTCGGTCACTATGCATCGAGAATTTGTTATGGCTGTCGATTCGGCCAAAGAACTCGGTGTCCGAGTACTTCAACTGACACTTATCATACCAAATGACGGCACCCTTGTTGACGGAGACAGGGCAGCGCTTCCGAATCTCAATGCTTGCTTCGTCGATGCAGCTTTTGCATTCGGAACATGTGATGTCTCCTCTGCAAAGAGCCAGACCGTTAATTTGGTTCGGTTTCTGACCAATTGTGGCTTTGCTGAACAGGGTTTGGGGTGTTTCGATGCTTAGATGGCGGATGAGTTTGTACAAGTTGGTCACGTATCCAACATTGATGCTGCTTGTATTCACATAACTTGAACAGATGTGATGCAGAGGATGCGCTGCAATAGCTGTTTGGAGAATGAATGATAATGCTATTGAGAGGTAGAATGAAGACGAAAATGTTGAAGACATGGTGGCTTTGATGTCTGAAGTATGATCATGTTGTATTTATAGTATCTGTTCTGGTCTGATTGCACTAAAGAAAGGAAATATATGGTTAGATGGGAAATTATGTAACGATTGATTTTCGATTACTGTGGACTTTTCGAGGTGGATTAGGTAAGAGTCTTTTTTTATTTATTTTTAAATTACTTTTTGGATAAAATTTTTAAAACGATATATTTGGTTTTATTTTCGTTTTGAAATTCTAAAAATGTAAAAAAGGCGGTTTTATATATACATAAAATTTTCATTCCATTGTTTTTCAAATATTTTAGTTTAAGTTTATATTTTGATATGAATATATATTTGTTGAATAATTTATTTTTAAATATATAATAATTTTATATAATTAAATTATAAAAAATAATATAATATATTAAGTACTGTAAATTTTTCATTAAAAAAATTACTTTTTTATCGAACTTCTTTTCTTATTTTCAAATTTAAAAAATTATATTTATATGCAATTAAATATATTTTAAATTTTAATGAAGATATTTTTTTAATAATTAAAAAATTTAAAATAAAAGTAACCCATTAAAAAATATAAATTTCAAGTAAAAAATTCATTTAGCTATGAAATTTTAAATTTAAAATTTCTGTAAATGTATTTTTCATATACGAATGAGTATCCAAAATTTAAAATTTCCACCAAAATTATAAAAAATAATTGAATTTTTTGAAAATAAGATTTTTAATTATATATATATATTATATAACATGTGAGATATTGATGTCGGACAACATGACCATGATTCAAAATAAGAACCAAATCAACAACCATTTTGATTATTTATTTCAACTTAAAAAACTGCCTTTTATAAATAAAAATAAATAATCAAACATAGGATATCCAATAAATAAATTATTGGACAATTACATAACGGAAATCCATACAGTTGGAAAGGCATCCCAGTGAACACACTTAGGACATTTAGTGAAAGAAAAATTTTCCATCCGTTCCATCTCAGTTGATTTGGTGCGATTTCATAGTAGTTTAGGATAGTCTGTGCTAAACTGCAAATAGGGAAACGAAACTTAATGGCAAGCGGCTTATTATAGAAGAAATGCCAGCAAGGAACTTTCTTACGTGACCTCTCGTGCCGCCGGAAAGACAAAATTGGATGTCGTTCTCCATATCAAAGTTCCTCCTAAGCTTGTCTAGCTTCTCCTGGGTCAATGAACATGGAGAATGTTGACAAAATGTGTCGCTTGGTGGAATGCTCTTCTCTTCCTCGAGCGCTCTCGCACGAACTACCTCGTCCTCATCGTCCAGACGCGTCTTAAAGCTTTTTAGGCTAACCACTAGCTGATCGTCTTCATGTTGAGTAGTCAAGGTGATCTCAATTGGGATGGCAGATAAAAGGGTCCCCGCACGAGCCCCTTCCCGATTGGTGCTAGGTCCCTCAACGGTATCACCCAAAGATTCCTGAAACATGGCACAAAAGTGTTAAGGATCAGTTAGGGTTAGGGTTCGTGCGAGGGATTGGGAAATGGCACTTTGTGCGAGGATAATCCAATATTCGCGCGATTGTATGGACTGTCGACTACTCCTGTGACCGGGGTTTAGTTGTATTGGGAAGTCTCTAAACATCATCCATAAACTAACTATTTCCTAACTAAACTCTATTAAAAACAAAAATAAAAAGATTTTCAGGAAGGAACTGACCATATGTTAAAGTGGATGGTGATGAGTGAGCTAAAGATGAACGCTGATGAAGATCTTCAAACCTTCAAGTGAAATCTTCAAGTCTTCAGGAAGATCTTTAAGAATCCAAGAACAATCTTCAAAGGTGTTCTTTAGGTCTTCAAGAGAAGCCTTCAAATATTGAATTAGGGCCTTCAGATGATGTCTTAGAGTTTTACGAGAGAAATTTTAGTGAGAATTTCTTGGTTAAAAAATGAGCAGTGTGGTTTGTTTTATATAGCTTCATAGATATCGAGAAGCTAGGATTATGAAAATCGAACGACTTGCCTCATATAGCAGCAAAGAGCTTCATACAATGACTCCCTTCACGCGATGCTGCTTTCGTTTCGCTCTGCTTGTTTGGCTCGAGGGTCTCTTTACACAAAGCAACCAGACCTATTATGAGCGCTTACCGATCTTCACGCGTGATCTTCGTACAAAGGTCTAGCCCGATCTCGCGAGCTGTTTGAGCAAAGGCATAGCTCCATACCTGCCTAAGTTGTTATGCAATATGGTGTTAATGCTTGTTGTTCGCGTAAAGGCTTAACTGTATGCTTACCTAAGTTGTCTTCGTACAATATTGTGTTCGCGCGATGTGGTGTTCCTGCATCGCGAGCTCTTTAAGTACCGAGGCAAATTTTACACATTTAGCTTGATATTGTGCGATAGGTATTTAAATTTCTCCTGAGTTATTGACCAAATAACTCGGGACTAACCGTTGGATCCAAATTACTTTTTAGGGCATAAGACTCAAAAGGTTTGATAATTAGGGCGTTGACTATTAAGAATCCTAATATGACTTGGAAATGGACAGTTGATATTAGTTGAATTCGGGATTGACCAAACTTTTGATTCTTATCTAGATTAAAATAGGGAATTTATGTTGAGAGAAGACTTCAGCCCCTACGTAAAGGAGGGATTAAAACTGCAATCATCAGGAATGAATTCGCTCTCAATTAGTTCAATACTTAAAGGACTTTCTCCACAAATAACATTGTGTGTCAATCTCTCCATTTTTACATGAATAGTAGAGTAGGCTGTGAGATTTTCTAGATAGAAAGGGTTGATTGCTCTTTCAACCGTAATAAAATATTAATATTTTGATATATACACCACATTCTTCCCACACAACGACATAAATATATACTCTTTTCGAATGTAACTAACAAAAAGCTTGATGTATATACCTACCTCTAAAGGAAATAATTTAAACACTTAAATATTTTAGTTTATTTAGAAAATTATGCCAATAGAAAATTAGAATTTCAATGGAATTTTTTTTAGTGATTTCAGGAGTCTTAAATTGATTATATTTATTTAAAATTTAAATTATATTTGTAATAGCTTATAAATAAAGGCATTGATGAAGTTATTTATATACATTTATCGAAAATAAAACCATTGTTACGAGAGTTTTTTTATTTGTGAAACACTTTTTTATATTTATTTTATAATTTATTTAAAATTTCAACGATGTTGGTAATGCAAGAAATTTTTATTAAAAACATAAAGATTGGAATCCACTACGGAATACAGAAAACATGAAACTTATCTTATACACTCAACAGATGTTGAGCACAACATCTTTATTCATCAACTAAATGTAGTCCTTGCTCTATCCATCTCGTGAAGCTTTAATCATCATCGTCATGAATAAAAGGGTAAATCTCAAACCTAACATTACAACTTCCAGCAACAACTCTACCTCCTTCTTTTCCATCACAACAACTGGGAAGCTCACTAATAATCCCATCAAGACACTTTTTACAATCACCGCTGGACAGATCTCTCGTGCACTGTCCCATCCCGTACAACTTCTTATTGTCACCCATCTTTATATCTTCATCTTCAAACAACTCTGTTTCTTCCGGAGCCTCTTCTGCTATTTCGCTGAACAATTCCCTCAGCTTCTGATTAAAGACGAGGGGATCACTCACTGTTCGGACACTATGCATGGAGAACTTGTTATGGTTGTCGATTTGGCCTAAGAACTCGGTGTCTGAGTACTTCAATTGACAGTTATCATACCAAATGATGGCACCCTTGTTGTTGGAGACAGGACAACGCTTCCGAATCTCGATGCTTGCTTTGTTGATGCAGCTTTTGCAGTCGGAAGATGTGATATCTCCTCTGCAAAGAGCGAGGCCGTCGACTTGGTTCGGTTTCTGACCAATTGTGGCATTGCTGAACAGGTTTTGGGGTGTTTGGAGGTTTAGATAGCGTATGAGTTTGTTCAAGTTGGCTACATATGCAACATTGTTGTTGTTTACTGAACTTGAACAAATATGATGGAGAGGATTGGCTCCAAAAGCTGTTTGGAGAATTAATGCGATTGCTATTGGGAGGTACAACGAAGAAGAAAATGTTGAAGACATGGTGGTTTTGATGTCTGAAGCTTAGTGCGATCATGTTGTATTTATAGTAGCAATTCTGGTCTGATTGCACTGAAGGAAGGAAATATATGTGTGTTTGAAGACTGATTGTTTCTTCGAGTTGAATATGCTAGGTTTTTGGTAATAATTATTGAAGAAATTTTAGATTTACACAATTTCAAATTAGGACTGATATAGGTGCAATTGTTGAAGAATGGTTGGCTAGGTATGTTAAAAGGGCACTTGAAATTTAATATAATATTGTACTGTAAAATTAGAGATTTTGAAACGCCCTGGAAGAGCTGGATTTGAGAATTTGCTGAGATAGAAGGAAAATATGACAGTTTGGTAAAATTTCACTATGGGAGTAAGAATTTATTGATTCACTAATAGTTGTGTAAGAATTTATTGATTCACTAATAGTTGTGTTCAAAGTTTGAGAGCAGACCATGGGTACTCTTTGATGATTATATGTACTTTTTGTTAAATTATGATTATATGTACTTTTTGTTAAATTAAGCATTCTTGTTTACATTATTTGGTACAAGAACATTATTCTGTAAGATTTTAAATTTTGAAAGCTACTAACTCTTCAAACCAACTTCACCATTGCTTACATCTATTGGTGAAGACCAAGTTCATTACAAGGACCAAGTCCATCAAGATCGCATCCCAAAAACAGACAGTAACTATTGCTTACAAGGAAATACAATGTGATCCGTAGCTTCAAATGAAAACAGAATGAGGACCAATGGTGTCAAATGCTCCAGTTGTGTTGTACATGCAAATTATAAATCCATTTTTCACACCCATGGAAGGCCCATCATCAAATGTTAACAATAAAAGAATTTTATTAAATAATACAAATGAAAACATAAACAGCATACATAGAAGACATGTCCCATATTACTTAGTGGAACTTTATTCAACAATACAAAGCATTATATGATTCAAAGCTTGACAAATGGATAAGTCTCATATCTTATATTACAACTACCTGCAACAACTCTCCCACCTCTTTTTCCATCACAACAACTCGGAAGATCTGCAATTATAATGTCATCGACACACTTCTTGCAATCAGCACTAGACAAGTCTCTGGTACACTGAACCGCACCATATACTTTCTCTTTGGCATATCCTCCAAGTTCCAACTCTCCAGCCGCATACATTTTACTTGCCACGGAAGCTTCCTCACCTAATTTGCTCAACAATTCCTTAACCTTCTGATTGAAGTAGGTGGGATCGCTAACATTTTGAGTGTTCCACATATACACCTTGCTTCCATTATCGATTTGTCCGAAGAACTTCTTGTCGGAATACTTCAAACCACATTTGTCGTACCAAACCATAGCTTGTTTGCCATTAGGACAGCTTTTTCGGATATAACTGGTTGCCTCGGCAATGCAGGTTTTGCAATCAGGAGTGGAGACATCGCCTCTGCAGAGAGCGAGTCCGTGTGCTTGGTCGGGGTTGTGTGGATCAAAGGGGACTGAAGCAAGACCAAAACCTGTAGCAGGTGTTTGGTGGTTGAGAAAAGCTAAGACCTTGTTAAGGTTTGCTTCAAATGAGCTGTAGACAGTGTAGTTTTCACTTGAACAAGAAGTTAAAGAGGGGCTGGTTTTGGGCTTGGAGAAGAGAAGCCAAGCTTAGGAAGATGAGCAAGTGAAAATTGGTTTTGGAAGACATTGTAGTTGGATGCAATATTGTGATTTTTGTTTGTGAATGTTTGGATATTTGAGTTGGCTTTTATAGTTGCGAATGTAATTGGGTTGACATTTTCTGTTCAAATGGGGTATGCTTTGCCATGTTGAGCTTGAGACATTCAATATGAGGCTGTGCCACCATGTTTATTGAAAAATGACTACAAACTCTTTCAAGGAGGGATAAAAATATAATATACTTGTTGGAATATTTCAAATAGACAGTAAATTATATTAATACATTTTAAGAATAGGTCAGAAAGAACCCATGGCATGGGACAAGAATGGTTAATATTAGTATTTTATTTTCTAAACGCTCATTTGAAATCTAGTGTAAAATCTATTAAAACACACAGGTTGCGCACAGTCTCTTTCCAAATCAAAACTCAACAGAACTTGAATTTACTTGTTCAGCTAATAAACGTCACGAAGAACGGGGATGAAAACCGCAAACCAAGAGACGATGAAGAAGAAGATGACGAATTGGACGCTGGACTGGAACCCTGTGAGCGACGCTATGGGGGGAGGATCTTCAGGAGGACATTGTCATTGAACTCTCTTTGGTAATGTTTTGATTTAGTATTGACTTTATTTTGGTATTTTGATGAGATGGGCATGATGAATTGTGTGAATTGAACTTGTGCGCTTTGCTTTCATGGGTAAAGCTGATTATTGAATTTACTGCTGTGTTATTGCGTCGTGTTTAAATTGATAAAGAAATGGACTTTGAAGAAGAAGATATGAAGAGTTTAAAAGCTAGACCAACCTCATGTCACGAATTTGCTGCAGTATGGATATTTATTATTACACATTGTGATTTTTATTTGGTAATTTTCAAATACTGAAGTATTGATTCATGCCATGATTACAGAACTCTAGCAAAAGGCTGTTTGTTGGACTTCAGAAAATAGCAACTAAAGAGAATTCCTGAACATGTGAGATGCCACAAGCAGACTGATCTAGAGAGAGCTAAAGGAACTCTCTTGTTAGCAACTCTATCCAAGTTTCTACATTATAGAGACAAGTATGTAGCGGTACTTCTATATATTCATATATTAGTTCATTCAGAGATCAAGTAGGTTATAATGACTTCTTTTTCGAAATATGGAATGAACTTCATAAAAAATTTAGTAAGGGTGCAATAGGTGATGCTTATCTTCATAGTGATGGAATACATTTTGATAAAACATCCGCTTTTGATACAGAGAAATGGATGAGATAACAGTATTCATTAAAGGTGCCATCTGTAATGATCACTGCCTTGGATGCTGCCTGTATGGGCATGGTGTTCCTGGAACCTGGAAGGTAAGATATGTTTTATTGAATCAAATTCTTAAGATTCTTTTGGAGCTTTTTTAGTTCTGTTTACTTCATGTTAATTTATTTACTTGAATTGCAGACAATGAGTGTACTTTCTGTGATGAGAAACCTAAGGTCTGAAGTTGATGCAGGAGTCATAAAACCATACTGTTTTATTGAGGTGAATGGTCTGAAATTGGCATCTCCAGAGAATATTTACAGGGTAAGAACTAATGTAATTATTTTGTTTCTTTTTACATAACTATGTATTCGACTCACTCTTTTGTATCATTTTTTTGTCTTTTCATTTTTTCTGTAATAAATAATAGGTAATTTATGAAGCATTAAGCGGACGCAGAGTTTGGAATAAGGCTCTTCAATTGCTGAATGAACAAGTTTTTAATTGAAAGAAAATTGGCAAAGAAGATGACCGTCCTTGCACCCTGCTCATTGATGAACTCGATCTTTTTGTGACTACAAATCAGTTGGTAAATTCTGATCCTTCCGTATAAAAGCCTGCAAAACTATAGTTTGGAATGTTTTTTAAATATAAATAAGCTGAAATGTTATTTGTAACTTTCTTTTTTCTTTTCTTTATCAGGTTCTCTACAACATTCTTGATTGACACACTAAACCTCATTTTAAATTAATCATTACAGGTATGCTGGCTTTTTCATTTCTTTCCGACATGCTTGATCTAGCAATATTTCAACAATGGTAGCAGAATAGGTTGTTATTTTTCTAATGTCATGTAGATGTAAATATAATTTTCAGAATAGCAAATACTATGGACCTTCCAGAGAAGTTGCTCCCTCGTATTTCAAGCCGCATGGGTATCCAAAGGCTTTGCTTTGGCCCCTACAAGTTTCAACAGCTTCAAGAAATTATTTCAAGCCGCCTAAAGGACTAGGAAGTATTTGAAAATCAAGCTATTGAATTTGCTTATTGAAAAGTATTATATTAGAATTTTGATTCTACTATTTTGTGCATGTTCGTTTGATAGATATATATTCAGTAGTTTTCTCAATCACCTCTAAGAATGTTGTTTTCAAGTTGCAGCTATATTAGGAGATGCACGTCGTGCCTTGGAAATATGCAGACATGCTGCTGAGATTGCAGACTACCGCATTAAGAGACTCAATTCTGTTCCTGATTCTGCTTCTCAAAGGTAAATGTACATGACTTTCTAATACTAGATATTTATTTTAATATATTATTATAGTAATCTAAGCATTATCAATCTTTTCCTTCAGAATATTTGGTGTTATTTTCATTGAATAAAACCTGAGTATTGAAAATGGTTGTCTCTCTAAAGACATAGCTAAACTAACAATAATAATATGTAGGTCTTATTTTTTCAACCGAAATTTCAAGAACCAGTTCTAGTTGTTTTTGGGGTATATGACGTACCATCATAATACATAGGGTTCTCAAAGTACTTCAGAAACATGTACTATTACTTGTAATTCTTGAATTATAATTAATTTTAGCGAGTGGCGTTTAAAGTAATTCTTGAATTACAATTGATTTTAGCCAGAGGCATTTAAAGTATTAAGTTAGATGGCTTATCTTACTTTGTGCTAGTTATTCTATGAGGTTAGATGCAACATTCCTCATTTATTATCTTTTAGTTGAATTTGAAGCTTCCTCTTTGATACCCTGTTCTCATGCCTCATGTGATACAAATTTGTGTTGCCTCTTGCTCAAGGGAAAGGCCTTGTTGGTATGGCAGACGTGGAAGCAGCAATCCAGGAAATGTTTCAGGCACCTCATATTCAAGTGAGTTCAAAAGTCTACCTCTAAAGTGGTTTGATTCATGTGCTTCTTTGTTTTGTCTGCATAATTGATGATCAACCTTGGCTGCTTGGTTCCTTTTATGTTTCATGCTTGAAGAACTTTTAAATTATTTTCAATTGATAATACCATTACTTTCCCTGTTTTGTCACAACCTAAATTATCTAAATTGGCTAAAAAATGTTCAGATTATTATCAATAATTATGCTTTCTGTTTAACGTTTCCATTTTCATTGTTTCAGGTAATAAAAAGCTATTCAAAACTAAGCAAAATATTCTTGACAGCTCTGGTGCATGAACTCTATAAAACAGGGATGAGTGAAACCAATTTCGAGAAGGTCACTTGCCATCAATTGATTAACCTCTTGATTCTTAGACAATCACTTATCATGCATTGAATAAGACTGAAACTATCTGTTTCCTATAAACATGATAGATCTCTGGTGTTGAAGTAATGAGGTGGAAAGATAGAAGCATCTGGTCCAGGGTAATTAAATCACATAGTTTTAGTGGATTGTAAAGTCTTATTTGTAGTTAATATATAGTTTGCAATTTGTGCAGTAGTTTAAATATGATGGCACTGGCAGTCAATAGAAGTATCTTATGTCAGTGTGTGTTAATGGTGTAATACAAGCGTAAGGGCGACCCAGTGATCCTCGATATTTCCAAACTATATCTGTGTGTTATGCTGAACTATTGGAAATATGTCTTCATAGACACGGTTGTACCAAAATAGCACATAATTCTCTAGAATTTGCTTTGCCTTAAGAAGGAACTCAACACTGTCGCTTTGATGTTTTTCTTTTTTTTGGCAAGAGTATGACACTAGTTGAATTCTTATCGTAAAGTGATTGTGGTCATGATTTTCTAAAGGTTTATTTGTATTGCAGTTGGCAACCACTGTTTCATGTCTCTGTGCGAGCAATGGAGTAAAATTTCCTGGTTGGGACAGCAAGTGGGTGAGCCATCTCTTTCACCAGTTTGTTGACGGTAATGTGATGAGTAAACACTATTTCTAAGTAAACTTGTAGGTAACATTAACTAAGTTTTTGTGGCAGAATTTTGTTGATTCCCTAATAAGTTCAGTCTGCTGCATAAAATTGTGGACTCTTTTGCTTCTGCAATTCCAACAATCTAGAATCACAATACTCAAGATTTAGCAAGTAATTGAGATTGCATGCATCGAAAGGTTAGTTAATCAAATATTGCTCTACTAGATATTGTTTTTCTACATTAGTAAACTCCAAAGCAGCAAATTTTCAGACAGGTTTTAGTAGAACTAACAAGTATTTATAATACAACTTAAGTTAACCTTGATGACCTTTTTTCCCTCTGCAGCTGTAAGCTTGGTGGATCCAGAATTATTCGATGTGAACCAGGATCCAGGCACAAAGTGCAAAAACTGCAGCTCAATTTTCCTAGGTTATCACCCTTTCGAGCACTCTGCTTGGTTTAATATTAAATGTTGACATCAAATAAGCATGTGATAACCAGCTAAGCTGGCCTAATCATCCTTTTAGAGAGGGATTAGCATACTTGGACTCCAGTACTGTATATTGATGATCAGGTCTTACATTTGTTGGTCTGATACTGTTTACTTAAACTGGTCCAATGTTGTTTTTCGTCAGTGATGATGTGGCTTTTGCGCTGAAAGACAGCAAAGAGCATCATGGTTGGCCAAGTATTTCTGCTTGGAACTTGTTTTCTTGCTTTTACAATTATAAGTGTTTAGATACATAGCAAAGAGAGAACTTATAAGGTGTGTATTATGGAACTGGTCCTTGGCTTCAATGACCGGTTGGATACATAGTTGTTTGATTTAATCTTTAAAAGTATTTTGAGTCTTGAAATTCAATATTTTGCCTTAATTTAATCTTTAAAGTAATTTGAGCCTGGAAATTCAATAATTTGCCGTAGGTATTCATTATAGGTTAAATAACTGGTCAGGAATTCAGAAAAATGGTCATTTTGAAGAGATGACAAATTTGAAAATGCAGAGAAATATTGCTTTCATATATTCACTACAATTGATATTAAGGTCCGTTCCATTTAAGTTGAAAAACCAGTAGAAGAAATGATCTGAAAACATGCAGCCTATAGCTTCAAAAGAACATTTTCAAACATCCATTTTTCAAAAGGTACTGATATTTTTTATAAGATTGAATGAGTACAAAAATGATATTTTCAAACTGTAATCTAAGGACACATCACATTTTCTATTCATCCAGGTACTATGTTGCATGCAAATGTTAACAAATAAAATAAAATAAAATAAAATAAAATAGTAATTGATGAGCAAAAGTAGGTTACATCTGAAACATCTAGGATTTGATCAACCACACAATCTCCTATTCAACAGCCTTTTTACATGTTTCTGCTAACACATTTTTCACTTCACTAAATTCATTTTTCTTCCCAGTTCTTCCCTGCAGATAAACAACAATCATCCATGGCCATTCCTGCTGCTCTAGTCATTCTTCCTCTTGGCCTTATTTTCATCATCTCTGGTTTTATCGTCAATCTCCTTCAGGTACTCTAGCTACATCCCATTTGATTTCATTCATTTCTTATAATCTGTTCTTTGTATTGTTGAGGGCATATATCTTTGCACTCTACTTTCATATGTTTGATTGATCCCATCTTACTTAGGATTATGTAATGCAATAAGCTCAATCTGATTTGGGGTGTTTACAATCAGGCACTTTGTTTTCTCCTTATTCGTCCTGTGTCGAAGAATGTGTACAGAAGAATCAACAAAGTCATTGCTGAATTGCTATGGTTGCAGCTTGTTTGGCTTTTCGATTGGTGGGGTGGCATGAAGGTAGTCTAACAACTATCTTCATAGCAATTTTTACAATTTCCTTGACTGTCTGGTTGTTTCTAGTGAAATATGTTTGTGTGTGTATAAGTTCTCGTGCTCTTGGGTCTTACCCTTGCTTGTGCATTTTGATAGGTTCACTTATACACTAATAGGAAGACTTATGAATTAATGGGTAAGATACCATATATGTTCCACCAGGCATGCAAAAATGAGAATTTATTTTTATTCATGAATGTCCTTTTGTTTAAATTTTCAGGTAAAGAACATGCTCTTATCATCTGCAACCACAGGAGTGATGTTGACTGGCTTGTCGGATGGGCTCTTGCAGAGGTATTTTGTGCTTTATACTTGTGTGTTGTAAAAGTAGCATCTAAAATGAGTGGACCTGAATTGGAATATTTTAGTGTCTGAATGAATTATGTTCTTCATTAAGGTTGAACTCCATCTAAATTTACAATTATTTCTTTGTTAAGTTTTTTGAAACCTCCTCAAACGGTTCTAAAGGATATTAGTACTGTTAATTAGAGCAAGATGATGGATACTAACAGATTTACAGCAATTTGTATAAAAAGGTGATATTGTATGTTATTGATATTCTGTATTTTTCACAGCATCCTTGGCATCTCTCTGACTCAGTATTAATCTATTAACAGCGCAAAGGTTGCCTTGGTACTTCGTTGGCTATCATGAAGAAAGAAGCAAAGTATCTCCCGGTTAGTATAGGTCTCTACTTCTGCATGTTCTGGTACCTACCCCTTTCAACATGTTACCTTATTCTCTGCTAGAATATTCATTTGAGCAATAACAAACCACTTCTGAAAGTGATTGAGATCGAATGACCTCTAACTGCTTAGCTGCTTAGCTTGTAAATATATCTTTTGAGTAATTAATGAATCATCTTGGAAATTTGGGTCTTGATCATTTCTGTATGCAGATCATTGGTTGGTCAATGTGGTTTTCTGATTATGTGTTTTTGGAAAGAAGCTGGTCTAAGGATGAAAACACATTGAAGGTATCACAATATATATATCTGACAATTTCTCTGTTATTCAAATTGCTTTCTTACTTTTTGTATATGTATTACTTATGGTGTTATCTGCTGCAGTCAGGTTTTAAGTGGCTAGAGGATTTTCCTATACCATTCTGGTTGGCTCTTTTCGTGGAGGGAACTCGCTTTACACCTGAAAAACTTGAAGTAGCTCAAGAGTTTGCTGCTTCCAAAGGGTTGCCTGTCCCCAGAAATGTTCTCATTCCTCGAACAAAGGTCATCTTCTCAAGTTCAATATTCCAACACCATAATTTCTTTCTTGACAGTGAAGGTTGCTTAGGCTGGACATCATCATGGCCTAAACATTTTTTCATTGTGTAAACCTCATATCTCTACTTTTAATCTTTATTTTGATTTGTTACAGGGCTTTGTTTCGGCTGTAACTCATATGCGGCCCTTCGTTTCAGCAATATATGATTGTACATTAACTGTGGCCAAAGGTCAGCCTTCACCTACAATGCTGAGATTATTTAGCGGACAGTCTTCTGTGGTAGGCTAACAAATGCCATTGAACCATATCAACTGCATTAGACAACTTAGCTTAGAACATTGCAAATCATGTTTTCACTGTTTCTAATAGGAATCTAAGCCTTATTACATGGTCTGATGCTGCTGAGTTTTCTTCCACTACAGGTTAAAATACAAATTAAGCGACATTTAATGAAGGAACTACCAGAAACAGCAGATGGCATTTCGCAGTGGTGTAAAGATGTATTTGTAACTAAGGTGTGAACATTGTTTTATCCATCCCGAAATAAAACGGCTATTTATAGTATGTTTCAAGATCTTTGTGTTTGTGTACCAGGACACCATGTTAGAGAAGTATCAAGCAAAAGGAGTATTCAGTGATATACCACTGCATGAATTTGGTCGACCCAAAAGATCTCTATTTGTAAGATAACATTTGAAATCAACTATAAATATTCTTACCCTTTCGATTTTTTACTCAGTTAACAATTTCATTTTTGTGATGTAACAGGTGACTATGTTTTGGTTCTGTCTAATTGTGTTCTTAATCTACATATTATTTCACTGGTGTACATTTCTTTATTCTTGGCCAGCACTTGCAATTTCTGGTGCATTCTTGGTTCTGGTTACTGTGATAATGCAAATCCTCATTCACTCTTCGGAGTCCAAACGTTCAACGCCGGCCAAGCCTATTCCGGGAGATCCACTGAGAGAGACTCTTATTCAGTACTGAACAGACACATTCTTCCAAGATTATGCTTAAAAAAATTGCTGTATAGCATTACTTGTATGTTAAGTTGTCCTTCTTTAGGATTTTGGCAAGCTTTTCAGAGAGAAATTATCTACTTCTGATCATGTTGCATCTCATATAGAATAAAATTGAATGGAATATAGGAGTAGATTCAATTATGTTAGACTCTAATACTGTGGGTCCACTTTTGTTTTCATTTGAAACGAGACTTCCAGCTCCCAAGTTCAGAAGATCAGTCTCCCTGTAGAAAATTACATTTCCAAAGCCTAACTACTTGAGCAATTTTCAGTTAAGTACCAATGTTTTTACTTTCTGATCAACTCAATTTTTCTTTAATGCCTGATTTTTAAGTATGGTAATATGCCTTCAAAATAAATTTGCAGTAAAGGTAAATCAAAATGTTATATATATATATATATATATATATATATATATAAAACTGTGGATAAAATTGTTATTTTAATTTATTAAAATAAAAAATTACCACAATAACCCATTTTTTTCGTATAATTAATATTTTATTACAGATAAATTGACTCGTTTATAAAATAAAAAAAGAGTATTTCTAATATATAAAGAATAAATATATAGTGTTTACATAACTCTTAATTCCAAATGCTAGTTTATTTTCCTATCACTTTTCCTGTTATTTTCGAACTCTTAAATATATTTTTCTATTCTTCAATTTTCATTCGTTTATTTATTAAAAGATAATTTTTCCAAATATTTTAATATATTTTCAAAATAAATACATAACATCCAACGTATAAACTAAAATTACCTTCGAAGGAAAGGATATATTGGGAAAAAAAATTTAAACTAATTTTCATCTTATTAAAATAATGGAATATTTTTATTTTATCACCTAATTTTATTTTTAGAAAAAAAAAATTTAACATTTCACATAAATATTATTACTCGTACGACTTGGATCTAGTTAAGGATATTTTTATATTTAAATTTAAAAAGTTAAAATAAATTATGAAAAATATTTCTGATTATTGTTTATGGGATGAAAAATGAAATATTTTAACTTTTTTTTTCAAATAATAGAAATATCACATTAACAATTTCAAACTGACACATCTAACTCATCTGCTTGCGGTTAGATCTGCTTGCGGATCAAACGATTAAATGATCTCGTTTTAAAAAATAATTAATTATATTTTATCAACTAAATTTTATTTTGTAAAAGATTTTTTTAATTAATTACCTTTGCACATACAAATGTTATTTAATTAATTACATTTTAATATGAAGACGAGGACAATACCAGCTGAGACTACACATCAGGAACCAGCTTGAAATTGAAATTGAATCAATCATGTTTGTGATGAACAAAAGGGTAAATCTCATACCTAAAATTACAACTTCCACCAACGACTCTCCCTCCTTCTTTCCCATCACAACAACTTGGAAGCTCACCAATAATCCCATCAAGACACTTCCTACACTCATACTTCGTTAGGTCTCTCGTGCACTGAGCCAACCCGTACAGCTTATTGTTGCCACCAATCTCTATATCTCCATCGGCATACAATTCCTTCTCCCCCTCAGCCTCCTTCGCCAGCTCACCCAACAACCTATTCGTCTGCGCGTTGAACTCCTTGGGCCCACTCACACTCCTCACATTCCACATGTAGAATTTGTTCTTGTCGTCGATTTGGCCGAAGAAGTCCATGTCGGAGTACTTCAACAGACAGTTATCGTACCAGACGATAGCAGCCTTGTGGTAAGAAACCGGACAGCGCTTGAGAATCTCACTGCTGGCTTCTGCAAGGCAGGTTTTACAATCGGAAGACGACACGTCTCCTCTGCAAAGAGCCAGACCGTTGACTTGGTTCGGTTTGTAACCGATCGTGGCTTTGCCGAACCCTGTTGTGGGAGTTTGGTAGTTGAGGTGGGCGATGAGTTTGTTGAGGTTGGCTTCGTATTGGGCGTGGTTGGTTGTTGTTGCGTTTGATGAGCTCGAACAGAAATGGTACAGAAGAGCATTATTGGCTCCGTAAGCTGTTTGGAGAACCAATGCTAATGCTATTAGCATGTCCAAGGAAGAGGAATATTTTGAAGACATTGTTCTTTAGATGTCTGATGTTTGTGTGCGGAGATGCTACGGGGTGTATTTACTATTTATAGTGAAAATTGGTTTTGACCTTTTTCAGTTGACTGTGATGAGGATGTTTTTGTAATTTCGGGTAGTAATGTGGAAGTTTCAATCGTGACTGCGGCGGATATATTACAGCGCACTTCATTATACTTGTTCTGTGTATATACTCGTATTTGCAGTCGTAGAATGTAATATTTTATTATTACCATTACATCGCGTTGAAAAGTTAAGTTGGGTAGGATAATTTCCATTCCGCCGACTTGAGATAAGCTCTTGTTGAAAGAAATGGTGCAGGTAATTTTTCAAAGATACATATAAAATTTTAATTTTCTTAATTAAAAAGGTTTAATTTATTAATGTATTGAGCACTAATTTTGTTCATTATTTTTAATTTTTTATTTATTTTAATATTGATTTTTTTTATTTAGGAGTATAAATTATTTGTTTATTTTTAAATACAATTTTACTATGCCAAAGTAAATGAATCATGTTTAAGAATTAAAATAAAAATATCAATATATAATTATATTTATATAATAAATGATAACCATTTAATGATTTGACTATTTTTATATTCTTTTTAAAAATTTTAAATAATGTGAAATAAATAAATTTATTTTATTATGTTTAAATTTAATAAAAAACACCATAAAATTATATAAAAAAAATTGTCACTTCAATTTATTGAAAAGAAAATTGCTTGAGTAATAAAGAACATATATTAATAATTAAAAAAATAAAATTAAAAGAATAAAGCTGGGAAAAAAATATATTAAATGTAATAACATTCCAAAAAGTAACAATAAAATATAAGATTAATTCTAAAAAAATTATTAAGATTAATTCTAAAAAAATTATTGCGTGTTTGTCAAATATTAATAAAAAAATATATTCATTAAATTTAATTTTCTTTCCTATTTTATTAATGTCAATAATAATCCATTAAGTGAACAGGATAAATTCGTAGGAGCATTATGAAAAACTTAGAACTTTGAATGAATCATTTTAACTTATTAATATTTCGTTTATAAAATAGATTGGAAGGAAAAATTACATTTCCTTTTCTTGTGTTAAGGATAGGATGGGAGAATTGGAAAAAGTTTAAGGTGAGTTGGAAGGAAAAACTACCTTCTCTCCTTTTGTCGAGGATAGGGAGAGAGGAGAGTTGGCCTAACCAATATCTAAATAAATATAGAGCACAAACATTCATACATTCAACACTTCTAATCCATCAACATTATACAAATAATACATACACTAAATCATCAACAATCCAACAACGGTCTATGAATCATACCTTTGCTGAATCACCCCTCAATGGAATTGGACTCATTGTTATCATTCTTCCTTCACCCCCTCAGTGGAATTGGACTCATTGTTATCATTCTTCCTCCAATTTCTGGGTAGCAGTGAGGAAGGAAAAATGGAATTTGGGTTCTGTGAAGTAAAAGAAATTGATAATAACTATGTGGATGATTGTGTACACGGACTCTTTTTATTTTATAAGAAAAGGTAAAAAGACATTTAAAAAATTTAAATTACATCTCCTTACGGTTTACTTGTAATAGTAAAATTAGAAAATTAAAAAAATAAAAAAACTATACTGTGCTTTATTTATATAGGTGGAGCCGACCATTTTGAGTCACGATACGATGCATCACACCAAACGAACAAGATTATTATGAATGAATGTTGAGTTTACTCGTCGAATCAATCAATTTAATCCGTTTATTAATTATATTGTTTTCGTGGTTGACTAATCATGATATCCGTTTAAAAAATAAATAAAATAATAATTTTATATAATAAAAATAAAATTTTATCAATAAATTAAATTATAATTTTGTAATTATAATATACTTAACTTATTAAAATATATTTATTTTCATACATTTTTTATTTGATCATTTTAAAATTTTAATTTATATTAATTTATTTTATTTGTATAAAAATTATAAACGTGTTATATAAGTTACAAATGTATTACAAATGAGTTCGATGAGTTGTTGTGTGATGTCTAACGATCTTTTAATAGACCGATTGACATCATCCATCCATTTATTTTCCTATCTGATTGATGTTAAGATTGTCTTGCCAGTGCCACTATCACTATATCAAACGTATCGTGTCAAAGTTAAACCGGCGGTTGGTGTCTAACGAGAAATATGAATACAAATGTGTCTAACGAGAGATATGAATACAAATGTGTCTAACGAGAGATATGAATACAAATTACCAGCGCCCTAGTTGTTGGTAATAACAATTAAAAATGAGAATGGACTAGTTTATTAATGAATATACTCGTTAGTAATTGGATAAGAAAAATAATTGACCGTGAAAAATTAACACGAAAAAAAATACGAATGATTAAAATATTATTTTATTTTATTTTATTTGAAACGTAATTATGTCTTTTTAATTTATTTTGTAAGCTATTATTCGACTGATTTAATCGGCTTACGTACCAAAGCTCAAGCTCCTCGAATAAATTTAGTTCTTGTTTATGTTCTGAGAAATTAAGGATACATATATATGACATGCAACAACATTTCAACAAATCAATTTATTTACGACCTATTCCTTCTCAAATCATTACCTCCTCTCCCTCCTATTAAAATAACGCGCTAATAATATTATACAATTCAACAGGGAGCCAACCTAATCCAACACGAAAACCAGAACCATTCCAATATCTTGAATTCAAAAAGAAAAATTCAACCTACAAGACACATCTCACCACACCTCTATATATAAATACATAACCTATCTACCTAACAAAATCAAAATATCTAATCACATTAACCTCCAACAATGTCTCAATCCTCAATCAACAACATCCTCTGCCTGCTTACTTTCACTTTCCTCCTCCACACATCACAGGGCCAGAGCCAGCCCATCTTCAGCACATGTGTCAACGACAACTTCACCCAAAACGGACAATACTCAACAAACCTCAACAACCTGATGGCTTACCTCTACCAACAAGCGCCCAACACAGGCTTCGGCCTCAGTTCAATAGGTCAAACTCCGGACAAAGTCAACGGTCTCGCTCTCTGCACATTCAACGTCTCCGCAGACGATTGCAGATCCTGCATTGCTTCCGCAAGCAGTTACATTCGCCAGACCGGATGCCCCAACGGAAAACGAGCCATGGTTTGGTACGACAGCTGCGGGTTGAAGTACTCGGACGAGGAGTTCTTCGGTCGAGTGGATAACAAATCCATGGTCACAAGGTATGCGGGTGGGGCTGTGAGTAACGGTCAAGTGTTTGTGCCGAAGGTGAAGGAGTTGCTTGATAGACTTGCTGATGAAGCTTCTTTGAGGCCTGAAATGTATGCTGCTGGTGAATTGGCTGTTGAAGATAAGACTACTGTTTATGGTTTGGCTCAGTGTACTAGAGATCTTTCGCTTGCTGATTGTAAAACGTGTTTGTTGGAGATTAGTAAAGATCTTCCGAATATTAGAGAAGGTGGACGGGCTATGTGTGGCAGCTGTAACGTCAAATATGATTTGAGTCCGTCTCTCGCTGTTTAAATACTAATTTATTATTTCAGTGTGTGATGTTATTGTTACGTAAAGAGTGAAAGTTTATTTTATGAAAAGGATAAAGCTAATAAGGATCATTTATGAAGAATTTCTAAAGTTACATGCATGTTTTAAGTGTGAAATTTATTTTCTTTATGTATAAAATAAGTATTAATATCATTTTTTCTAATCCAAATTTGAATTATTTTTTTTTCTTTTTATTATACATTTTCTAATCAAATATATAACTATTCCGCATTTAATTATTTTTAATTTTAACATTTAAAAAAACTATTAATCATTAATATAAAAATTATTAATAATGTGAATAATGTGAAATGCAGAAGAATATTCAACTTTTAAATAAATGGTTGGAAAATTATTAATTAAATGAATTTTATTAGATCAAATGTGTAGAGAAATGGATGGTTTTAGTAAATTTAGTCCGTTTTACCATCCTTAAATAAATGCTTTTTTACTTTTTTTTTTATCTAGAAAATAATAATAATATTAATATTCAGGTAGGAAAGGACAATCAAACGCGTTTTAAGAGCCTATTGCGCCTATGTGAAAATACTTATGGATATAATGTTTATAAATATATTCCATTCAATTACTATCTATATTTTTAATTCAATTTAAATATTTTAGTTTTTATTATTATTAGATATGGAAACTCAAAACTTCCTCATTCCTGATTAATTCTATGGAAAAAGAATATGACATTTATATCTTTTATATATATAAATAAAAGATTCACCATCCTACAAATTATATAAAACCTAATTGAAGAGAAATCGAGATATAGGATCATATTTTATCTTCAACGATATTTTGCTTCACTGACCAGTTAGTGGATTGATTCGCATATCAAAATAAAATTTATATAATTTTAAAAAATTAAATAATTATTTTTAATATATATTATCCATTTAACAAAACGCTAACTTATTTTTAAAACTAGAAACTATTCTGCCTCTCTATCTCCTATTTCGTCTCCAATCAAATATTACTCAAATATCACATGCACGACGTCTCTATTTGGATCGCGTCAATAGAACAAGCTCTTTGTTAGTGGCTATTTGCTGTTAGCATTATCAATAACTCTAGTCATCATATATTTTGTCTAACACTAATATATTCAAACTCAGTTCTTTTATTTTTAGTTTAGGGGGCGGTGTCTCTCTTTGATTTGGTATATTATTTTTTATTTTTATTACTTTTAATCAAAATTGCAAGTTAAGATGTATAGGTTTTTATTGACTAATTTAGTGCTTGAATGTGTTATTACTGTTTTAATTTTGATTTTTGGTGTATATAGTATGATAACGAAAGCTCTAAAAGCGGAATGTTTGCAAAAGTTTTAATCATATTTGGAGTCTGTTCTTTATCAATATCCACCACTAAGTAATTTCTCTTTACTTCCATCATTTATTATTTCATTTTTATTTTATTAGATCAAAGCTATTTTTAAAATTTTATTTGTGTTGCATTTTTCATTGATGATGATGAAGTATATATATAATCCGACACTTTATTTGAGATTATTTTTATTTCGAATTATTTCATCAATTAATTTTGATATTGTAAATATTTCGTTAGTGGATTAAAGTATTAAGGGTAGGGTTAGTGTATTTTGTATTAACTTGTTTGTCTCCGGTTATGATTACTTTGAATAGTTTTTTACATTTGATTTTGTTTGTTTAGTACTGTAGATTTCTCATCCTAAAATAAATTAATCATGTCAATAGGCGTATTAAACTAATTTTTGTCGAGTTGAAAAATTATAACTCATTTATTAAATATATTGAGTCGAGTTAGATAAAAAAAATAATCGAACTGTATCAACCAAAAAAACCAATAACAGTACCAAACTTTTTAAATATTTTCTATTAAAAAGAATTTTCAAAAAAGTATAATAAAAACAGTTCCTCGCCAAGCAAACCTTAAGTCCAAAATAATCGAAAATCGATCCTTACTCAAATTGAATAACGGAAGATGATGGATGTTATGATTGCTGCTTAAGTTTATAATTGCGACGCTGCTTCCACAAACAATCTTGTTCCCACGTGTTTTTTCAACGATAGGACCCATTCTTTAGACAATAAAATGTAGTAATATAATTTACCGTCTATTTGAAATATTCTAACACGTTTAGTAGTATATTTTGATCCCTCCTTCGCTGAAAGAGTCTGTAGTAATTTTTTAATAAACATAGTGGTCCAGCCTCATTTTGAATGTCTCAAGCTCAACATGGCAAGGAAAATCCCATTTGAACAGAAAATGTCAATCCAATTTACATTCGCAACTATAAAAGCCAACTCAAATCTTCAAACATTCACAAACAAAAATCACATTTTAGCATCCAATCCCACCTCCAACAATGTCTTCTTCCAAAACCAATTTTCATTTGCTCATCTTCCTAAGCTTAGCTTCTCTTCTCCAAGCCCAAAACCAACCCCTCTTAACTTCCTGTTCAAGTCAAAATTATTCCGTCTACAGCCCCTTTGAAGCAAACCTTAACAAGGTCTTAGCTTTTCTCAATTACCAAACACCTGATACAGGTTTTGGTCTGGCTTCAGTCCCCTTTGATCCACACAACCCCGATCAAGCACATGGACTCGCTCTCTGCAGAGGTGATGTCTCCACTCCAGATTGCAAAACCTGCATTGCCGAGGCAAGCAGTTATATCCGAAAAAGCTGTCATAACGGCAAACAAGCTATGGTTTGGTACGACGAATGCGGTTTGAAGTATTCCGACAAAAAGTTCTTCGGACAAATCGATAATGGAAGCAAGGTGTACATGTGGAACACTCAAAATGTAACCGATGCCACCTATTTCAATCAGAAGGTTAAGGAATTGTTGAGCAAATTAGGTGAGGAAGCTTCCGTGGCAAGTAAAATGTATGCGGCTGGAGAGTTGGAGGTTGGAGGATATGCCAAAGAGAAAGTATATGGTGCGGTTCAGTGTACCAGAGACTTGTCTAGTGCTGATTGCAAGAAGTGTGTCGATGACATTATAATTGCAGATCTTCCGAGTTGTTGTGATGGAAAAAGAGGAGGGAGAGTGGTTGCAGGTAGTTGTAATATAAGATATGAGACTTATCCATTTGTCAAGGCTTGAATCGTATAATGCTTTGTGTCGTTGAATAAAGTTCCACAATGTAATATGGGACATGTCTTCTATGTATGTTGTTCATATTTTCATTTGTATATTTTATAAAATTCTTTCATTGTTAACATTTGATGATGGGCCTTCCATGGGTGTGAAAAATGGATTTATAATTTGCATGTACCACACAACTGGAGTATTTGACACCATTGACCTCATTCTGTTTTCATTTGAAGCTACGGATCACATTGTAATTCCTTGTAAGCAATGGTTGTTGTCTGTTTTGGGGCTGCGATCTTGATGGTCCCTGTAACGAACTTAGGCTTCATCAATAGATGTAAGCAATGGTGAAGTTGGCTTCATCAGTGAAGAGTTGGTAGCTTTCGAAATTTGAAATCCAATCAAATCATGTTCAATGTAAACAAGAATGCTTAATTTAACGAAGAGTACATAAAATCACCAAAGACCAGCTCTCAGACTTTGAACACAACTCTTAGTGAATTGATAAATTCTCACTCTCATAGTGCAATTTTACCCAACTGTCGTATTTTTCTTCTATCTCAACAAATTCTCAAATCCAGCTCTTCCAAGGCGTTTCAAAAGATATTTTGATCCCCATTTATCCATGTTAAATAATATATTTTAGGGGAAATTTTAAAAACCTACTATAGATTTTATATATTCATCAAAAATTTATAACTTTTTTATTTGGTCAAAAATCTATTTTTGAAAGGTTTTCAATTGTTGGTTACAGATCAACAGTAATCTAAAATTATTTTGATTATTTAATTTTTTTAAATAAAAAATTAAAAAAAAATTAAAATCGAAAATTATAAAATACCTTTCATTATTGTCCATTCATTAAAACGGATGAATAACAAAATAGATAGAAATCGTTCAAAAATAAATTTTTGAAAAAAAAAAATAAAAATCAGTAAAATTTTTTTTTAATTTTTAAAAAGTTTTGAATTTCCACTCATATATTAAAAATATTTACCAAGATGAATATATTAATATATTTACCTTGACCTTTTGCGGCCACTAGCTGTGCATGATAAGGTGGTGTTGCATATTCAACGGAACTCATCATAGAATGTTCGAATTCCAGCCTCCCACCATTCATCACCTTGGAAATATTGCCCATTAACATTTAAATAAACTGCGAAGTACAAATTAATTAAATTAATTTGTGTTATTTATTAAATAAATGAAAGTAAAAATTGAAACATTAGGAGTGATTTTAACTCCGGTTGAGTTCGAGCCCAAATTTGTATAAATTCGAGCACGATTTGATTACCAAATATTTGGATTGGAATTCGATTCCAACCTCGTCAAATATTTAATTTTTAATTTCGATTTTCTAATTTCGAACTCAATTCGACTGTACGGCTCAGGCTCGTTTCATTTAAATTATTATTTTAATATAGTTATATTAAAAATATAAAATTTATAATATAGTAATACTCATAAATTTATAATTTTAAAATTTAAAATTCAACTCATTTAAGTTCCGATCCAAATTTTATTGACCAAAAATTTATTTAAATTCAAGTTTAAACGAGTTTTAAACCATTTCAACTCGAACAAGACTCACTTCATTTTTAAAGTTTCATTTTAAAACAAAAAATATTAATCCTTTAAGATAACACTATTGTTAATCCAATGAAAAGTGACCATAGCAATATTAAATCCAGCACTAATGACCAATCAAGAGAGTGGCGGCGAAGCCATTAGCTTCTATAAATAGAAGCCTGGACTGATAAGTATTTTCCATCAACAACAACATGTCTTCTTCAAAACTCCCCTCTCTCTCACTCTCATACCTCATAGCATTCACTTTTCTTCTCCACCCAGCTTTAAGTGACTCTCCACTCTTCCACTTCTGCACATCTTCTGAACAATTCGCAGACAACAGCCCATACGCAGCCAACTTAATCAGAATCCTCAACAACCTTAACGACCAAACACCACGCACAGGCTTCTCAAAATCATCATCCGGTCAGCAACCAAACAGACCGAACGGCCTGGCTCTCTGCAGAGGAGACGTCTCCGTGGCCGACTGCAGGACCTGCATAGGCTACGCCACCAGGGAGATCCGGAACCGCTGTGCGAACAACAAGGGGGCCGTCATCTGGTTCGACAACTGTCTTCTGAAATACTCCAACGACGATTTCTTCGGAAAGATTGATTGGAATAGGTTCTACATGTGGAACGTGAATAAGGTGAGTGGAGCGGAGGGTTTTAATGAGAACAGCGCGGATTTGTTGAGCGAATTGGTGGACGAAGCGGTGGAGGATGGGAGATTGTTTGCGGAGGGAGAGATGGAGATCGGTGAGAATATGAAGCTTTATGGGTTGACTCAGTGTACGAGGGATCTTTCGGGTGGTGAGTGTAAGAGATGTCTCGATGGGATTATTAGTGAGATTCCAAGGTGTTGTGATGGGAAACAAGGAGGTAGGGTTGTTGGTGGCAGTTGTAACTTTAGGTATGAGATTTACCCTTTTCTTAACCACTAGGGAATATCTGAATTGAATAAATGCATGCACGTGTAGTATTACCTAAAGCATGCAACTGATGTTTGCATTTGGTCTCGGATTAATAATAATTATACATATAAATATCATGAATTGGTCTATTATAATTTTAAAATAAGCGGATTTTAAATCTTTTTAGCCCAAATTTTTGGGATGCGTTGGAAGGATTTTATTATGGAGAAAGAAAGTTGATATATATATTAAATTAAAAATACTTATGGGTTTTAAATTTAAAAATAAAATTCCTACAAGAAAAAATATTTATTTTGGAATTCCATCACCACTTTAACAAATTTTTTCATATATTTATTTTGTTAATAATCCTATAACGTTCTTTATTAAAAAAAAAAAAAAACTATACATCAAATAGTAGCAATAAGCTTCCAACTCTAAGAAAAAATAACAGAAAGAAAATGAATGAAACATTCAGAAATATTAGCAACATATACAACCAAATTAAATGGAAGAAAGCCACGATAAATCTAACAAAGTACTAGTTCAAAAGCATTAAATTTGAATCTCTGGCAATTATTCCAATGTTACAGTCATTTTAAATACACGTCATGTCATGTTTACTCGTAGGAAGTTAATATTTTAAGAAATTAATAATGAATTTTTAGTATTTTATTATTGAAAAAATGGGGATTTAGTCAGTAAAAAAAGATTGGTTAGTGTGATGGTTTGAAATTAAATAAAGAAAAAGAAAACTGGTTAACTAACCTTTTGGTTTAACATTATAACCACGTCAAATGATTTTTTATATATCATAGCATCTGAAATACACACTCTTACTCACTCATGCGTACATTTATTCCACGCTGCATGCCAAATGAATTAGGGATGGCAATTTGAATCCACCCCCGGATTCCCGACCCGCTCCAACCCGTTCGGGGCGGGTTTAAATCCGCCCCGTATAGAGTGGATTCAATCTAATTTAAAACCGGTATCGAGACGGAGGGTTCGGGTTCTATCAAAATCCATCTCGTCCCGCATCGATATATATATATATATAAATTAATTCATTATATTATATAGCAAAATAAATATATTTTAAAATATAATATCATATAATTAATATTATTTTAATATTTAATATATTTTTATTTATTTAATTTTTTAAATTGTATAAAATTTAATGTTATTTATGATTTTTTAATATTATATATTGATATAATATTTTGTTATTTGTTATATAAATAATTTAAAATAATAATGGGATGGGGCGGGGCGGGTTTAAAACCGCTTCGTGCGGGTTGGATTTTTTTAATAGGAAAATAACCCGGCGGGGCGGGTTCGGGTTGGCCATAAATCCGCTCCAACCCGCCCCATTGCCATCCCTAAAATGAATGGGTTTCTCCGGTTCGGAGGTCCACATGAAATCTTACCAAATTCAAGGATCCAAATGAAAAGTCATGTCAAGTTTTAGGGTTCAAATGAAAAATTATGTCAAGTTCGAGGGTATATTTGTGTTTCGATAAAAGAGAAAAAAAAATCATTCATTCTTCCACGTTTGTGATTCAAGTTATGGTCACGTTAGCATAGAGAGTATGGAGAGTTCAAGTAACTCATTTTTAACAAGTTAGAGAGTTTATTTGAAGACTCGTAAACTTCGAGGGTTCAAGTGAGTAATTCTTATAATTTGGAGTGCTCAACTAACCATTTTTCTACAAAGGTCTCGGCGGATCTGGCCAACGATCACCTCAGGTAGGAATTTGACCCTCCTTAATTGGCATCGTTTTTCTATTATTAAAATTCTACTAAAATCACTACTCAACTGCTCTCAAGTCTCTGATTAACATTCTAGTGTCGTTTCGGTCCCGATCATCTTCTTAGTCGAGTTCATTAGAGCTTCTTGGTGTTGTTTAGTTTTCAAAAGGAACATAGAATACATAAAGTCATTTTAACTCTTAATTTCTACTTTTATTTATGTTAGTTATATTTAGTTATATTTAGGAGTGATTTCTAATGCCAACAGCAGACACCATTGTTCTAAAATCTACTGACGCAGTGGAATCTCAAACTTTTTTTTTAAAATTTTTGTATGGCACCTTTACTTGGATTAGTTTATACTCTAATTTAATTTTACAAATTCGGATCCTAACTGTAGTTTCAATCACTGCAATAAATATATCATAATCTTTTGCCATGTGCTTGACTTGTTTCCAGTTTAACGGCCTCAAACTCTTTAACATCTACTGAATTAGTATGAAATTGAAGCTAATTGGATATTTGTGCTAAATGATAAAGAATTTGGACCTAATTCTTTTTTTTTTTTTTAAGTTGTGGCTCTAATTCACTATGCTTTGTATTAGCTCTTACACGGAATAGTCGTGGTAGTTTGTTGTCTTGTATCTATGAATTCGGGTGGTGGTGATTAAAATAGATGTAATTAAATGTTGAGTGTTAGCTGTAAAATAATTAAAAGAAAAAATAATTTTAAAATATATAATATAATATAAATTTTAAATAATAATTTAATAATAAAATAAATAAATAAATAAATAAGTGTAAAATAAAATTTGAAATAGCATTTTAACCAAAACTGTTTAAGATAATTTATTAAAATATTTAAATGCGAATTAAGATGAAGATTACGTCAAACAAGTAGCATCTTCAAACACTCTTTAAAAGTGGGGCATTTTGGTATAATTTTTAATTATTAAGAGAACAAGAGATTATTTGACCATGACCTTAAAATGTCCACCCCACCTACTGTGGCCACCACAAAGAGCCAATGCATCTTGTCATGAAGCATTCAAGTTCTATGGCATCCTCCATAAGAAATTTGGTCGAATGAACACTTGCATTAAATATATTTTTATATTATTTACCTTTCCCAGTTATATTACATCAATATTATATAAATAATAAAAAATATATATTATTATAGACCTTCTTTTTTTTTTTTTTTAAGGTGACTTAGTAGTTAGTACTCCACACATATATAATATAACTTTGCATTCTCATAATTATTTTTTTACTTCAGTTTTACAAACAAATTTTATATATTAATAAATTTTTATTAAAATAATAGATCAAAATGATACATAAAAAATATTTAAAAAAATAAATTTTCATGATAATTAAGTGTATATCTTATTTTTTTATGTATTATATCATAAATAAAATTTGAATTAAATGAAATTATATATATAATTTATCTTTAAATGGAAAAAATAATTTATATAAAATTAATAAATTTACATTCTCATAATTATTTTTTACTTCATTTTTTTTATTTCAGTTTTACAAACAAAATTTATATATTAATAATTTTTATTTGAAGGAATAAATCAAAATGATACATAAAAATATATTTATATAAATTTTCATGATAATTAAATGTGTATCTTGTTTTTTCCATGTATTACATTATAAATAAAACTTAAATTAAATTAAATTTATACATAATTTATCTTTAAATGAAAAAAAGTAATAATAAATAATAATTTATATAAAACTAAATTCTATATTTAGATATAATATTATAAATAAATTATATTTTATTGTCTAATTTCAAAGATTCCAATTGAAGATATTTTTTTCAAGCAGACAATAAAGGTGATTTAAGTGGAATATCATCCCACCTTCTTCAATTATTGATCTATAGTCCGGCATCCGTTTACATCATCTTTGAACAATGGAAACACTAACAAATAATCAAGGTGGTGACATGAAAAGTCAAAAAGTCAGCAGCTGAACACAAAGCTTATAAATACAAGTTCAACTCTCACACATTCAACCATCAACCTACACAATGTCAAAGCTAACATCTTCCTCAATCTTAATAACATTCTCAATCCTCCTCCAAACAGCACTCGGCGGCGACCCACCACTCTTCCACTTCTGCTCCTCCCCCGAAAACTTCACATCCAACAGCGCATACGAAGCCAACTTATTCAAACTCTTCACCGACTTAAACTACCAAACGCCACTCACAGGCTTCTCAAAAGCCTCGTCAGGTCAGAAACCAAACAAACCCAACGGCCTCGGTCTCTGCAGAGGCGACGTGTCATCCTCGGATTGCAAAACGTGTCTCGTCGACGCCACCATGGAGATTCGTAACCGCTGTCCGTACAACAAGGCTGCTATAATCTGGTACGACTACTGTCTGTTGAAATACTCTGACGTGGAATTCTTTGGGGAAATAGACGACAGGAATAGGTTCTACATGTGGAATGTGAGAGTGGTGAGTGATCCGGCGACGTTTAATAGGAATACGAAGGAGCTGTTGAGTGGAGTGGTGGAGGAGGCTGTGGTGGGTGAGAAGTTGTACGCGGTGGGTGAAGTGGAGATTGGGGAGGGTGTGAAGGTTTATGGGTTGAGTCAGTGCACGAGGGATTTGTCGAGTGGGGAGTGTAGGAAGTGTCTTGATGGGATTGTTGATGAGCTTCCGAGGTGTTGTGATGGGAAAGAAGGAGGGAGAGTTGTTGGTGGGAGTTGTAATTTTAGGTATGAGATTTACCCTTTTGTTAAGTCTTAGTTAGGGAAATCTCGTTACTATCTACTTGATCGATTCAATAAAGAATACGATTATGAAATGTGTTCTATATCTAGAATGTGATCGATCACATGATACTTTTGTGTATAAAGCATGTTAACGTGGATTTGATTTCCCAGGGTCTCACGGTCAGTTTTTTTACTTGCTTAGATGAATACCTAAAATTTAGGAGCAGTAGTTAACACAATAATTTTATATTTTTTTTTTAAAAATATTTTTTGTCAAATAAATTTTTTAAGGTTAGATTTTAAGTTTGTTTTTATAATGTGATTATTGGTATTGTTTGTTTTAGTAAAATTTTCAACCTATTTTTAATGAGTAGATTAAATGTGTTTGACAAATAGATTAACCATATTTGACAATATAAAATATTTAATTCTCTATAGATGTACACCTAGGTGTTAGATTTTGGATTATTATTTTTCCAACCTAAATTAAATAGGTTGAGCTATGAACATTCAATTTGCTTATATTGACATGTAAATATTCATTTTGCTTTTTTTTTAAAAAAAAAAATCAGTAATCTAATCAATAATATAAATAATTAAATTGATTAATTAATAACTTAAATGACATGTGAATAAAATAATAAAAATAATAATAATAATAATGTGGAATATAATTACTAAATTCTAATGTAAAAATAATAAAAGAATATTTTAGTAAAAATATTATAACAAAATAATTAATTAAGTTAAAAATTTTCATAAATTTGTTATTTTTTCTACATATTATATATTTTAGTAGAGGATGCTCTATTTTATTTTATTTAAAAAAAAATTATATTTCCAACTCAAATTTTGAAAATATCATCAATTACTCTTTTTTTTTTAATAATTAATCTTTATTTATCATCATTAGCTAAAATATGTATATTCCAACTATAAACCATACATATATTCCAATTATAAATCAAAATATAATTATTTTTATTTACTAAAATTTATTTTTTTAATTAAAATAAAGAAAAATGAGTTTTTCTTAATAAATGAATAATTTTTAAAATAAAAATAAAAATGTTTTGGTGCCCACTTTCAATTTGGTACTGTGTTGTATTGTATGTAATACCATTCCGAAAAATGGGTTTGAGTACCTGTCTCCAAATTCTAGCATCAACAATGTGTGCGTTTGTCGAAGGAACTCGGTTGGAGGTTTTGAGTAATGAAATTGTCAGCCATGTTTGCTATGTATGAAAGTTGCAGTGATTCAAGGGCACTGTCATTGACTTCTTCATTTCCTCAACTTTCAAACATCAATCTCAAACCACAAATTGGCACCGTTGACTTCTTATCGGCTGAAAAATTTGAATTACCAATTAGTATGTTTATATATACATGCAACACATTTAATAGGCCTCTAATTGGATATAATATGGTAGTCCCGGCTCCATATAAATCTTATCCAAATGAGAATGTGAACACATTATTGGCTTAAGGGACCATATTGGGTTAATGAAATTATGAAAAATAAGATACACGCATGCCAATAATACAAGCGTGTGTGTGATTGACCACTAACCAGTCAATTTCATTGTGGAAAAGTCCACGGCAGGCACGAATTTTGGCACAGAGAAAACGTTGAATTTTCGTGAGGTATGTTAATGGCTGTGATAGTGATAAATTTATCCATTACACGCATGTGTGTGTCATTATAATTTATAAGTTTGAATTTTATTGGACATCTAGAAGCCGATTTCCCTGGCTTTGATTAAACCCTTTTTAAACAAGTTGACCAACAAAATAGATTCGAAACTTCTTCCATATCCCATTCTAATTAGTAAGAAAAGATGACGGATCGCCTAGGATATAGAAGCAAATGAAAACACAGAAAGGAAAGCTCAACCACATCATATCAAATCTAATGTCATCAGGATTTAAATTGAATGAAGTTTATTAAATTAATTTAATTAATTATTTTAATTGTACAGAATATATTAGCCACCATTTATCCATAATTATCGCATTTGATTTTATAAATTTATATTTTATTATTTTAAAATTATAAAACTTAAAAATATAAGTCGAACACATTTGCATAGTAAAACTGGTAAAAGCATGCTAGACCATTTTTTCCATTCGTTATTTAAATTTTAGATGGCTGGTTGGATTTTTACCTTTATTTTTTTATAACTAGATTTAATTAAAAAAAACTATTTAAATTAATTTCTAAATTAATTTATATGATACATACAAATCACTTAATTTTTAAATTCAATCGAAAATAAAATTTATCATGGATATCTTTTTTTTTTTAATTCAAAAGCTATTATAATCATTTTAATATTATAAAAAATGGGAAAAAATTAGAAAAAATAGCCTTTTAATTATTATTTATTTATATTTTATCGAAAATTCATGAAATTATGTAATTATTTCATGATTTTTTTCTTTAAAATAAAATATATGAAATATAAAATATATTTTATACATTTATTTTATTATCATTTTTTTTTCAAATCCCACAACTTTACCATCCACTGAAAACAAACAAATCCAACATTGAAATAATTATATCGTAATCTTCATCACCATTAAAATAAATATAAACTACATAATATCAAACGACATAAGTGGATACAGTATATTAATATATTAATGAACCATTTAGTTTTCATGCATAGAGAGATTAAATGTAGATGTGTGATTGTAGTGGTTCGGAACTACAGTTGATCCGAACCGATGGACCGGATGGTTCTGGGCTTGATTGGGATCGAGTCCAAAAGTCAAGGTGTCCTGCAAAAGAATAATAAACGTCCGAGCGGACTTTGGGACACCGGTGTGGCGTCTGCCGTAGGCACTCCGACGCTCAAGTCAGTTCTGAACTGAGAGTGGATAGAAAACTAAATAAATGAGAGAAAGGATTAACTCCCTGTGCCTAATGGTTCCTATCGGAAGGAACTCCTCGGAAGGATGCGGATCGCCTCTCGAGTGAGCTCTGAGCTCAATTGACAGTGAATGGAAGCGTAATCTGAGTCACTTGAGGTTCGCCGAGAAATAGTTGGAGATGATAGCAAAGCGTGTGTTGAATTGGGCAGAGTTTCTGTAAGTAATCGCGTGTCCCTTGGCGTGGAGTCGGATTTCCTATTTATAGAGGTCTCAGCGGTTGTTGCTGGGTGCCGCCGAGATCTCTGCGGGAAAATCTCCGAGGAACCCGGGATTCTCCCAACGGGTTACTTGGTCAGCTGGTTTCCCTCGGAGGGAACGGAGGCCTCAGAACTACAGGGCTTGGGCCTACCAGAATTAACAGGCCTGGGCCTGGGCTTTGGCGTCACTTCCGAACCGGGCTTGGATTTCCAGCCCACCACAGATTCCCCCATCCTTCAGCATGGATGGTTCCGAGCGGAAGGATGAAGACGAAACGGTTGGTGTCCCACTAGTTCATTCCAGCTGTCAGTAGGCGTCACATCAAGAGGAAACTCACCATTGGGGAGTCGACACGTGTGGAGGCTTCTTCAGGAAGCCTTGCCGTTTCACCTACCCGTGTCTATAAATAGCCTCGCAAACCTCCCCCTTTTCCACTTTCACTCTCCCGTCCACTATCTCTTTACTTTCAAAGAACTTTCAAGTCGATTCAGGTTTTGGGCGCCTGTGTTTCCTCTGCGTGTGTCTCTCCTTTCGATTTAAGGTAAAACTTGTTTACATCCTCCTCTTCTTACTGTTTGCTGTTGTTTTTTTTTTTTTTATTTTTGGGTTCGTCGGAGAAGACGAAGGGATTTGAGGTTAAATGTGATCGGGTTGTAAAACTGAACGTGCCTCTTGGCTCTCTTGGAGTTTGTAACGCGGTTTCGGGCCTTTTTGGCTACTTTCCGGTGATTTTTGGGCCAAAACTTAGTTTTCCCGGTTAACCGGAAAAGATCTATATTCTGACTGTCGAACTTTCCGACCAGGAGTGGGACAGGCATGTCTCCATTGTGAAGAAGGCCCGTGCTGACAGGGATTCTTCAAAGAAGGACAGAGAGGACGTCCAGACGAAACTCGATGCCGCGATTTCCGAGCTGGGGAATTTGCGACTAATAGCTCAGGACAAAGAGAAGGAGCTGGCGGCTGAGAGGGAGAAGAACAAGAAGGCTCTCGAGGAGGTTTCCGTGTTGAAGGGAACGGTCGAATCCCTAACTTCTCGGATGTCTGAGATGGACATCAGTCTTTCCGAGGCTGTTGAGAGGGCTAGGCAGGTTGAAGCCAAGGCCGAAGTTGAGGCAAATGGTAGGGTATATCAGAAATTCCTTGCTGGTACCTTATCCAAGAGCGTAGCCGAGAGGAGGTTCGGCTACTGGCTCCAACTAGCCGAGGCGACGGGAGCCCAGATTCCGAGCTCAGCCGACGATAGCGACTCGGAGAAAGATGAGGATGTCGAGGTCTCCGGCGAGGAGGAAACTGGAGAAGGAGAGAAGAGAGATGGGGAGGATGGTCCCGGTGCCGAGAAGGGAGCTGAGGGTGAAGCTCCTACAGCAGTCGAGGTGGAACCGATCTCCGTTGTTCATCCTTCCTCAAAAGCTGCCGCTGCTGATCCGGACGTCGAGGCGGATCTGGCCTTTGATGACTTGGCCGTTTAGGCCTTTTGTATTTCTCTCTTTTTGTACTTCTTTTTTTTTGTTTAATGAAATTTGGCTCCTTTCTTGTTTTTTCCGTTCCGATTGCCTTTTTTATGAATATTGTTAAGTATTGAAACAGAATGCAAGACATTCAGACACTAATCAACGAAGCAATGCCTTAAAATATATATATATATTGATAGAATCGGGATTGTCCTTCCGGATACAATAACTTTGGTCTTTTTTAGATGTTAATTAACAATTGTCCTGTCGGACTTTTCAATTTCATTTTCCTTTCGGATTTGTGCACACAACATGACAAAGTATCAACTTTTACAAGTGTTGATTCAGAAAAGCGCTATGTGGGGTCATATTTTGTGCCCGAGTGGAGTTCTTCAAGACGATTATTCTTCTGAGCTCAGTTTATTGTTTGGTTCGTCTTTGAGAATTTTCCCATGCTCTCGTTCGGTGCGTCAGTGCGGACACCTCGCAAAAAACAAATTTTTGAGGTTAGAGCATGATTCGGAACCTTTGTAATGTGGGCTTTCATGTCTTGGACTCTGGACTTAACTTGATTAGTTATTCGCTTTCCAGGGTGTATGGGCTTTTTGCCTTTGGTTCCGTGCTACCTGAGATTTCAACACAGGGTGAGGGAGGTCCTCAACGTATTGAGGACCCTCCGATGCTTAAGTTAGTAATCGATTCGGAAGGAAAATCGAAATAAAATATACAGGTATTGAGTGGGTTTCTTAGAAGAACCTGATTTGCTCTCGTAGAGGGTGACATTGGCTTTTGACTGCAAAGCGATAAAAGGGTTAGGATGGTCCTCAGCTTACTGAGGACCCTCCGATGCTTAAGTCAGTAATTGATTCTGAAGGCAAATCAAAATTGAAAAACATTGAATGTGAAGAATTTATGGTTTGAGGTCGGAACTTGGTCCCCGGAGATCATGGGGTTATGTTCGTTTAGAATTGGAATTTCTTCAAGTGAGCTGCATTCCATGTGTTTCGGGCTGCTTTGCCGGCTTCATCCTGAAGTTGGTATGCTCCTTTGCCTATTACCTCTATGATCTGATACAGACCTTCCCAGGACTCGTCCAATTTGTTTGCAGTGAAATTTTTTCTGAGTACCCAATCCCCCACGGAAAAGGTTCTTGCTCGGACTGACTTGTTTAAGCTTTTTCGATGGTTCTTTTGTACTTTTCCATTTTTATCTCGGAATCTTCCCGTAATTTGCTGATTGTGGCGAGGTCGAAGTCTAACATGACTTGATTTTGATCGTGGAGTGGATATTGTTCGAATCCCGCGTCGGAAGGAAGTATTGCCTCGACTCCGAAGACTAGAGAGAAGGGGGTCTGGCCTGTCGGAACTCTGGGAGTTGTTCTATAAGACCATAAAACGCCGGGTAGCTCCTGAACCCATGCACCCTTGTGTTTCCCCAGTCTTTTCTTGAGAATGGCCATGAGGGTTTTGTTTGTTGCCTCGGCCTGACCATTCGCTTTCGGATACCTTGGGGTAGAAAAGTTCAGTTTGATATTCCAAGCGATGCAGAAGTCTTTAAATACCTTGGATATGAACTGGGAGCCGTTATCTGTGACTATTTCGTTTGGAACTCCAAATCGGCAGAGAATGTATTTCCACACGAAGTTCCTGACGGCCAAATCCGTGATGCTGGTGAATGCTTCGGCTTCTACCCATTTGGTGTAGTAATCGGTGACGAGGAGGATAAACCTTTCACCTTTTCCATAGGCAAGTGGGAGTGGCCCTACTATATCCATTCCCCATTTGGAGAAGGGCCATGGGGATGAGATTCCGTGCAGTAGCTCAGCTGGTGCGTGAATGTAATTTCCGTACCTTTGGCAACTTTCACATCTTTTGGCTAATTCTTTTGCGTCCGACTTCATAGTTGGCCAATAGTACCCCGCTCGGAAGCATCTGAACGCTAGGCTCCTTCCCCCGGAATGGTTTCCAGCTTAACCGTTGTGAAGTTCTTGCAAAACTCTTTTCGCATTGTTCTTATCTAGGCATAGCTGATAAGGGCCGCTGATGGATCTTCTGTACAGTACCCCTTCGATAACTGCGAACCTGGCTGCGGACGTTCGTAACTTCTGAGCTAAAGTTATGTCTTGCGGTAATGTACCGGATTGGATGTACTCGAGAATTGGCTTGATCCAACTTTCTTGCGGGTCGTGACCGAGAGGACATCAAGTGGCTCAGTTTTGATGGAAGATTTTTCAATGTGTCCGTGCAGAACGTACCTGGTGCCTGGATCCTTTACTGCTGAACCGTAAGAGGCAAGAGCGTCCGCTCGGCTGTTCTCCCCCCTTGGAATTTGTTCAAACGATATTGTCACGAATGACCGCCGGATGGTTTGAACTAATTCGAGGTAGGTCCTCATTCTGTCATCCTTCGCTTGATAGGCTCCGGTGACTTGACTTACGACTAGTTGAGAGTCGCATTTGACCAGAAGATTCATGATGTGCAAGCTTTGGGCTAACTTTAAACCGGCGATCAACGCTTCATACTCTGCTTCGTTGTTGGTGACCGGGAAGTCGCAGTGCAAGGACTGTTCAAGTAGTTGTCCGTTTGGATTTATCAACACAATCCCCACACCGCCTCCTTGCGAGTTGCTGGCTCCATCAACTTCTAAGATCCATGTCTCGGATTTTTTTTCCGTAGCGTTGACACGCCGAGGAGGGACTGCGAAGTCCGCCACGAAATCGGCTAGTGCTTGTGATTTTATTGCCGTACGAGGTTTGCAGTGGATGTCAAATTGACTTAGCTCTACAGCCCACTTCATCATTCGCCCAGAAACTTCAGGTTTATGCAAGATCGCTCTGACTGGGTAGGATGAGATGACAGTTATAGGATGGGCTTGGAAATAGGGCCTTAGTTTTCGAGAGGCTGATACCAGGGCCAAGGCAAGTTTTTCCATACTAAAGTACCTTGTTTCTGTATCGCCGAGAGATTTACTGGTGTAGTAGATTGGTTGTTGGGTTTTTCCTTCCTCTCGGACTAAGACAGCGCTGACTGCAGCTTCGGAAACTGCCAGATAGATATACAACATTTCCCCGGATTTTGGTTTGGCCAAAACCGGTGCCTTTGCAAGGTGGAGTTGAACCTTTCGCAGGGCTTCTTCGCATGATTTTGACCAATCGAAGTTCGTGCCCTTCTGAAGTAATTGAAAAAGGGGTTTTAGGTATTCGGAAGATCTTGGAAGGAATCGATTGAGGGCTGCAATTCTTCCGGTCAGACGTTGGATGTCTTTCTTACTTTCTGGAATTGGAATTTTTACGACTCCTTCCAGTTGGTTCGGATTCGCTTCTATCCCCCTTTTCGTTACCATAAATCCAAGGAATTGGCCGGAACCAACTCCAAATGAACATTTCGTCGGGTTCAACTTCATGTTGTATTGCCTCAAGATTTGGAAGGCCTCTTGTAGATGTCCGATATGTTGTTCAGCTTTTAATGATTTTACAAGCATATCGTCCACATACACCTCCATGGTCTTTCCAATCTGTTCGGAGAACATTCAGTTGACCAAGCGTTGATATGTTGCTCCAGCGTTCTTCAATCCGAACGGCATCACGTTGTAACAATAAGTTCCTCTTTCGGTTATGAATGTTGTTTTCTCTTGATCTGCTGGGTCCATTTTAATTTGATTGTACCCCGAGAAGGCATCCATAAAGCTCAAGAGTTCATGTCCCGCAGTTGCATCCACCATTGTATCGATATGAGGAAGAGGGAATAAGTCTTTTGGACATGACTTATTTAGGTCAGAATAGTCTACACATACCCGCCACTTGCCATTTTTCTTCTTGACGACGACGACGTTGGCTAACCAGTCTAGGTATTTCACCTCTCGGACCATGCCATTATTCAGAAGGTTTTGCACCTCTTCGTTGATTATTTGATTCCTTTCCGAGGCGAATTTCCTCCTCTTTTGCTTGACGGGCTTAGCCTTAGGATCGACTCCCAATTTGTGGGCGATAACGCCTATGTCGATACCTGTTATGTCCGCGTGGGACCAAGCAAAGCAGTCGAGGTTAGCCAAAATCAAGGTTAGGAGTTTACCTCTAAGTTCCGGCCCAACGGCTGAGCTGATCTGGATCTTCCTGTCGGAATGTTCCGGATCGATTTGGATCTCCTCTAAGGGTTCTGGCACCGGAACTTCCATTCGTCCGCACACGGGAGCCCCGTTCTGTAATTGCTATGCTGTTGGAACTTTCTTGAAGCTGGTGTGGAGCATTCCCTGGACGCTTTCTGATCTCCTTTGATTTCTTTGATCCCCCACTTGGTGGGGAATCGAAGAGTCTGGTGATAGCTCGAAGGTACAGCTTTCATCTCATGGATCCAAGGTCTCCCCATAATTTGATTGTAAGACGATTGTGCGTCTACTAGGAGAAACCTGGTCACGAGATTAAGGCCACCTGCAAAAATAGGCAGAACAATCTCACCTATGGTTTGTTTCGATTCTCCACTGAACCAGGTGAGTGTTGTCGTGCTTCGGATGACAAGCGACTCATCCAGGTGCATTTCCTTGAGGGGCCGGAAGGAACATGATATTCGCCGAGCTCCCGTTGTCGACAAGGACCCTCTTCAACTTGCAGTTGGCTATTTGCAAAGTTATGACCAGCGCGTCGTGGTGCAGGTCTGCAAGTCCCTGCATGTCTTGGTCAGAAAATGATAGCTCATAGGTGAGTGGGGTTTTACCTGGCCGCACGGAAGCTTCGTTTATGCTGACTAGTTCCCGTGCATGTCTTTTCGCGGAGCTTTGGGTTATTCCGCTCACCATTGAGCCACTGTGAATAACTCCAATTATTTGCTCGACTTCTGGGGCTTCGTCAGGCATCTCGATCGCTTTGGATTCATGACGTTTCTCCTCGGACTTCTCAAGCGTTTGCTTTCCCTTTTCGGACAGAAACTCACGCAGGCGTCCTTTCTTCAGTAGGGAGGCTACTTCAAACCGTAATGCCACACAGTCCTCTGTTCTGTGGCCGTGGTCATTATGAAATTGACAAAATTTGTTTTTATCTCTTTGGTGTGCGGGAGTCCGCATTTGTTCTGGCCAAGTAACAGAGGACCCCATGTCTTTCATTACGGCGACTAGGGCCTTCGGCTCTATGGTTAAATCATAGGCCGGCACCGGTCGCTTGGTTTGTTTTCACCGTTCCTACCTGGAGTTTTGGATGGACCCGAATTGGGGCGAGGGTCGTGCCTTTTATATGGCTCAAACCTCCCCTTGTGAGGTTTACTGTTACGCTGCTTGGACTTACCATTCGCTCGGCTCTTAGCCATGGCGGCCCTCGCGGGATCCTCTTCCAGCTTGATTTGCCGAGTCGCGATGGCAAGGGAGTCTTCCAAGGTTCGGGGCTCGCACTCCGTGAGCTGCTCGTACAGACGAGAGAATAGGGGTAGACCCTTCCGGAATGCCGTCGCAGCAGTTGATTCCACCACGTCCGGGATCTTGATGTACTCGCTGGTGAAGCGAGAAACATACTCCCGGAGGCTTTCACCTTCCTTCTTCGCCACGGAGAATAAGTGATCCGTGGTTAACCTGAAACGCCTGCGGCTAGAAAACTTGACAACAAAATCATCCACAAGCTGAGAAAATGAATGAATAGAGTTATTCGGAAGGTTAAGGAACCAGGTCAGGGCTGGACCGCCCAGACTACTACCAAACGCCTTGCATGTTATAGCTTCGCGAGTGTTGCTCGGAAGGTTCACCATGGACATTTCCTGGCGGTACTCGGCCACGTGCTCTGCCGGATCCGTATCCCCTCGGAATTTGTGGAAAGTCGGGAGGATACTCCTTTTCGGCATTTCTACCGTAGCGATCCTATCCACGAATGGAGAGAGGATATGGGTGTCCGCAGCAGAGCGCTCAAAAGGTGCCGGAATACCAGGGATAGTCCTGATGACGGCTTGAAAGTTTACAGCTTCCTTCGCCATTCCTCTTTTGATCTCCTGGATCTCTGAGAGAAGGAGCCTGTTGGCTTCAAGATTGACGGCATTGCCGCCGTTTGCGTTTGGGGTAGTGCCATTGGACATATTGTTCATCCGCTGTGTGAGCTCCTGGTTTGCTGCCTTGGTTCTGGCATTTTCTTCTTCCAACTGGCGTATGCATTCCATCATTGCTCTAAGCTGCTGCTCAACAGTCGCATCGTTAGCCATGATGAGAGTAACGAATTTTGAAACAACAGAAGAAAGTAAAAGGTATTAGTTTTGCAGGAAACTTATCGTCGGCCCCACGGTGGGCGCCAAACTGTAGTGGTTCGGAACTACAGTTGATCCGGAACGACGGACCGGATGGTTCTGGGCTTGATTGGGACCGATTCCAAAAGTCAAGGTATCCTACAAAAGAATAATAAACGTCCGAGCGGACCTTGGGACACTGGTGTGGCGCCTGCCGTAGGCACTCCGACGCTCAAGTCAGTTCTGAACTGAGAGTGGATAGAAAACTAAATAAATGAGAGAAAGGATTAACTCCCTGTGCCTAATGGTTCCTATCGGAAGGAACTCCTCGGAAGGATGCGGATCGCCTCTTGAGTGAGCTCTGAGCTCAATTGACAGTGACTGGAAGCGTAATCTGAGTCACCTGAGGTTCACCGAGAAATAGTTGGAGATGATAGCAAAGCGTGTGTTGAATTGGGCAGAGTTTCTGTAAGTAATCGCGTGTCCCTTGGCGTGGAGTCGGATTTCCTATTTATAGAGGTCTCAGCGGTTGTTGCTGGGTGCCGCCGAGATCTCCGCGGGAAGATCTCCGGGGAACCCGCGATTCTCCCAACGGATTACTTGGTCAGCTGGTTTCCCTCGGAGGGAACAGAGGCCTCGGAACTACAGGGCTTGGACCTACCAGAATTAACAGGCCTGGACCTGGGCTTTGGCGTCACTTCCGAACCGTGCTTGGATTTCCAGCCCACCACAATGATATATTAGCATTCCATGTCATTGTATCTAGTTTAACATATTTTTTTTTCAATATTTAAACATTTGAAAGGGTAATTTCAACACTTTGCCATAACTCTTAAACCTCGATGCACTTTTCGAATTTGCAGATTCGTTAAACTTGGATTCTGATGTGAGGAGTTGGCTCCCCAACAGTATTATTCATTTGGATTCCAGCCCATACAATAGATTAACATTTTCCTCATTCTGTTCCACCAGGCCCAACTGAGACAGTCATTACTATCACATGGGCCTGAGGCCTCCTCTTGCCCATGTGAAAAATTATACATACTATTTGACATGTTCACTGGTCAACTTTATCATTATTTGAACGTGGACAGCTCATGTCATATTTTCACCAATGATTAAATTCTGCATGATTAAGTCCAAAAACCTCACATTAAACTACAAATTCAAAATGAACACTTGCAGCCAACTTTGATTGAAGTAATAGCTTTTCAACCTGCAATCTTATCCGAAGGATTGAATAATAACATTTTATAGAGCTAAGGCTGCTTAGCTTATACTTTGTCAAACTACAAACAAGCACCGAACAGTCAAATAAATAATCCAAATACATCTCAAAATACGCGTTGAAACTTTTGAATGTACACAACCACTTGAGCATCATTTTCACCTAAAATATACTATAAAATATAAATTCACACAAACGAGCCTCTGCAGCTGGAACTGGTCGTGCTTCCATCAACATTATCTCTACTCAATTCAACCATATTTTATACATCATCCATCCAAATTGTTGGATTGATTGGATTAGGTCAGAATTGCACTTCCAACAACAATGGTGGCAGCCTTATTCCATGTGGTTCCAGCCAACCACTCCCTTTGAGATTGTTTCGGGCACTAACTTCTCGGTCTTCAATCATTACCCATTATAATATATGTTATTTATATACTGGTATTTTTAGAATACTCGGTCAGAAGATGTGTACACAAATTGTTGGAAGGAAAATTAAATTATGACATCTTAAATTGAACAACCTGGCATTACCAAGTCTTGATAACAAACAGACCGACTCCAACATGGAAACTATAAACTAACATTTTACTTTCATGTCATACCTCTATATATATACTTCCTGAGTCATGTCACAGCACAGCACCAATTCATTCTTCATTTGTAGTAGCTTGTTCTGATATTCTGATTTGAACCCAATTTACATCTTGTGAGAGTCAGGAAAATGGCAGTGCAGAGAACATTAGTATGGTTTGCTGCTACAGCCTTGCTTATGCAACTAGCCATGGCAGTGAATTACACTGTTGGAGGTCCAAACGGAGGCTGGGATTCTTCAACTGACTTGGGAACCTGGGTAGCATCTCAATCGTTCACTGTTGGCGACAACCTGAGTAAGTTACCTCAACATGTTACTATATAGTAAGTCCTGCATATTCTGTTTAATGTAAAAAAATTTTGAGGATTGAAACTGACTTACTATTATTATCATCTGCAGTTTTCCAGTACACTACTGGGAGCCATTCAGTGGCTGAAGTTAACAAGGCAGCCTATGACTCTTGCCAGACAGCCAATCCCATTCAGTTGCATACTGATGGCAACACGGTCATTACTTTGTCATCTCCAGGAAAGAGGTACTTCATCTGTGCAGCACCAGGACATTGCAACAATGGAATGAAGGTAGAGATCGACACACTAGCAACTTCTTCTCCACCAGCTTCTTCCCCAGCAATGCCACCATCAGCTCCCTCTCCTCGGTCTGATTCTCCAGTTTCGTCTCCTGAGGTTTCCTCCCCATCACCTGCAGAGTCACCAGAAGCTACTATTCCAACACCTGAAGGCAGTCTGCCTTTCCCAAATGTTCCTTCCACTGAATCTCCTGCCACTGCTCCTCCACCGGGTTCCTCATCAGCAACAAAAGGTGTTTCCAGAACTACTGTCACAATGGGGTTCATTCTTGGAATGCTTATGCTTCTGTTCCATTAAGTGTTGATTTATACTTTTCATACTAGAAATCTTGCATAATTGAGTTATATTGAAGCAAATCACTGTTTTTATATTCTTATTCTCTGCTCTACAATTCAATTAGAAACCGGCTCTTTGACAGAGTTTGCATAAACATACTGAGTTATTGACAGACTTCTGAATCAATACGTAACATGAAATAAGTTTTGAGTTCGATTCTAAGCTAAAGCTAAGGTAATTATAAATGTCAACGTGACTACACGACTAATAGTTGAAACCTGGTTTGTGGGAAGGCTGTTGATAGGCTAGGATATAGAACATATATAACACTGTTTCAAAGCAACCAATTCCAGCTTATAAACTATACTAGATAGATCATCCATATCACCATCGGGGTTAACATGCAACAATGTTAGTCACAAGAAATTAAATCATAAAGCAGCAAACATATTTTACATTGGAAAAGCAGCAAGTACTTGAAAAGTTTCCCAAATTCACGACACAAAAGTATCAACCAAATAAAGTATGTGCTGATAACAGTAGCAAGTAAACAGTAGTATGGCCACAAGCATACATTTTAACCAACCATGGATATTGAAGTCAGGCCACAGGAGGACGAAGTACATGGTCCTGCGAAGTGTCGACTGCAGCAGGAGGCATGAACTGCCACATAGCAACTCCAGGGTACCCAATGAACGGGGCCAGCTTCTTACCAGCAGCTTGGTTTTGGGCAGCAAATGCAGCTGACAATGCAAAGGGATGAGTCAGAAGGCCAGCGGGTGCACTCGAGTCTTTAAGTTGTTGCTCCAACCTCTCTTTATCTGCTTTTAGCTTCAGCTTCTCATCACGAAGTTCATGCTTTTCAGCCTTCACAGACACGAAAATAATAAGATCACATTCACATACTAATCATAAAATATAAACAGCAACAAATCACCTTTAATTCTCTAATCCTTATTTGCAAATCCTCATTGCTCTCCTTCAGCTTCTGAGCTTCACTTCTCAACTCTGTAACCAGTCTAACAGCATCGCTGAGAATAGTAGCCTTGTCAGCCTTGGGTGGTCTTCCAGGCTCCAGAACAGAAGCCAATTCTATAAACCTGGACATGAAGCCAAATTCCATGTTAGAATTTGAGTGTAAAGAATACAATTACTGACAGTAGACTCCAAAACTTTATCATACTTCTCATTTAACCGATCCCTACGCTGCTTCTCACGGCATGCTTTGGAGCCAGCTGGCCTGGATGATTCAAGTTTTAACCTGTAAAACGATTTTCAATTAAGACAAAGGGACAGATACTGCAAGAAAAGAAAAAGCCAGAGACAAAGGCAACACCCTGAAAGAAGGTACCAGCAGTGAAACTACCAAGTAACAATGGAAAATAAAAACATCTATACAGACACCAATACAAAAATTGAAAAGCTTAAGAGATCAGGAAAAGATAATAACCTTTTACGGGAGCCAGATTCATTTAGGCTGTCAGAATCAACAACCGAGCAGTCAATTTGCACGCTGCAATACCACAATCAGGGTTCATTAAGCAAAAAGCCAAGCCTAATCTCAATCAATAAACTTCATAAACATAACAATGAATCATGCTATCACCATTAAACATCATCAGTATGACAATACATCAAGTGATCAGATAATCCAAAGCTGAAAGGACTATTTCTAAAACAATAAAGCTCCAAAATTTGTAAACTTCAGCTACAACTTAGATCATATCGTTCATTGAAAAAACTAAGGGAAGGTAAAAAGTGAACCTATCGTCAGAAGAAGCATCGAAGGTAAGTTGAGAAACCCAGTCGAGATTTCCATGGATGGAGATGGGTTCAACTATGCCGTAGTCAATCAACCAGTTAGAGTTGTCAGATGGGTCCATGTCTATTCGAAGCACTCATTCAATGTATTGTGGATTGAACTGAGCATTTCTGTTGATCTGTTGCTTCTGGTTCTGCGTTTGTATTGCTTGGGAAGCTAAACAACATTAAATATTACTGGAAAATATAACAAAAATATTAATAATGATCGAAATGAAAGTGATGGATACAGCTGCTGGTCGTCACGTGATCGTGATACTGTGAATTTGAGTTGACTTGGTCATTTCGGAATTTGGAACAATCAGGGTAGACCTTCATTTCATTTCATTTTCCGGTATGTTACGAGTCTGCCAAAGCAGTAGCTCATAGTCTAGCTAAATGCAGTAAGGTTTGACTCACTAGATGATTTACTTTGAAAGTGAATTCTAAAATTGACCATGTTTCCTGTTTTTAAATTCATTTGTTTTCAACTGTTTATTAGCCCAAAGAAATAGGTGTACAAATTGAATTGAGAAAAGTGAATCAAGATCGACTCTGGTTGTGCATTTCATTTTATAATATATATATATATATGATAATATATTTCAATATAGTTACAGTTTAATAAACTTAAAACTTATTTTTAGTGCTTGATTTCTAAATGATAATTTTAAATATTTTAAACTCCTATAAACGTTTTCTAATTTGGAAAAGACAATGTATTTGTTGAATTTTTTTTTATTTTTTAATTATTTGGTTAGTTTTTACAATTGTTAAATATATAATGAATATATATATATATATATGATTATAAATAAAAAGAAAAAATTATATCTGTGGTTATTTACATTAAAAGACTTTTTTATTTTATTTTATGTATATAAATATGACATAGGGCCTAGCATTTTGAGTTCCATTATAAATTAGAATAGAAATTTTACATTTTTGGATAAATTAAGTCCGTATAATCTATTTTAACCAATACTTTATATTTTTCTAAGATATACTTCTACTTTCTACCTTTATAAATATAAATTTGTATTTTTCATTACCCATACTTATAAAAAGCATATTCATTAAATTTCATAGTTTATAATTAAATTTAATAAAATTCCATCCATCTTTATTATTGTTATTTTTACAATATAGGTTGCTGATGTTTCACTAAGAATACAATTTGCAACTGGACAATTTTTACACTGAAGGTGGGGTATAAATAGCCAAATATCTTATTGGGGCTGCCGTAAACAATTTGCAACTGGACAATTTTTATTTTTAGATTTTTTTGAAAATTAAAATTTTAGTTAACATTAAAAATTAAAATAAAAATCAAATTTTTAATTAAAAATGTGAAAATAACTATAAAATTATATTTATACTATTTTTAAAATTTAAATTTAAATTTAAAAATATATAAATAAATATGGAACCATACTTATATGATTTATATCAAATTAATATACTTGTAAATGTAGAAATTTAATACTTAAATTGATACCTAATAAAATTAATAATAGGTAAAAATATAAAAATTAGATTAATATACACCTTCAATAAAGTTGAACATTTGTTGTTTTTTTCTTTTTAATCCAACTAAATTCATCTTGAATTTGTTAGAAAAAGCTATGTGATGTAATCATTCATTAACCAAAACGCGTTCTTTAATCGACATATGAACAACATCTATTAAGTTTCACTTGTAATACAAGGGAAAAAAGGTGTGGAATTTACACCAACCTATCACTTTCTGAATAGCCCCTCAAATGAAAAAATTTTCTAAACCATAATAAACCTAAACGAAAATGACGTGTCTCCAACCACAAAAACTGTTCATGTCAAACAGTGATGAAATGCAATTTTTAATTTTAAAATTTTTACAACTATAAAAGTAGTTTGATGATGCTAAGATTCCTTTACCCACTCACGTTCCCACTCTAATTTACAATACAATAATGCACAAACATAGTGGATAATTGAAAATTAGTTAAATAAATAATGCAATGACGTTTCATGTACTCTTAAATCATTCCAATTTGAGTACTTCTTACTTTTAGTGGATGAAAATCAATCTATCTATCGAATCATGACATTTTTCTCTTAAAAAAAAAAAAAAAAAACACTATTCACTACTTACATTAAGCTTTATTAAATCCTTATTTAAAATATATGGATACACCTAAAAACCTTGTTTGTTGCCCTCGATTTTTGGAAACTTTATTTTATTTGATTGTACACTTGAAGATCCATGAGTGCAAGGCCCAATTCAATCTCATTTCAAAATCCAAATATGATTTTGAGTTAATTTGTTCTTCTACTTTTCTATTTATTCAAAATGACAAATATAGTGAAACAATATGAATCTACCATGATTACATCTATGCTTCTGCGATCTATCCCATCCAGGTCACTTAGTGCTGTGTAATTGTCTCATATTGTGTACCTATATAAGTTGTTATGTACTGCGCTGCACTCATCTGCACAGGCGAGTCTCTTCATCCTATCTACATAGCTCATCGTGATAATGAATTGAATTGAATTGAATTACTAGTAGAGTGATCTCATTGCAATTTTCCTCTAAATAAATTTAAAAAAATTCCCGTGACTAACGGTTGACTGTTGGAATTTGTACACAACTTTTATAGTTACTTTTTCAACATGAAATAACTTATTCGCTGTACTAGTAACTGATGTACATATTAGAACACTAGAACCTGACACTGTCACTGACAGTCCAGCCTAGCAGACCAGATTCCTCTCCAACACGACATACTCAACCCACCATGATTGAGAAAGAAGAAGAAGAAAAATTATATAAACCAACTACTAGTACTAATTAATTTCAACAGAGACATAAATTTTTTTTAACAAATTGAAATCAGTTAGAGATAGAATAAAGAAAGAAATTGAAATCAACATTCCACTAAAAAAAACATCAAAATCTGGATATACAAACGGAATCGATTAATGAGAACAGAACATGCAGACCTACAAAGAATCAATTAAGTATAGTCTAACTCAACTGGTGGTAGGGCCTGGACTCACCAAAGCAAAATTAGGCGGAGTAGTAGGTGGAGGAGCAGCCGATGGAGTAGTCGGAGGCGGCGGAGATAGATTTGGAATCGGATTGTCAGGAGGTGGCGGAGGTGGATTCACATTGTCCGGAGGCGGTGGAGGAACGAGATTGGGATCGGGCGGAGGTGGGGAAGTATCAATTGGGGCAGGTGGGTTTGGAGTGGTGGGTGGATTGGGTTGGGCAGGGGTAGGGGTGGTGGGTTGAGTGGGTGGGCTGGTGAAAATCGGTGGCGGCGGAAGTAGACAAGAGTCGCCGGAGCATTTATGTGATTTTGAGTCGTTGTTGCTGCGGTGGATGAGCTTGAATCCCAGGACCAGACCAATAACTACCAGCACTGTTACTATGAAAATGAAGATCTTTGTTGCTTTCCCAACATAACACATTTTTATTATCTCTTCTGGATTTTGTTTGTACGAGCAAGAAAGACTCTGAATCTAAACTAAACTGGTTTTGTTTTTTTGGTTGGTTTTCGTCTTTTTTTCATGATGTTTGTTTTCGAGTGAGTGAGAGAAGAAAAGGTTAACTGTGTCACGTGAACACCAATTAAGAGAGAGATATTGACTCTATAGTTAGTTGCGTTGTGCAGTTCGAGTTCAAAGCGTTGTCGTTTTGGTCAGCTTTTTCAACATTTTACTTGGAAATTTTAGTCATTGACCTTGGTTTGTGAAAAAATTACAGTTGAAAGTTGTGACTAATGAAGGTAATTAAATGGAGATTAAAGTGAGGAGGGTATTACTGGTGTTGGATGTAGAGCTGGGTCAAGCATGTCTGCCATGTCAGCACCTCGGGATGGACCTAATTGCTTGCATGTCTTCTGCTATCTGTCATTCTTCTCTTTTACTCTTTATTACCATTAAAATTTCTTAATATTTACAAAATATGCCAATTCTTTATTTATTTATTTTTTCAATATATATATGTATGTATTTACAGTTGACAAAGAAGATTGATGATAGAACAGAAGTCATGAAATGAATTTTAAGCATTGTTTAATAGTGGAAACAATTGTGACAGGACAAAAATTGAAATATAATATTTATTTAAAATTCACACATATGATTTTGAATTTTGAAGATGATAAATTATTAATTTTGCTTTTGGGTTAGACAAATACAGATATGTTGAAGTTATTGTGAGGATAGAGCAGGTTAATTGTCTCAATCTTCAAGGTGGAGTGAACTACACCGTGCCACACGAAAATATAAATGTATAGAAATTTATTGGGCACACGGCCTAGTTGTACTTGGAACTTATGTCCAGTCCGAAATTCATATATGGGCTTAAGGGCCAAAAGTACTGTTAGCTTAGCTATAGGGGTTTGTATTATACTGTGTTACAAAACAACTTTGTTGCTTATAGTCCGGCTTCAATGAAGAATAAAGAAATTACATAACAAAGCTACAACAAAAGATACTAATAGATTGAAGATAATAACAAAAGAGAGAACTGGACGATATAGAAAAGGAAAACAAGTCACAACCACATGTACAATTCACTAGTGTTTGCATATGAGAAGCTGCTCAAACCACAAGCGTCTTTCTCCATCTCCTTGCAAGCTTAGCTGCTATAGTACTACCTGCACTATCTCTACATTCACTTTCTCCCGATATTATAATGGCTCATCTTCACCAGAAAATGATAGACCTACTAACACTACTATATTACCAATTACTCGTACAAAGCCAGATTCTTTCAAGAGAAGGGTGTACAATTACCCCTACTATAGCAAAACAATGGTCTCCATCAGAAGCACTTTATGTTCAATGCTTTGGAATTGGAGAAGCAAATTCAAGTGTCATGATAGGTTTGTTCTATGTGGAGTGCCATTTAGAAGTTTCAAGAAAAGAATGCAAGTTAAAAGCAATTTAGTTTTTGTAAATGGGTCCAGCAAGACAATGAAAATCCCTCAAGCAGTATCATTCCCTGAATTATCAACAGAGGTCAGTTGATTATTATTACACTTTCTACAAGACTTTAATTGCACAAATCAATGATTAACTAAGTAACACAATATTATGATTTAGGTTTGGTTGGGGATATAAATTCTTTTATCAAACTTAGACAGTGAAAAAGAAAACAAAGGAAAAGATCTCAACAGCACCTGAATGGGCCATCCAATGTTAAATGCGTTATGATCTATAATACCAACACTGTTTTTATTCAAATCAATCACCAAACCGCTATTTATGGCTCTATCTGACAGATCATCCTACACTTTCAAGGGCATAGAACTTAAAATCAACATGTGTCAAATTTGATACTTTTGTAAAAAGAGCAAGTCAGTAGCTTCATACTCATCTAAACTATATTCTCTGAAAACTCAAAGAGGGTTTCCTTTTGTTCATCACTATGCAGACTCCTACTTCATCTACTGTCTCTTATGATGAGAAAATGCTACCCAACTATGTGCCTGTCTATGTGATGCTCCAAGTAAGTTTATAACTTCATGTCTAATTTTGTTAAACGTATGATTCAATGAGGATCACTAGCAAGATAAGGTCTAATTGTTTCTGTTTTGTGTTCCCTACACCAGTTGGAGGTTATTACATTAGACAATGTTCTGGGAGACAAGGAGGGGCTGGAGAAACAGCTCAAGGAACTAAAAGCTGCAGGTGTTGATGGGGTGATGGTGGATGTATGGTGGGGTATTGTAGAATCAAAGGGGTCAAAGCAATATGATTGGAGTGCATACAGGAGCTTGTTTGCAGTCATACAAAGATGTGGATTGAAACTTCAAGCTATAATGTCATTTCACCAATGTGGTGGCAATGTAGGAGATGTTGTGAATATTCCAATTCCGAAATGGGTTCGTGACATTGGGGAAACTGACCCTGATATATTCTACACCAACCGAGCTGGTACTAGAAACCAGGAATATCTTTCCATTGGTGTGGATAACCTGTCTCTCTTTGCTGGTCGGACTGCTATTCAGGTCATTTAACTTACCACCCTACATAACTAATGCATTGGTGTGGTTCATGGATTCTTTCTTATATGCATTTTTGATTTGGTGTAGATTTATAGTGACTTCATGAGGAGTTTCAGGGAAAATATGTATGATTTTTTTGAGAGTGAGCTGATAATAGACATAGAAGTAGGGCTTGGTCCAGCTGGGGAGCTTAGGTACCCCTCATATCCTCAAAATCAAGGATGGGTTTTCCCTGGAATTGGAGAATTTCAGGTAAGGTTTGGCAATAACTACATAACAAGCTAAATTAAGCAACCTGTTGTCCAATCTAATGCTAAGCTAATAACAACTACAGTGCTATGACAAGTATCTCAGAGCAGCATTCAAAGAGGCTGCAGTAAGTGCAGGCCACTCGGAATGGGATTTGCCGGATGATGCAGGGGAATACAATGACACCCCAGAATCAACCGGATTCTTTAAGCTTAATGGAACATACCAAACTGAAAAGGGGAAGTTCTTCTTGAAGTGGTATTCAAACAAATTGCTGCAACATGGTGATGAGATATTGGAAGAAGCCAACAAAGCTTTTGTCGGCTGTAAAGTCAAGTTAGCAGCCAAAGTAAGTGTAATAAACCTAACAAGATGGATCTTAAGATCATTAGTTTATATCACTTCACTAAAATTTCATTGTGAAAATAGGTATCTGGAATCCACTGGTGGTATAAAGTTGAGAATCATGCTGCAGAACTTACTGCAGGATACTACAATTTAAATGATAGAGATGGTTACCGACCTATTGCTAGGATACTCAGGAGGCATAATGGCATATTGAATTTCACCTGTTTAGAGATGAGGAACTCAGAACAGATTGCTGATGCTGAAAGCGGAGCTCAAGAACTTGTTCAGCAGGTAAATTGTCCAAGCAAAACTAAAACTAATTAATATCAATATCAAATCCTATGCTTGCAGACAACTAGGTAGAAAAATCATGCTAAAAAATGATAACTACATACCCTTTTTTTCTGGAGAAAACAGTACTTTCATATACCTTTTCATGAGCATGTTGATGGAACTTTCGCTTGCCTCTGCAGGTTCTGAGTGGAGGCTGGAGAGAGCATATTGAAGTTGCAGGTGAGAATGCACTTTCAAGATACGACAGGGCAGGTTATAACCAGATCTTGCTAAATGTTCGGCCTAATGGCATCAACAAAAATGGTCCACCAAAACTGAAGATGAATGGAGTGACATACCTTCGTTTATCTGATGAACTATTACAGGAATCAAACTTCAGAATATTTAAGATATTTGTGAAGAAAATGCATGCTGATCAAGTAAGCAGTCAGTCAATACACACTCATTTCAATTGCCAAAAGCCTTCCATATATTAAGTCTTACAATTCTGTTTCCTCCTTTCAGGAATATTGTCCAGACCCCTCAAAATACAGTCATGAAATCGGTCGACTAGAACCATCAAGGCCAAAGATCTCCATGGGTGAACTTGAGGATGCAACCAAGAAGGAGCATCCATTCCCATGGAACAAAGAAACTGACATGCCTGTCGATGGTTCAATTGTTGGTTTTATAGGAAGGGTCTTGTCTTTTATTTTTAGGAGAGGCACATGAGTAGGTGATTCCCTTACATGGGTTATGTAAGAACAATGTAAGATATCAGCTTGAGGAATAAAGAATGTGATGAATGTGCATTGCCTCCCATGAACAATATCAATGAGTACAAGAACTAAGTCTACCTTCTGAAAGTGATGAAATTAGGCAGTTATAAGGAAGAATATGGCTTTTTCAAATGCATGAAAAACAGCAAAAGCTTTCTCTAACCTCCCCCTACGATTCATGTAAACGGAAGTTATTGTTTTCATAGAAACCCAATCTCAGCCAGGCATTTCATCAAACAGTTTCCTAGCAGACTCTATATCAACCAAAATAGAAACACGTTGCTGAGAAAGACCAAAACTTAAATGGAGATGCGGGGTATCGATCCCCGTACCTCTCGCATGCTATAAGGAAAAAAAAAAAACCATTCCATATCTGTCAAATTTGCATGTCCACTTATATTACACCTGACCATTTATTATGTAAATTGTGGACATACAATGGCTTAGTTAGTTGCCTATAATAAGTATAACGCATATACTATATCAATTGAAAGCTAAGCTTGTGTGATTGATTTTTCTCTTTCCATTCTTTGACCTGTTTTTTCATTTAATTCGGCATTTTATTCTTCTTCATTTTTTATTTTTTTTAATTGCATATAATCTACATCTTATATCTCTTCTTCTATCTTTCGCTTTATTTTAATTTTATAAATACATAATTTATTTTATTTTAAAAAGTAAAATACATCTTTATCCATCTGCTGTCCCGCGAGAAAACAATCAACTTCAAGAATCATACATCATCACTAATCCTATCATAAAGTAGTAGCTGTTCAGCTTAGTTACAACAATATCAGTGTCTTTTAATTTTATAATAATTAATATATTATTGAAATTAAAAAAAAAAAAAAATTAAAGTAAATTTGTCTTCTACTTGAGAGATTGGTTTCTCGAAATTAGAAAATTTGACTTTCCTTTATTATTTCATTACCTTTAAAATAAATAAGTTTCACAAACATCAATATGCAACTCAATACCAACCACTTAAACAAGGTGACTATAATGAGTAAATATCTATTATGGTCAATCAAAATCCATAGTTATAAAACTCATATCAATTCACTAGTTTTGTAATTTTGCTTTTATTATTAAATTTTTGTTGACTTACCTAATTTTGGTGAAGAAAAATCAGGATGATTTGGGAATTTAATTTATAATAAATGTAAAAATAATATTTTATTTAAATACATTGAATATGTAAAAATTCTAACTGGATCGTGCCAAACTCATTACTACTATATATGTACCTTAATTTGATCTTATTTTTTTCATAAATGGAAAACGCAGCAGAGTCTGTTTGTAAGGCATTTGGAAAGCGTAAAGAGAGAGTGGTGAAACAAGCAAATGATTTATGTAATAGTTTCAATGAGTGTGATGTTGGTCTGCTCATGTTCTGTCCTACTACACACAAACTCACTTGTGTCTCCAACCATGGAAGGTCTCTCTCTTTCTTGAATATGTATATATTTGTTGTGACATTTTGTATTTATTAATACATTTGGTTTCAGGAGGATTGAAGATGTTTTTATCAGGTTCTTAGATGGATCCAAGTGAGTTTTTCGTTTATTATTTAAATATAATACATTACAAGCAAGCTTTAGAATTATTTTTGTGATTTTTTTTGGTTGGTTTTAGCTAACTTAATTATACTTTTGCAGAGATTTTGAGAATAAAGAGGTAATCCTCCTCTCCTCTCTAATAAATAAATAAAAAAAACACATTGTTCTTATTATTTATTTTTATATTTTATTTATTTATTTGTTAAGTAGGAGCTGATACAGAAGCTGAAGCAATCCAGAAATACTGCAGAGATTCTAGAATTGATCACAAGGTACATTACTCGCCCTTTCATCTTTTTCTTTTTCTTTGGTTTATTTTTATTTTTTAATATAAAAATTTATTTTACTTTTTGTTTTTATGTTAAAATTGTACTTCAAAAATTTTATAAATATGATTTTTCATTAACAAGTGGTTTATTAATATAAATAAAATAACTGAAATTAAAGTTAATATTTTTTTTTTATTAAATTAATAGATAAAGTGTAAGGCTTTAAGTGCTATTATAATTTTTCTCATCTTATGTTATTTATGGGTTTTGATTCAGCAAAGATGATTTAGAAGGGCAACTTAACAAGCTTAATAGTCATATAGCCACCGTCAGGGGGAAAATGAGGTTAATATACCATACCATGTTATTTGCTATTAAATAAATATTAATTGTTTTATCTAATATTTAAAATTTATAATTTCAATTCGCTGATCACTTGAAATAGATGATAAACAAATATTATTTTAAAAAATGAAAAATTTGGTTTAATAAAAATGAGAGAAGAACAACAGATATTATGAGCCTGATTTGATGGAGATTAGATCGAAGAAGGAAGCTGAACAGCACGAGACGTTCTTGCTTAATGCTCTGGACAACATAAGGAAAATAAAAGTATGTATTTCAAACCATTTGAGTTGATAAGCAAGTAAACAAACAAATAAATGTATTTAATATTTTCTTTTTAGGAAAAGGTTTTGCAAAAAGAAAGTCAAAGTTGGATTGTGAGGCCAATTGAGGAGGTAATGTGAGAAGCAATTAACATTATAATTGTTTTTCTTCTTGATTATTATGAACTACTATTATTGTGGTTTACAGATTGCTGTAGTGTTGAATACAAGTGAAGAGAATATGAATGCTAATAAGAAGATGAGGTAAGTAGTTACTTACATACATACAGTGTATTCTATTTTATTTAAATAAAATCACATGTTGATAATTTGGAATGGGTAGGACCTCCATGGTGAGTCCAACTCATCAATTTTCCTGGAATCAGAATTCTACTCAAATGTCTAGTGATAAAACTCTAATAAGGACACAAGGGTTTTCAAGCAACTGGAAATGAAGCTCTCATAGGTTCCAAAGCAAGACTCATTCCATTCAACACCAAGCTCTCCAGAGATTTTTCAATAAGTCAGTGTGAAGAGAATTAGATATGCCCAGATTATTATGTTCCAAAGCAACATTTAGTAACATGAAATTTATGTTTTCAATTGTTATAAATTTATAATCTTTAAAGCACCGTATTCATATCGTTAAAAGTGCAATGTTTGTAAGAAAAGTGAAATTTACATTTTCTCTAAGTGAGCTTTAACAATGAGGATTCCGATGTTAAATGTGTAATATGATTTTTTAGCAACATTAAGTTTAGGTGACTAATGTCTAACTTTGGGCAATATTGAATTCAATGACCTTTCACATTTTAGGGCTAATTGTGGTTGTACATGTATAAGGTTCAATTTCTATGGATAATAAATACTAAGTAAATTGTAACTTAAAAAAAATAATAATGATTGTTGGGATTATTTAATGTTATTCTTACATGTATGATATTTGAGACCGTTAAAACCGTTAAATTTGTTTTTTTAAATAATCACCCGTGATTATTTAAATACAAATGTGTAACAACATATCATTATTGTAAGGAATATAAAAATATTATTGAGGTTTTAAATAAGAGAGCGTCTTAGTAACACACTATTTTATTGTGTTACAAGTTTTACACGTGTGAAACCATAATATTTAAAATAAAAATGCGCGCTATCACACAATAATTTATATGTATCTGTCTTTTTTTTAAACGTATCTGTGTTGTGTTTATTTTGTGTATCTGTTGAAATTCTAATTGTACCTGTATGGTTATTATCTGTGCCTGTGATTTATGCATCTGTATCTGTGCAATTTTTATATGTATCTGTTGAGATGCTAATTGCACCTGTATGGTTATTTTTTGTGTCTGTATCTGTGATTTATATATTTGTGTCTGTGTCTAACATTTATCATTGTCCAAGAGACATTTCCGACATTTCCTTTCCTGTTTCTATTAACGAACCAAAATTAGTAAAAAAGTGAGAACATATTCATCAGGGGACAAAACGTTTAATAAACAGAAATACTAAAATTGATAGATAGAAAATAAATAAATAAATACTGCATACAACTATCTACATACATACTATCATCAGAATAATAGAGACCAATCAATTATTATTACAAAACTCAGAAGAATAACAATACACGAAGAATCATAAAACGTAAAGATCAGCCAATTCCATTGAATCAAAAGCAAAATCATTAGGATCAGCATTTTCAAGCATCCACAAAAGATGATCAAACAAAACAACTTCACATCTCACCAAAACATCTCCTCCATTACTACTTTTGCTGTTTTGGTTTGATTTCTCAATCAAAGCATTCAACACTGGATGGTTCAAGTACTTCGAGCTGACCACGTACCGTTTTCTAGTGCTGCCTACGTATATAGTCTCACTCTGATCATCATTATTATCAGGTTGATGAAGATGGTGATGATCTCTGGTTGAATTTGATCGAAGACTGCTGTAGGAATAAGAATTGTACATGTGTGGGTTTTTTTTGTCTGCGAGGTTATTATCTGTATCTGTGATTTATGTATTTGTGTCTGTACAATTCTTATATATATCTGCTGAGATGCTAATTGCACCTGTATGGTTATTTTTTGTGTCTGTGTCTGTGATTTATGTATCTGTGTCTGTGCAATTCTTATATGTATCTGTTGAGATATTAATTGTACCTGTGTGGCTATTTTCTGTGCCTGTAAGGTTATTATCTGTGTCAGTGTATCTGTGTCTATGCAATTCTTATATGTATCTGTTGAGATGCTATATGTGTCTGCGAGGTTATTATCTGTGCCTGTGTTTTATGTATCTGTGTCTGTGCAATTCTTATATGTATCTGTTGAGGTTATTATCTGCGAGACGTAGAATGATCAACCGATCACATGAATCTTGGCTGGCTGATTGAACCCACCTGCCGGAGACAAGCGATTGAGAGAAGGACGGTAGCTCACCAAGTCGATATTCAAACCCCTACCTAAGACTGCACTTCCCATGTTTCCATCTCCTACTTCGCTACTGGCAATCCATATTCTGCTTGTAGATGAATCCAAAAGACAGAACAACAGGCTGCAACTGAAAGAATGAGGTCGATTAGGTGTTAACAGACTGAGATGGAACGATGGGAGAAAGGATGGGAAGGACACTCATAGAGCGAAGACGTGGAAGTTCTATTTGCTTTTCTTTTATGTATAGTCTGCTGGAAAGCTTGACTTTCTTACTATTAAACGACTCCGATCTGCAGATCTTTGAGGTTGAAGATCTCGCCTAACGGGAAGGATTATGTGCCTATAATAAAATTCGCGCATGTGTTTCTGAAACACAATAATTTATTGTGTTTCAGAAACACCCAAGACTTTGCCTTTAAATAAATTAAGTATAAAAATCAATCAAATTTGTTAGACGTAGAATATTTGGGAAAAGCTTAATTAACTATAATTATTAAATTAAATAAAATTAAAAAGAAAAAAGGAAATAAGGTATATACTAAACTAAAGCAAACAAGTGTTTACTATTATCATTCTATATTATTTTATATCTCTGGAAGACGATGATCACCTCTCAAATTAACGAAATCAAATATCTCATACATAAACTAATTTGATAAATTAAACCGGTGCGTATAAACAATAAAGTTTTACATACATATGTACGTATACTCAATTCAGTGTCATTCAACTATTCTAATTTTAACTTCTTCTTTTTTCGAGTATCAATCGAATCGACAAATCATTCAATGATTCATGAATGCATTAAATACAAGTAATTGATAATCTATAATTGAATTTATCCTAAAAATTAAGGAAAATAAATCGCCAACTATGTTATCATGTTCTAACTATATCGCACACACTAAAATTAGGGTTTAATTACCTAAAAACGCCATGAATTCAACTATTAATAAGAATATATCAATGAAACAATACTAGAGCTTTGTGATGGAGAAGAAAATTAATTTTTAGATTGTGTTTTATTGAAAATCAATTATGTTAAAGGTTTTCTAAAGCTCTCTAATTTCACTGCAAACCTTTAAATTTATAAAAAGAAAAAAAAATTATCGAAATCTGATTTTATCCTAAGAAAATCTTTAAATACATAAAAGATTTCATCATTTTTAATTAAAAACAAACTCTAACATAAAACGTTTCCAGTCATTCTCAAGTTAAGAGTGTGCCTAATATGATACTTAATATTTTTAACACAATCCTTTTAACTCGATCAAATTACACGGTGATTGTCAAGTTTAGAATGCCGCTAAGTGTGCAAACAATTTTGACCTAACTATCTTAACGTGACCAAATTGTAAGTTTATAATAAAGTACCACATCCAGCATTCTAATAACAGTGTAACATTTTTCATTTAACTCTCTTAATGTGGCGTTCTAGAAGTTGACCATAGTTGACTTTCTCAACATTTTAATAACAATATAACACTCTTAATCCAACTTTCTTAATGTGGCGTTTTAGAGGTTGACCATAGTTAACTTTCTCAAAAAATTTTAGCTTTTCTAGCATTAGTGGTTGACCTAGCATCTCCATAATTATATTCTTCGCAAGAATTTTCAATCTTCATTTTCAATTAGCTTTTGTAAACACATGTTGATCATTTGGAATAGGTAGGAGAACTCCAAATCATTCTAACTGATCGATTATCCTAGAATCAGAGTTCTATAAAAATGTTGGACTTCACTCTAAGGGACAAAACTCTAATAGGAACACCAAGATTTTCAAAAACGTTCATCCCACTAGAAATGAAGCTCTCATAGGGCTGCAAAGTTAGACTTATTCCATTAAACAATCATCTCTCCTCGGTTTCCCGATTAAAGAAGCTAGTTATCATCAGGTCATTAACTTTTAATGCGAAGAGAATCAGATATGCTCGGTTTATCCTTGTGTTATTTTTTATAATATCCATAAATACGGTTGCTCTATTTATTAATATGTTAACCATCCTAATATCTCCATTTATTATTTTGAGTTTTATAAATTTGAATCCATTTTGCCTAATATCTATCTTACCTGTAAATCTATAAATTTATTTGAACTCACGCTTATATCTAAATATGTGTATTCTTTGAAATAATCTAAATGGGTATTTTCAATTTTGCACTCAATTTTTTTAAAAATAAAATTAAAAATTATTTAAAAAATATTTTATTTTCATAATAAAAATAAATTCAAAACTTACTAAGTGGGTAAAATTTTGAAATATTTTTAAAAAGTTAGTGTAAAAATGAAAATTTCCATTTTAAAATTCAAAATTGAATATATTCAACAATCACATAGCGTGGAATTCGTATAGTTAAATGTAAATTTTAGAATGTATCACCCTAGTAATGTCGAATTCATGTTATTAATTATTATAATCTTCAAAGCGTGGAATTCATATTACTAAAATGCAATGATGGTTAGAAAAATGAAATTTACCTTGCTCTATGCGTGAGTTTTAACAATGAGGATTCGTGGAATGAAAAATATGACTTTTAGCAACATGGAGGTTAGGAGGATAATGTCTAATTTTTCACAACATTCAATTCAATTATCTTACACATTCTAGGGTTAACGGTGGATATATATATATATATATATATAAGTTTTAATTTTTATGATAATAAATATTAATTTAATTAAACAGTAACCTAAAAAGAATGTAACGATACCATGGACAATATTCAAATCTTCTTAGATGCATGAAATTTAACGCGATTAATTTATCTTGTCGAATATATTATTAATGATCTAAAATATGTGAGAGAGAACACAATTATTAAGGAGTATAAAAATATCATTCCTATTCAGTACCGTCTCTATATTTTTGGAGGCCCGGCAAATGTGACATAGTGGACCTTTTAATTTTATTTAATTTTTAACATCACGCTTAATAGAATACACATACATACTAGTATTTAATACCGTTTAGATTTATTTAAAAAAAAAAAAAAAAGACGCCAAACAACATCGTTTTGTTAAAAAATTATAGAAAAAACAAAAAAATAAAACTCTTCTCCATTCACCTCTGGCTCCGAAGGCACCCCTCCACGCTGGCCCCGGACGGTCGCCCTCAGAGCCGGCCCCGTTCCTATTGAGATTTCTTATAAATTGAATACCAAAATTAATCAAATATATTTTACCTAAATATATTATATCTAAAGAATCGAATATTCGAGAAAGCTTGAATTCACTATAATTACTATAAAAAAAAGTACAAAAGCAAACAAGGTACGAAGTGCTAAACTAAAACAAACCAGAAAAGTGCTAAACTATGTGTTCACCGTTATCATACTCATAATTAACATTTTATGTTATTTCATCTATGGGTTTTATCTCTTTTCACGATGATGACGTTGTCAAACTAACAAAATCATACATTTCTGTATAAATAAACTAAGTTAGACAAGTTAAGCCCGTATTCATATAAACTGTATTATTATTCAATTATTCTAATATTAGTTTTATTTTCTTGAGTACTAATTAGATCAACTAAATATTGAATAATTCGCAGACTCTTAAATGCATTAAATACAAGTAGTTGATATTTCGAAATTGAATTTATCGATAAAATTAACAAAAATAAATCGCCACCTAAGTTATCTAAATTTAGTTATATTGCAATATTAAAATTAGGGTTTAGTTAACCATAAGCATGACGAAATCAATAATACATAATAATAGATATATTTGTTTGGGTAATTCTTCGGTAGGACCATGAACCTCTCAGGATTTCAGGACACTTCCTCCATTTAGGTCTTTTTTTTTTCAAGGTTTTCTGGAGTATTGATTACTTTCTTTGTGTGTAGTTCTCAAGAGAGACTTTTCTGAGTAGGTAATCCCTATTATATAGAGAATTTCATTTCCCAAGCTCTCCTGATTCTATTAGAAAATTTAACCGAATCCAACCTGACTCCTACAAAATCTGAAGATTATCTATGCTAGACTTCACTTATCTTAACAAGTTATTATATATGTTTGGGGCTGCTTGTGATTATAAAATAATAACTTATGGAGTGATGAAATTCCAAATATGTCATTTCTTCATCCTAAATTTATATTTAAAAGAATAATGCACGGATGCAAATTTAGGATGTAAGAAGAGTATGTTTGGAATTTTACCACCCCATAAATGATTATTTCATAATCACAAGCAACCCCAAACATATACATTATCAAGTTTTACATCAAGAATACGACTCCTAAATGGTACTGGAGTTCTATTGATTATAGAAGCGTTCCTTTTCACATTTTTAATTGACACGGTATAATATTGTTGAATCTATCTGCACTGCCATATTTTTACGGATTTTAAATATTCTATTAATTACAATTTTTCGATTTATCAATTCACATTATACATTTTGAGATTGTAAATGAGTTTTGTAATTCTATTTGTATATGTAAAATTAATAGATAATTGGTTAGCAACCATGTATAAGATTCAAATAATACAGTCTTTCATCCTTTTATATTAGTTCATTATTTTCATAATAGGAGTTCCATCTCCTTTCAAATTATGGGAATAATTATTTATCGAAAATCATAATGTAAATATATCCTCCGTTTGGTGATTCCAAATATTGAATTACAAATCGTAGGCAACATATATTTCTAAATAATGTAGCGGTTCTATTTCTGTTCTTCAAGTTGATGGTATGGGAATATATACAATAAAACTAAAAGTTTTTAAATGAGTATATTGGTTTATTTCTCATTATAATTTATTATGTGTGAGACTTACCAATCAAATCTTATGATATCAACGGAAACAAGCATAAAGAAGAGAATGCACAAAATAATTTATCGCGGTTTCACAGTAAAAAGGTGTACATTCACATTGGACTCAAATTTCAAATTATTCAAATGAATAGATTTAATTTGATAATTTGATAATAGTATTTTTGAATTTAATAACTTAAATAAGCAATTTGTCCAAGATCATATTTGATATCTTTTATTTATAAAAGAAATATAGTCGAGAGTTGGACTTTCCACACATTTTTATGTGATAAATTAATATTGAATTGAAAATTTAAGAAATAACTATATTAATCAATAATAATTTTTTTTCTAATATTAATAAATTCATACATGTACTTAGGGGTGGGTAAAAAACCTAGACTTACTCGGACCAGATTGAAAATTGTCGGTTCATGGTCCAACGGTCTCAGTCCGGTCCAAAAAGTTAGAACTGACTATGTTTATCAGTCCGATCCAATGACCTGACCAGATCGATTAATAATTAATATTTCTATCTCTATTATAATAAAAGGAGAAAATTAAGAAAGCCAATTAACCACGCGTTGACAAGTGACTTCGTAAAAATGCAACATATCATCTTTTTTATAAAATTACTTTTTCAGTCTTTAATTTTAATTAACTAAATTGGTTATTTCGACATTTTAATAAATCCTCACCTTTTTCCCAGCTTCTGTAATAAATTCTAATATTCAATTTTATATTTACACTAATTGTTATACCACATCGAAAATATAACTTACCGATTAGTTTTTCCACCACTATATAAAGAGATTTTCGTTCAATTAGTTCTCACAACGACCTTTAAGGCATTGCTGCTCTTTGTAAGTTAAATAGAGCTACTTGCCACTAGAAGTTTAAATAGAAGTTTATATTATTTCAGTTTTTAGATTCAATTTTAAAATTTTAAAATTGACATGAATCTAAAATCTATATCATTATATTATTATTATATATAATATATAATATATAATAATAAAAGGTTCTTTTTATTTTTAATTTCTCTATTATAATAAAAGGAGAAAATTAAGAAAGCCAATTAACCACGCGTTGACAAGTGGCTTCGTAAAAATGCAACACATCATCTTTTTTATAAAATTACTTTTCAGTCTTTAATTTTAATTAACTAAATTGGTTATTTCGACATTTTAATAAATTCTCATCTTTTTCATAGATTCTGTAATAAATTCTAATATTCAATTTTATATTTACACTAATTGTTATACCACATTGGAAATATAACTTACCGATTAGTTTTTCCACCACTATATAAAGAGATTTTCGTTCAATTAGTTCTCACAACAACCTTTAAGGCATTGCTGCTCTTTGTAAGTTAAATAGAGCTACTTGCCACTAGAGGTTTAAATAGAAGTTTATATTATTTCAGTTTTTAGATTCAATTTTAAAATTTTAAAATTGACATGAATCTAAAATCTATATCATTATATTATTATTATTATATATATATATATATATAAATAATAAAAGGTTCTTTTTATTTTTAATTTTTGGCAATATATATATATATAAGATATGTTTAGTTAAATTTAAAATTTACTTACTATCTTCTTAAAAGAAGAAGTTCATGTTTTATAATTTTTTTTATTAAATTAAAAATATCTATCTCTATTATAATAGAGAAAATAGAAAACTAACCAAGTAAATTAAGGAGATAACGTGTATGTTTGGCACTAGATTTTATATTAAACGTCGAGTTAGCTGTTGAAGTAGCGATTAGCTGTTAGCTGTTATATTAGATGTTGAAGTAGCGATTTGACATGAGTGTTTGGTAATAACACCTAGATGTTGAAGTAGCTGTTAAATGTAAAATTACGTAAACAATGCAATATATCATTTTTTTTTCCTTATAATGTAATTTATTTATTTTTTAGTGTTAATATTCATTTTTAAACAATTTTTTCTTTCAAGAGTTCTAATTTAAAATCTACAATTCTTTAGTTATCAACTAATTAGAAAATAAATAAAATATAGACTAAATAAAAAATTTTATTTAAATATTTTTAATCATATTAAATAATTAAAATTTTTGTTAAAATTAATCTAATTTAGTACGAATATAAGCTTCTAATATTATTAAGGGTATTTTAGTAATACTCATAAATTGATAAGGGTAAAATAGGAGTTTTTTTATTAGCGATTCGTGGAAAGCTACTTGAAGTAGCGTTCTGGAAATCGCTAATTAAAAATCTAATCACTAATAAAAAAAATGTCTCCGAAACAGTAAAATTATTAAATCGCTAATGAAAAATCTAATCGCTACTTAAAAATCTACCTACCAAACATACACAAGTGACGGTTTAAAAGAATTACACGTTGACTTTTTTAATAAAATGACAATTTTCACATATGAATTAATTAAATTAATTATTGGCTATTGAAGTGTTCTGGTCATTTGATAAAACAATTAATAAACACGGCCGTTTTTCGCATGTATTTATTTCATTTGAATTAATTATCCATCACGTGACTTTATAAAAAACTTACACACTGTTTTTTTATATTATTATTATTATACTAAATTTAACATTTAAATTGATTGGATTGAATTGTTTTTTTGTCATCTTACATTGAAATGAGATGAGTGATAAATGTTTTTTTTTTTTTTTTTTGTTTCTGTTACAACGTGAAACTCAATTGAATATTTTGTGATGCGAATATTAATCTCTACAAATTTCAATAATACTATGAGTTTCGATATACTTAATTATTTTTATTTTTATTTTTATTTTTATACATAAATTATTTTTATTAATTGTATTTTATCATAACTTTCATATAATTATATAAATTTGTCAATATTTTCATTGTTATAGACTTGAAATAAAAAATTAATTGCAAATAATAAAATTATTTATTTTATATTTAAAATTAATAGAATAAAAATGAATGGTCAATTTTTACATCTATAACATAAATGTCATTATTATTTAATTATTTTAATTCATAGTTTAAAGAATATTAAGGATTACAATTCTAACATATTATAGATTCTTACAAAATCACTATTCTCGAAAATGGAACATTCAATTAAATTCATATTATTATTCTCGCTCCATGAATTTTGGATTGGTAATTGTGTGAGACAATAGACATTTTAATGGTTGTATAATATATATATATATATATATATAAAAAGACAATAACAATGTTACAAATATGCGTAGAAAAGATGTAATTAAAATAGATATGTACCCTCACTATCCAATATCTCTCTATTCCCAAAGTGTTTGTACATTAATATTTTTATTTTAAAATTATACCATTAATTATAATAATATTTCAAATATATTACATATTCCACTTAATAAGAATATTAAATATTTTTTTAATGAGTAGTATAATATAAATTTATTTTAAATTTAAATATTTTTATTTATTTAATTGGTTAGATATTTTATTTATTGAATAAAATATACATTATATTTAGTGAGATGGAAGTTAAATAGTGATGAGAAGTTGTTTTTAAATTATCATATTATTTATTAGGTTAGGTTAGGTATTTATTATATTTTTTTTTTTTCTATGTTCATTATTTATTTGTCTACTATATTTGACTACTCAAATTTTAATTTATATATATTAATATTTTTTATATATAAACTAAAAAATATAATTAATTTTATATATAAATTAATTTCCACTTTAAAATTTGAGAATTATTGGTTGGAATTGTAAAATTTTTCGAAGGAAAAATATTATTTTTTTATAGATGCCAATTAAGTAAATAATTTTTTTTCATTTTATTAAAGAGAGCAATGAACATTTAACAATAATAAAGATGCTTAAAAAGATTATTTGAATATACTTTCCGGTCCATGCAATTTTTTTTTACTACTTATTTATATATATATATATATATATAATTTAAACATGTTATTTATGTTTTTTTTTCATTAGTTGTAGGCAATTTTATTAATTTATATATGAAGTGATTTATATAGAGAAAAAAATATGTGATTTGAAATTTTAATAAAAGATAATAAATATTTAAAAATTTCAAAATAATAATAATAATTTTTTATATGTTGGTGTGACTTCTATTTAGAATGTCACATTCATTGCAAAAGGAAAAACAAATTATTAATTTGTATATATAATAAATTCTTTTTTATTAATATTTGATTATTTTTTATTTAAGTTCATATAATTAAAACGATAAATATTTATATTGATAATAGCAATTTATATATATATATATATACTTACCTATATAAACATAGTCTATTTAATATCAACTCGATAATTGTAACATTCTCCCTATACAAGTATTTATATGCGAAATTGATTTTTTTTTAAAGATTTCTATTATTGTGAATTTCAATAAAAATAATAAATTTTAATATATGTTCTTGATAATTGATTACTGTCTATGAATTTATTTTTGTAAGTTTTTATGTGTGCATGTGATGGTAAAATTCAATGGAAATAATAAATGTTATTATTTATATTTTAGAATATCATAAATTATTCATATAAGTCACAATTCATAAATGAATTTAACAACACTCTATGATTGATTTTTATAATTAGTTGTTTTATTTGAGTTCATCGCTATTAAAATATTTACGATATAAAATTTATATGAATTAAAATAATGTATTTAGATGTTTTTTAATGGCTTACAAGCCTTAGTATCTATTCTCACCATATTTAAATAATAAAACTCAAAAATCAAATAAAACAAAACCTTTAAACTAACAATTGTAAAAAAAAAAATAAATAAAAAATAAAAAATTAGCATATAAAATATTTACGGGAATTAATTATTCCTCCTTATAAAATGACAAGATTATAATTAATAAGATAACCACTTGGTTATTAAATTTAAAAAACAAATAAATAGAAAAATATTGTTGGATTAATATCTTATTGGCCACTTAAACTAAATACTATTTAATATAAAGTGAGAAAAAAAATATTGACTCTTATTTTTTTATTTTTTTTTTAAATTTCACACTTTTTTTCACATATTCTGTAATAAAATCTAATGTTCAATTCTTCCTATTCTAAGAAAAAATATTTTTTTTCTAGCTATATATTATATTTACACTAATTGTTATATAGTGTTATACCACATCGGAAATGTAACTCTCTGATTATTTTCTCCACCACTATATAAAGAGATTTTCGTTCTATTACTTTTATTATTGACCTTTAAGACATGTTGCTTTTTGAAAATTAAATAGAGCTACTTGCTACCGGACGTTTTTAAAATTGACATGAATCCAAAATCTATATTCTTATATTCGCAAAGTCTTGGGTGTTTCTGAAACACAGTAAATTATTGTGTTTCAGAAACACACACGTGCGAATTTAGATTAAACAACGGTTTTCGTCATAGCTAATTAGAGATCGTTGCCCATCACTCAGCGGTTTAGGACTAGGAATCGTCTATCGTTACCATGAGATGGAAGCGCTCCAACGAAAGTCGTTCACATCACCTACGTAATTTCTACAATAGCTTTTGACTTGTTAAGTTAAGCCTGCTTTACCTACCTCTCCTTAACAGTCCAGCATCGCTAAAGCCCTCTCTCTACCGGTCTACTATCTTCGTTCCTAACTAAACGACGGGTCGACTTGCATGTGTTAAGTATATAGCTGAAGTAGCATGATTGGAGGCTATTAAAGCTTAGGCTACTTACTATAAGCTTCAACCTCCTCTATCTAAGTAAGAGGAGAGAGTCTTTCTTATTCAATTGATAGCATATAGCATCTCAACATATATATATATATATAAGAATTGAACAGACACAGATACATAAATCACAGGCACAGATAATAACTTCGCAGGCACAAATAATAACCACACAGGTACATATAGCATCTCAATAGATATATATATATATATATATATATATATATAAGAATTGCCAAACACAGATACATGAAACACAGGCACAGATAATAACCTTGCAGACACATAAAACAACCAAATAGGTACATATAGCATCTCAACAGATACACAAAAAACAACCAAATAATTTTCTCACCAGGAATGGTTTCACATGTGTGAAACTTGTAACACAATAAAATAGTGTGTTACATGTAACACCTAAGACACTCTCTTTTATATTATAATAATACAAGTTTTTTTTATTTGATTAAACTTAAAATTCACTAATTATCTTTTTAAAAGAACAAGTCCAACCAAATATGTTTTATACATTTTTTTTATGAAATTAAAAATATGAATAAATAAATTACTTTATAATCGTAATCATATCATCTCAAAAATCAAATCACTTCATTCTTAAAAATCAAATCAATTCAGTACAAACAAAATAAATAATAAGTTTCTCTATCACTATTATAATAAAAGGGAAAATCTAACCAAGTAAATTAACCACGTGCTAACAAGTGGTTTCGTAGTAATGTAACACGTCATATTTTTCTATTAAATCATTTTTTTATTCTTCAATTTTAACTAACTAAATTGGATATTTCGACATTTTAATGGAAAAGTGTAATTTACTCATAGATGAAAAAATTCCACTCTTTTTCACAGATTCTCTCAAAAATTCTAATATTCAACTTTTCCTATTTTAAGAAAAAATATATTTTCCATGTATATATTATATTAACACTAATTGTTATACCATATCGGAAATGTAGCTCTCTCATTATTTTCTCCACTACTATATAAAGAGATTTTCGTTCATTTAGTTTTCACAACAACCTTTAAGGCATTGGTGCTCTTTGTAAATTAAATAGAGTTATTTGTCGCAAAAGATTAAATATGAGTTGATATTATTTCAGATTTTGGATTCATATTTAGATTTTTAAAATTGACATAAATCCAAAATTTATATTATATATAATAATAATAATATAAAGTTTTTTTCGTTGGCAATATATATATATATATATATATAATGTAGCATATGTTTGGATAAACTTAAAATTTACTTACGATATTCTTAAAGGAAGAAGTTCAACCAAACATGTTTTATATATTTTTTTTTATTAAAAATATGAATGAATAAATTATTTTATCCCAATCATATTATTTCAAAAATCAAATCAATTTATTCTAAAAAATCGAATCAATTCAATACAAACAAAATAAATAAGAATCTTCTCTATCTCTATTATAATAAAAAGAGAAACCTAACTAAGTAAATTAACCACGTGATGACAAGTGATTTCGTAAAAATGCAACAATTCATACTTTTCTATCAAATTACTTTTTTAGTCTTCAATTTGAATTAACTAAATTGGTTATTTTGACATTTAAAATATATATATTTTTTCTACTATATGTTATATTTCAACTAATTGTTATCCCACATCGGAAGCGTAAATCACTAATTATTTTCGCCACTACTATATAAATGAGAATTTTATTGAATTAATTTTCATATCGACCTTTAAGACATTAGTGGCCTTTGTACAATTAAAAGGTAATTGCCCTATAGATTTTAGTAAAAGTTTAAAATATTTCAGTTTTGAATCAAATTTTAAGTTTTTAAAATTGATACAAACCTAAAATTAATATTATAATATTTTTATCTCTATTATAATAAGAGAAATCTAACAAAACAAATTAACAACGTGCTAACAGGTGCTCTGAAAAAACATGTTAGAATTTTTATATTAAATTATATATTAACATATATTATATTACAGTCTTACATATTAACATATATTATATTATAACAAACACAAAATCAATATTCTAATATCAATACTATAATAAAAGGAAAAACGTAATAAAGCGAATTAACCACATGATATCAAGTTGTACTCTAAAAAAACAACACATATGCTTTTTTTAATATCAAATTACATATTAACACATAAGTAGTAATTAATTCATTAGATTATTTTGTCATTTAGAATATATTATTTTATTTGTTTCGACTATATGTTATATTTCAACTAATTGTTATCCTACATCGGAGGCATATCTCACTAATCATTTTCGCCACTACTATATAAATGATATTATGAGATTTTTATTGAATTAGTTTTCATATTGACCTTTAAGGCATTAGTGTGCTTTGTACAATTAAAAAGTACTTGCCGCTATAGGTTTTAATATAACTTTAAAATATTTAAAATTTTTGGATTTAGTTTTAATTTTTTAAAATTGATACAAACACAAAATTAATATTATAATATCTCTATTATAATAAAAATGAGAAATCTAACAAAGTGAATTAACCATGTGCTGACAAGTGACGTTCTTAAAAAACAACACATAGGTATTTTTATATAAAATTACATACATATAACATAAGTATTAATTAATTCATTATGTTATTTTGTCATTTAAAATATATTATTTTATTTTTTTCTACTATATGTTATATGTTAACTAAGTATTATCCAACATCGGAACTGTACCTCACTAATTATTTTCGCTACTACTGTATAAATGAAATTTTTATTAAATCTCTATTATAATAAAAAGAGAAATCTAACATAACGAATTAACCACATGCTAACAAGTGGCATTCTAAAAAAACAACACCTAGGTATTTTTATATAAAATTACATACTAACACATAAGTATTTAATTAATTCATTAGGTTATTTTGTCATTTAAAATATTTTATTTTATTTTTTTCTACTATATGTTATATGTCGACTAATTATTATCCCACATCGGAAGAGTACCTCACTAATTATTTTCGCCACTACTATATAAATGAGATTTTTATTGAATTAGTTTTCATATTAACTTTTAAGGCATTGGTGCCCTTTGTACAATTAAAAAGTACTTACCACTATAGGTTTTAATAAAAGTTTAAAATATTTTAGATTTTTAGATTTAATTTTAAGTTTTTAAAATTGATACACACCCAAAATCAATATTATAATATCTCTATTATAATAAAAGGAGAAATCTAACAAAACAAATTAACCACATGCTGACAAGTGGAGCTAAAAAAACAAGGCGTATGCATTTTTATATTAAATCACATATTAATAAGTAAGTATTAATTAATTTATTAGGTTATTTTGTATTTTAAAATATATTATTGTATTTTCTACTATATATTATATTTCAACTAATTGTTATCCCACATCGGAACCGTAACTCACAAATTATTTTTGTCACTACTATATAAATGATATATTTATTGAAATAGTTTCATATCGACCTTTAAGACATTGGTGCCTTTTATACAATTAAAAGGTACTTGGTAATCAATATATTTACTGACCTTTACACTCTAAAATTCTTAAATCGCATCAAGTCTCGAGTTTACCTCTTAATGAACTTAAACTCAAAGTTGGTATACCGGCAATAAGAATGATTATGCAATGGTACAAGGTTAATCCTTGCAAGGTTAGGAAGAATAGTCTTGGAAGTTAAGGTGATTCAAGGTCTTACTGTTGAGTGGAAAGGTGTTGATACCGTGACTTACATAGACGACATCGGATTCGAGATTACCGTTCAAATTTAAGAGAAGACAGTTCTCTATTGTAGTATCATTTGCAATGACCATAAATAAGAGTCAGGAAAAATCTCTAAGTAATGTAGATCTCTATCTAAAAAGACCTGTTTTTAGTCATGGTCAACTATATGTTATTGTATTAAGATTAACTAATCGTAAAAGTTTTAAAAAGAAACTTATTTTAGACGAGCATGACGCAGTACAAAGACCACGACCAAATATGTATGCAAACAAGTCTTCCCAAACACTTGATAACAGTACAAGCTGAATGTTGTCCGACACTAAATTCATATATATTATATGATAAGTTAAAGTTAAGTAATTATATTTTCTTTTCTTAGAGCAATAAAACTACAAATACTTATATATGTATTGATTTTGATGAAGGGTACTTCACCGCAAGATGCACAAAAGGAATTGAGAATAATGAGAAATGAATTGAGAATAATGAGATTTGTGGTGCCAAATAAACCACAGCCAAATATCAGGCTAAGATTGCTTGAGAAAAATAGCTTAGCAGCTTACAAAGGTGATTTCACAGAGTTTTGCTCTAATGAAAAATTTCGGATCCCTTTCTAATCATCCCTACCCCCTATTTATAGGAGGTGTTTGGGTCTTGTTTCTATTTGGATTGGGACTCCTTATTCTCCCTGGGTTCGGTCTCCTTTTCGAACTTGGTCTTTCATTGGGCTTGACTCCCTTTTTGGGCTTGATCTCCTTCTAGGGCTTGGATTCCTTCTTGGACTTGGATTCCTTCTTGGACTTGGATTCCTTCTTGGACTTGATTTCCTTCTTGGACTTGGTTTCCTCTCTGGGCTTGTTAATGCCATCCGGGTCTGTGTCGGGTTCTTCGGCCGCAGAGGTGTGTTCGGCCGCAGGTTTAGTAAGCCCATTTTGGCCGAAGGGGCATTGGTCTTCTTCGGCCGAAGGCTTTGGCTGTGTTTATGACTTAGGTTTATTTTTCAATTTGTTGAGGGTCCGCAGCTTTTTGAGACCGTAAGTTGTTTTCCCACCACAGTAATCCCCCTATTGCCATTACTTGGCTTTTTCAAGTGTGGCAATAAGTTGGTGGCCTATTTTGGTCGAAGAAGTCTCCTTTCATTAGGATCCTTTTGACCGAGAGATCATCTTTTATGCTGGGTGTATCGCCAGCTAGGATTCCACTAGTTAGCCAATTTTTTCTTTTTGTCTTCCACGTCAGCGTTTGCGTATCAAATCTTTTAAATTTGACGTCTCCTCGACTGTTGTGCCCTAAAAGTGAAATCATTGCCTCTCTATTTAAGTGCTGGTTTGCTTCTCTCTCTCTTGTATCTTTTCAAATTCATTTCTCAGTCTCTCTCTCTAAGACGAAGCTCAACCGCCATCGTCTCTTCCGGTGAAGCTTTTGGTTCTAGTTTTCGGTTCTTCTTCCTCGCATTCTCAAGGTTAGCTTCCGTCACTTCTTTTCTTTAGTTTTCCAGTTGCTTTTACTGCTTTAGTTTTTCCGGTTTTGGCCTTGTTGCTGCCTGTTTTATAAATTTTTTATTTCGCCGTTGGGTTTGCTGTGGTTTTCCGGCAATCTGTCGATCTTTTTTGGTTAATGGTTAGGTTTCCAATCGATTTCTCTTCTGCTGACTGGGTTTTGATTTTTTCCTTTCGCATTTTTGCCGCTTTTCCTTTTATTTTATTTTCCATGTGTACACGTGTCCGCGACTTCATAGTGCTGCCTTTTGTGTATCGGTGTTTGTGTTGCCCTAACTTTGGTCGAAGACCATTAACCTGCTTTTTTCAGTCGAGTGTAGATGTCATCTTCTAACTCATTGGATACGTCCACTTTTGCTGGCCTCACCTGTGATTTTTTGGCCGAAGAAGATAATGCCGAGTGTTCGTCCGCCCGTAATCCTCCGGCCGAATCTAGGCCACAAGGTATTCTCCCTCCTTAGCTTAACGTTCGAAGTACTATGACGAGGGGAGAGCTGGAGGCTATGCGTTTTAGTTGCAAGTTTCCTGATTGGGTCGACACTAGGCTTCCCAATGATAATGAGAAGGTTGACGATGTTTTGGCCGAGGGATGGGAGCCTTATTATCTTAGGCATTTCGAGATTGGTCTCAGGTTTCCCATCATAGGTCTAGTTGAGGAGTTATGCATTTGGTGCCAAATCCATCCTAGCCAGTTGACTCCGCTCGCTATCCGTATATTGCTGAGCATGGACCGCTTGAAAGAGAAGTATAATTTATCATTTTCGGCCGAAGACTTCTTCTATTCTTACTTTATTAAACGCGAAAAACCGGATACTGGTAGATATGTCTTGAACGCTCGGCCTCATGGAAAGATACTGATTCTGGGTTTCAAGTCTAACGAACGCCGGTGGAAAGATAAGTATTTCTTTGTCAGGGGCGCCACTCGCTTGGGCAAGGGCCCGAGCTACCCGTTGTGTTGGATGGATTCATGTAGTCTTCTTGTGACTTGTCTTACATTTTGTCGGTTCTTGTTCGGCCGTTTGTATTGACTGGTTTTCGTTATGTTTGCAGCTAAACACGGTGCCAAAAATTGCAAGTCGTCTCCTCGGGCGCGTGCAAGGAGCGAGGTTATTCTCGCGCTTCCTGATAAGAAACGCGGTCACAAGAGGTTGTTGCACGAGCTACACACCAGCCGTTTTTGGGCGTTCACTAGGACAAGTAGGTGGATTTTGACTTAGTTTTCTAAGTATTTTCGGGCGGTCGGATTGAGTGTGTTTTTGGCTTGTTTGCAGAAATTGCTGATTACGTGATGTCGAAGCCATCGGGTCAGCGAGCGCTTGCTATGCGTGCCATAATGCGCCAGATCCAGGCGGAGCAGGAAAAGGCCTTTGCCTTTGGTCGAGAGAGTGTTTCGACCGAGGAGAGGCAGGGGTCTTCGGCCGACAATGCTCGCTCGAGTCGGGCACCGTCTGATGGAGAGGGTCCCCATGAAGCTGAGGGGATGACTGTGACCGAGGGGCAGCAGCCTATGATCAAAGAAGAGAGGAGTCCTGTCGGTCCTACTGATAGAGAGAAGAGGCCAAGGGAGGAAGAGGAGGGCGAATAGGAGGAAGAGGAAGAGGGATTTGTGCGCCCGCGAAGGAGGGTTAAGCACATTGGCAGGAAGCCTGCTTCCGGTGGGAGCGGCCTCTTCCTCGAGTTTCCTGGCGATTCTTCCACTAGAAGGGTTTCGACCGGGATGGTGAAGGCTGCTGATGGTTTTTTCTTTCCTCAGGATGAGGAATGGTTGAACTCTCTGTCATTCACTCAGTTCAATGAGATAGCCGTTGGGGGCTTGTACAGGGTAAGTTCTTGAGACTTCGCTTTGTCTTCTTTTGTCAACCTGTTTTTGATCATTTGGTCTTCTTTCAGGCGCTTCAGGGGGCGGTGGGGATGCGTCGCCACTTCTCGGCCGTCATGCGTGACCGTGGAGAGATTGAGGCGAGCTTCAGCAAGGCTTCGGCCGAACTTAAAGCCGCCCAAGATGACTTGGGGAAGGTAATGGCTCAGTGCGTTGAGGCCGTCAGACGCTCTGAGGCGTTGCAGGCTCATAACTTGGGTCTCGAGTCCTCTTGCAAGGTGAAGGACGCTGAGCTCAACAGGCAGGCCAAGGAAATAGAAGAGCTGAAAGCTTTCAAGTCTGCGGCCGAAGGGAAGATAAAAGACTTGGAGGGTCAAGTGGAGGTCTTGGCTGAGGAGGCTGCCTAGGCCGAGGTCACCACTAGAACCTATGCCCTCGAGCAAGTTATCAGGGGGTCATTGACTTCGGAATCGGCGAAGACTGAGCTTGATGCTACGGCTGCGTTGCGAGAGGGCGCTGGTTTATAACTTTTCATTTCTTGTAGTGTTTTATCTGGATGTAATCTTTATTAATCAATGAAAAGATATTTTGTTGCAATTTTTCTTGCCTTTTCTTTATCTTTTCTTTTCGATCGGTGAATCAATCCCCCAGTTTTTGGAGTTTTTGGGCAAAGTGTTTTCGCCCGAGATCTTTTAGATTTACCAGAGGCTTGCCCTTTGGAAATTTTTTCGGGTTGCCCTTTGGCAATGTGTCTTCGCCCGAGACCTTCCGGATTTACCAGAGGCTTGCCCTTTGGCAATTTTTTCGGGTTGCCCTTTGGCAATGTATCTTCGCCCGAGACCTTCTGGATTTACCAGATGCTTGCCCTTTGGCAATTTTTTCAGGTTGCCCTTTGGCAATTTTTTTCGGGTTGCCCTTTGGCAATTTTTTTCGGGTTGCCCTTTGGCAATGTGTCTTCGCCCGAGACCTTCTGGATTTACCAGAGGCTTGCCCTTTGGTAATTTTTTCGGGTTGCCCTTTGGCAATTTTTTCGGGTTGCCCTTTGGCAATGTGTCTTCGCCCGAGACCTTCTGGATTTACCAGAGGCTTGCCCTTTGGCAATTTTTCTTCGCCCGAGACCTTCTGGATTTACCAGAGGCTTGCCCTTTGGCAATTTTTTCGGGTTGCCCTTTGGCGATGTGTCTTCGCCCGAGACCTTCTGGATTTACCAGACGCTTGCCCTTTGGCAATTTTTTCGGGTTGCCCTTTGGCAATTTTTCTTCGCCCGAGACCTTCTGGATTTACCAGAGGCTTGCCCTTTGGCAATTTTTTCGGGTTGCCCTTTGCCAATGTGTCTTCGCCCGAGACCTTCTGGATTTACCAGAGGCTTGCCCTTTGGCAATTTTTTCGGGTTGCCCTTTGGCAATTTTTTTTCGGGTTGCCCTTTGGCAATTTTTTTCGAGTTGCCCTTTGGCAATGTGAAAGATATAGAGAGTAAGGGATGAGATGAAAAGCTTGTTTTATTGCTTTAAGGTGGGGCCTCGTTAAAAACCCTTTTTGGGGAAAAGAGTGCCCGTTATTACAGTTATAGTGCTATATTCAAAATTGGTACCTTTTGAGGTGGTGTATGTTCCAGCTATGCTCTATCTCCTTTCCTTCTTTCGTGAGCAGCTTGTAGGACCCTTTTCCGGATGCTCGTTCCACTTGGTATGGTCCTTCCCAGCTTTCGGCTAGTTTTCCATGGGCTTGGTTTCTCGTATTTTGGAACACTCTCCTGAGTACCCAATCTCCGGGTTGGAAGGTTCGGGCCTTGACTTTTTTGTTGTACTGCCTTGCTATCCCCATTTGGTATTCGGCTATTCTTCGTTGTGCGTTCTCCCTTTTTTCATCCGAAGTATCTCTCTCGAAGGCCAGGACATGTTCATTTGCTCTTCCGTTTAGCCTTTCTTGAGGTGATAGGATCTCTGTTGGGAGTACTGCTTCCGTTCCGTAGACCATCGAGAAGGGGGTTTGTAGTGTTGAAGTTCTGGGGGTTGTTCTGAACGCCCAGAGGACTTCGGGAAGGGCTTCGGGCCACAATCCTTTGGCCCCCTCCAATTTTTTCTTGAGGGAATCTACCACTGCCTTGTTGGATGCTTCGGCTTGACCATTGGCTTGGGGGTATCTCGGGGTTGAGTATGTGAGTTTTATGTTTAGCAGGTTGCAGAAGTCTTTCAGAGTTTGCGCTATGAATTGAGGGCCGTTGTCAGTGATTATTTCTCGTGGTATGCCGAATCTACAGATGATGTGTTTCCAGATAAATTTCTGCACTTCATGCTCCCTCACTCTTTCTAACGCTTCAGCTTCAATCCATTTCGTGAAGTAGTCGGTTACCATTAGTATATATCTTTTTCGACCCTGTGCGGATATTGGGAAAGGCCCGATAATGTCCATCCCCCATTTGTCAAACGGTCACGGAGAGGTGATGCTGTGTAGGTTTCCGGCGGGGAGGTTGGAGTAGTTGGCGTGCCTTTGGCATTTATCGCATTTCTTTACAAGTTCGGCTGCATTTGTCTTCATGGTTGGCCAGTAGTATCCGGCTCTATGCGCTCTGAATGCCAGGCTTCTGCCTCCGGAATGGTTCCCGACTGATCCTTCATGGAGTTCTTTCAACACCAGCTCGGCCTCGGAGAGGGAGATGCAGTTTAGGAAAGGACCGCCTATGGATCTTTTAAAAAGTATTCCTCCGATGATGCAGAATCTGGTAGCCTGGGCTCGTAGTTTTCTCACCTCTGCCTTGTCTTCCGGCACTTGGCCATGATTGATGTATTCGATGATGGGGGCTCTCCAGTCGCCCTGTTCTATGGCCAGGGTTTCTTCATACTCAATGGCTGCTTTGGGAAGGAAGGCGTATACAATTGGCCCTGTTGGTTCGTCTTTTTGCATTGAGGCCCCGAGGTTTGCCATAGCATCGGCCCTTTCGTTTTCTTCCCTTCGGATCTGCTTTATTGCGGCCCTTTGGAAGCGCTTCATGAGATCTTTGGCTATCTTTAAGTATTTGGCCATCTTTTCGTTTCGGGCCTGGTATGCGCCGTTTATTTGATTCACCACCAACTGGGAGTCGCATTTGATCATTAAATTGTGCGCTCCACTCTCTTTTGCCACCCTTAACCCTGCAATCAGGGCTTCGTATTCGGCCTCATTGTTGATGGCTGGGAATTCGCATCGGATTGCTTGGAGTATCGGGGGCAGATTTGGGGGCCGGAGACATACGCCCAGGCCGCTGCCACTTTGTCTGCTGGCTCCGTCTACTTCTAGTACCAATTCTTTGATTGCAGAAGTTACTAGCTGATTTACTTCGATCTCTATTATTTCCGCAGACGGGTTTTCTTCGAAGTCTGCTAAAAAATCTGCGAGGGCTTGGGATTTGATGGCCTTTTTCCCTTCGAACGAGATGTCGTGTTCGCTGAGTTCTAGGGCCCACTTCATCAGTCTTCCGGATTTCTCTGGTGAGTGCAGCACGCTTCGCAAAGGCAACGAAGTTATTACCACGATTGGGTGTCCTTGGAAGTATGCCCGGAGTTTTCTTGCAGCAAACACTAGGCTTAGGATTGCTTTTTCTAAGACTGGATACCTTGTCTCTACCGAGGTTAGAGTCTTGCTGGCGAAGTATACCGGTTGCTATTTCCCCCCGACTTTTTTAACCAGGACTGTACTTACCACAATCTGTGAATGCGAAAGATACAGATACAACTTTTCATTAGCTTCTGGTTTAGCTAAGAGTGGAGGGCTGGTCAAGAAGTCTTTGATGTCTGCTAGTGCTTTTTTGCAGTTTTCGGTCCATTCAAATTCCTTGGACTTTTTAAGTGCCTCAAAAAATGGCTGAAACTTTTCCGATGCCTTCGGGATGAACCTGGTCAGGGCCGCCAATCTTCCGGTGGCTTTTCCCAGTCTTTTCTTGTTTTGAGGCTCTGCTATGTTTAGGATCGGCTTGATTTGGTCCGGGTTGGCCTCAATTCCTTTCTTTGTAACTAGGTACACCAAGAATTTTCCCGCTTTGACCCCGAATTGGCATTTGGTGGGGTTCAGCTTCATGTTGTACTTTCGGAGGGTTTCGAATGCTTGACTTAGATGGTGAACATGCTGGCTCGTTTGTTCCGACTTCACTAGCATATCGTCTATGTACACCTCCATGGTCTTCCCCAGTTTATCAGCGAACATTTTGTTCATGAGTCTTTGATAGGTGGAGCCCGCGTTCTTTAGCCCGAAGGGCATTACTTTGTAGCAATAGATGCCCCGTTCCGTGATGAAAGTGGTTTTTTCTTGGTCCCCGGGGTGCATTAGTTCTGATTGTACCCGGAGTATGCATCCATGAAGCTCAGCATCTCGTATCCTGCGGTCGCATCAATGGTGAGGTCTATGTGCGGCAGCGGGAACGGATCTTTCGGGCACGCTTTATTTAGATCGGTGAAGTCGATGCATACCCTCCATTTCCCATTCTTCTTTTTCACGACCACCACGTTCGCGAGCCATTCGGGGTATTGGACCTCCCTGATTGACCCATTTGCAAGGAGTTTCTCCACTTCTTCGTTGACGATCTCATTCCGTTCTTGGGCAAACCTTATGCGCTTTTGTCTCACCGATTTCGCCCCTTCTTTCACATTCAGTTTGTGGGTAATGACTGCTGCGTCGATTCCAGTCATATCTGTGTGTGACCAGGCGAAGCAATCTTGGTTATCTCTAAGGAAGTCTATCAATTCTTCCTTCTCTCTTCTCTCCAGCATGGCCCCAATTTTCACTGTTTTCCCCTCGTCCAGCAATATTTCGTCCACTTCGTGATCGGCCGGCTCAATGGGTGATCTCGGCCGTGTCTGTGGTTGCTATACTTCTGCCGCTTTTTGCTTCAGGCAATTGGCATAGCATTCTTTGGATGCGTTTTGCTCTCCTCTTATCTGCTTGATCCCGTGTGGAGTCGAGAATTTAATTAGCTGATGATACGTTGAGGGTATGGCTTTCATCCCGTGAATCCAAGATCTTCCTAAAATCACGTTATAAGCAGAATTGGAACTTATTACCAGGAAGGTGGTGTGGAGGTTTATTCCTTCTGCGTATACCGGTAACTCGATTTCTCCAATGGTAGAAGTGGCCTTTCCGTCGAAGCCTACGAGGGAGATAGCCTTCCTACGCATCATCCTTTCGTCCAGCTGCATGTTTCTGAACGTCTCTAGGAATAGGATATTGGCTGAGCTGCCGTTGTCGACTAGTACCCTCTTTACCATCAGGTTTGCTATGGAGATTTTGATCACCAAAGCGTCGTGGTGAGGTGCGTTTATTTCTCCGGCTTCTCCTTCGGTGAAAGTGATGGAGTAATGGTTGTTCGTGTTCTCACTCCTGATGCTGTATATGCTCCGAGTTTCTCTAAGCTTCCTCTTCGCAGCCGAGCTTGTCAGTCCGCACGTATCGGATCCCTCAGCTATCATGTTAATCACCCTTTCTTCTGCATTTGCTACTGGGGTTGGGTTCATTCGCTGTCGGTTTTTGTCGGCTTCGTTCGCAATTTCCCTTCCTTTCTCGGTTAAGTATTCTCGTAGGTGTCCCGTTTTAATAAGTTCTGCCACCTCTCTTTTTAGGGTCCAGCATTCGTCGGTGCTATGGCCATGGTCTCCGTGGAATTGACAGTATCGGGACGTATATTTTCTCGCAGAGGGGTTTTTAGATTTTTCGGGCCACCTGACTCTGTCCCCTAAGGTTTTGAGTATTGTCAGGGCCTCCCTCGTGGGTATGGTGAGGGGGTACGGAAGCAGTTCTTTCTCCATGCGTATAGGATCGAGGCCGGTGAAACTTGGCCTGGAGGGGCCGCTGCGATCGGAGTCTCTCTGGTTTCTTCTATACTCCTCACTCCGTCCACTGCTATTGCAGTCGTTTCGTCCTCGTTGATTCAAGGCGTTTGGCGGCCCCCTAGTATTCCGAGGTTGGAATTCTTCTTCGTACTCCATTGCATCCTCTGCTCTTTCGAGGACATCTTCGAAAGTCCTTGGTCTTATTAGTTTGAGGCTCTCGTAAAATTTTGATGTTTTTACATGCCCCTTTATGAAGGCCTTGATGGCGCTTTTATCTCTGCAACCCGGGATGGCCATCTTGGTTTCTTTGAACTTTTTCACATATTGCCTGAGGCTTTCATTGACCCCTTGTCTTAGGTCGTAAAGATCATCCACATCTTTCTCTTTTTTCCGGCTATCGGAGAAGTGGTTGACGAATTTCGTGGCTAGTGAGGAGAAGGATCTGATGCTTTTCCCGGGGAGGGAAGAATACTATCTCTGGGCGGTTCCAGTTAAAGTGGAACCAAAGGCTTTACACATTATGGCCTCCATATCTTCTTCTGGGATGTTGCACGTCCCCATGCGAGTCTTGTATTCGGCGATGTGATCCTCAGGATCCGTGGTTCCTTCGTAGGGCTTCATGCTGGGATAGCGCATAGTTGAAGAGCGCATCGTTATTCTTCTTCCTGAGGTTCGTTGTATCAGGTCATTGAGTTCTCTGATTTCACGGTCACGGCGCTTTTCACGGCCTCTTTTGGACGACGTCGCCCTCGTCTGTTCATCATCGGAACTGCTTGAGCTGTTCAGATCTAGAGTTTTGTGACTTTCCGTTGACCCGTCGCTCTCTTCAAACCCTTTGTCGGAGCCTTCCTCAAAGTTGAGTCTCTTCTTACGGAGGGGTGAATATTTCCGGCTTGATCGCTTTGTTCTTTCCTTAGAGGAGGCTTTTCTGGATTCTGCTTCTTTTTTCCATAGTTCTTTTTCTTCCTCTACTTTCTTGAGCATCTCCGTCATTATGGCGAGTTGCTCCTCTGGCGTCTTTGGAGTCTGGTCTTCTACGACGACGGTGTTGGGATTTGCTCGTGCCATGTCTGATGGGGATGGAACAGAATTGGGATAATCGGGAATTGGATTGTTATTTCTCTCAGATCTCAGCCTTGTGTGTGAGGTTTCGTAGCCCCACGGTGGGCGCCAAACTGTGGTGCCAAATAAACCACAGCCAAATATCAAGCTAAGATTGCTTGAGAAAAATAGCTTAGCAGCTTACAAAGGTGATTTCATAGAGTTTTGCTCTAATGAAAAATTTCGGATCCCTTTCTAATCATCCCTACCCCCTATTTATAGGAGGTGTTTGGGTCCTGTTTCTATTTGGATTGGGACTCCTTATTCTCCCTGGATTCGGTCTCCTTTTCGGATTGGCCTTTTTGGGCTTGATCTCCTTCTAGGGCTTGGATTCCTTCTTGGATTGGACCTTGGATTGATTTCCTTCTTGGACTTGGTTTCCTCTCTGGGCTTGTTAATGCCATCCGGGTCTGTGTCGGGTTCTTCGGCCGCAGAGGTGTGTTCGGCCGCAGGTTCAGTAAGCCCATTTCGGCCGAAGGGGCATTGGTCTTCTTCGGCCGAAGGCTTTGGCTGTGTTTATGACTTAGGTTTATTTTTCAATTTGTTGAGGGTCCGCAGCTTTCTGAGACCGTAAGTTGTTTTCCCACCACAAGATTCATAATAATTTCACTCAATTTTGCATGATTTGATCTCTTCGTATCTAATTAGATATGTTAGTCATTTTTTTCATCTCTCAGATTTTGTTTGCTTTTATTGTTGTTTTTTTTTTAATTTTATTGTCAGTTGATCGGGATATCGTATGTGTTTTGTGAGAGATTTCACATTTGATTATTTATTTATTGTATTTTTTTTAAAATACATATTTAGTGTATATATTAATACCCGTGCGGTCCAAAATTCTAGTATATATATAATAAATATATAAACTATATATACATAATAAAAAATACAAATTAAATATTTAAAATAAAAATAATTTTATTTATTTATTTTATAATGTTGTTGGAATTTAATTGCATAGTAAAATTTTAATATTTAATTAATTTAATTTTATTTGGTTTAAATATAGTTTGTATATATATTTTTTAAAATTATTATATTAATATATTTTTTTTATAAATGAAAAGCTCATTAAAATCTCAACTAATTGAACTAGATCGGACCAGAACTGACTGGGATTGAATATATGACTCGATCCGGTTTGGATTCGGCCAAACCCGGACTGAACCATGGCCGGCTATATACGTATGTTTCATTTATTTGATATAAGATTTAAAAGATGGGTCGTTTGCACTTTTCAATTTTTATTAAAAAAATTATATTTTCACACCCACATTACAATTTTTACAAAATTGAAAATTTTAATTTTATTTAAAAAAAAAATAGACCAAAATGACTATCTTATCTTTCAATACTCAAAAAAAATATATATATTCAATAGCTTCCCGACATTACATATCAAGAAGCAGGTAAAATTTAAATCTGCTTGCTTCCCGGTACTACACACTAGAGAGTAGGTTTGAATTTTGCCTGCGTAAAATTAGTAAGAAAAAATTTTGTTTCCTTGTATTACATATTAGGAAGCAAGCATATGGTTTCTACTTCCTGATGTGTAGTATAAGGAAGTAAATTTGTACTTATTGATACTACACACCAAAAAGCAGATTTAATTTTTGTCTTCCCAATAGTACATACGGGGAATTATTTTTTTTTTTTTAATTTCTTTAAAAATTTTCTAATAAAAAATAGTAAGAAAATAAGTTGGTCTAAAATAAAATAAAAAATTAAAAAATCTATATTTACATACTTTCACCTAAAAAATTATTAAAACAAATTAAATCTAATTGACCTACCACCAGTTAATAATAAATTAACATGGAAACAGAAGGATGTATCTACCGCCCAACAAAGATATAATGGAGGCAACGCATGTTATAATTAAGGCAACAGATTACAATACAAGCTCTAAATTTATCCAACAGGACACCAAATAACTCTACTGACTCTTATCTTCGAAATAAGATTTTTGATAGCTGGGGTGGACTAAAAATAGAATATTATCAATCTTAATGATAATCAAAATTTAAAAATAGGAAATATATAACCAAAAAAAAATCTCGATTGAAAAAAAAAAAAAAAAACTGAGTCGGAGGGAGATACTTTGTGTGTCCCACCACATTGATCTCCTCACGTCTCTGTTACGCTCCATTTCTCTCTGCTCTCCCCGGAAACAAAAAAACAAAACAATTCTCTTGATGGTTGTCATAACATTGCATTAACATAGTATACAAGTTTATTAGCCTCTATTCTATTCTGCTGCTTGATGGTGGTTATTGTAGAAAGCGATTGGATTCCTGAGAAGGGTTTTCTGGGATTTCTTTGAAATCTTTGTGGAGAGAGGAGGAGGTTGTGTTTTGCTCTATTGGTGCTGGTTTTTTATATGCAAATAGAGAAAATGTACGTCGACGATGTGGGGGTTGTGAAATAAGCAAATGGAAATGAAAACAAGCAATTATGCAGCTATCTTTGTGCTTTTTCTTTGTGCATTAGCCATTGCTAGTATAGAATGCAGGAAACGTGCAACTCAATCAAATATCAACGGAGGTGGTCGAGGTGGGCACTGTGGATGGAATTCTCATGAGATTGAACAAGAAATGGTATGTCAATTTTTGCATTTATATGTTTCAAATTTGGTTCAATTGTATGAAGAAGTTGTTATAGATTATGTTTTTTTGGATTACAGGCAGAGGAGACATGGATGCAGTGCAGGAGGGAGTTGATGAAAATGGAAAATGGTTTTGAAGGTTTTGGAATTCATGAGGGAATCAATGTCTTGTTGACAGAAAAGCAAATAAAAAGAGCTATGGATGTTCTACCTCCAGAAGCAAAACAAACTCTTACTGATTGCTTGAGGAAACGAAGGGTTGACGTTAATGTTTTCGCCGATGAGGCTGCAATCAAGTATTGGCTAGTCAAGTGTGTTGAGGTTTTCTTTGGTTGGCATCATAAGCCAAGAGGACCATGCCTTGATCAGCTTCGGATTTTAGGTGCTCATGCTTCACCTGATCAAATTACAGCACGAACTCATGCTCGTAAACCACTTGCAGCTGGAGACGAGTCCTTATTCCCTCCACCAGCTTTACCGAAGGATGTTTTTTCACCTGATCCACCAGCTGCAAAAAAGAGCACCAAGAAAAAACATCAGGTTGATGAAATGCAGCAAATCATTGTAGTTGTTGGTATAACTGCAGGAATATCATTTCTTCTTACAGCGGTGTTGTTCTTCATCTTCTTTCTTGGCAACAGAAATAAGCAAGTTGGCCCGGTAGATTATAAAAGAGATGACAGGCCTCTTCTTAACTTGAGTGATATGTCCAATGGTAAGCATCTCTTAGTTCTGTTTTGCAATTGGGATATGATTGAATGCATCCTTTGGAGCCAGTCTCATAGTCTTTTATAATTGTAATCTTCAGCCTCCACACCGCAGACTGTGAATGTTGCTTCTAACATGGAACTTGGTGCTAGTAGTAGTAGCAAAGCCAATTTTCCCATGTCTCATTTGTCCATGAAAGAAAATCAGAATTCATCATCACTAGTTCAAGATCCATTATCAGAAGAAGATGCAGAGGTTCCTTATGTTGTAACAGCAGCAGCAGTGTCTCCTCCCCCGCTGCCGCCAATGACTCCAGCGCCAAATCCTCCTCCACCAGCACCACCCCCACCACCATCAAAAGCTGCTCCTCCACCTTCTGCTCCTGCTCCTCCACCACCTCCACGTCAAGCCCCAGGAGCACCAGGAGCACCAGCACCACCTCCTCGACCAGCCCCTCGACCTCCAAATGCTCCCCCACTAAAGGGTGGTCCAAGGCCACCTCCACCTGGTTTACCACCTAACCGTGGGAAAAACAGTGGTGGTGCAAATGAGAATGCAGATGCAGATGGCGATGCTGGAAATCCAAAAGCCAAGTTAAAACCTTTCTTCTGGGATAAGGTTTCCGCCAACCCTGATCATACCATGGTCTGGCATGAGATCAGTTCCGGTTCATTCCAGTAAGATAATTTTTTGTCTACCTGGAACATTGCGTTGCCTTCTTACAAGAATAATATGCCAAATTTTCTCTTCCAATGATAACTTATGCTGTGTTGTTTTATAGGTTCAATGAGCAGATGATGGAGTCACTATTTGGTATGGCAGATAGAAACAGACCTGAGCGCAGCAAAGAGCCTACTGTGGTAGACACAGCCCAGCAGTTTGTTCATATTATTGACAATAGGAAAGCACAAAATTTGTCCATTGTTCTTCGAGCGCTAAATTTGACGGACGTAGAAATCATTTCTGCACTACAAGAAGGTTTCTCCCTCCCTCTTTTCTAGAATTTCTTTCAATATAATAGATTCATCATCTAAATAGCAGTCACAATTTGACTCTAGGTTCATAGAGAAAATGCAGTTATATTTTATGTTGAACATCTATTTGCTGTAGACAATTCCGAAACTGTTCCATTCTCATGGATTTTGAATTGAAGGTGGAATTGACATTAGATTAGCCACACGTTAACTGTTGCACACAGCTTTATTTCATACAAGTAACACTCAAAAAGTGCATGAAATCAGTTTATGATTTTTTTTCACTATTATTTTTTTTTATACATCAGTCTATAACCGTATCAAGGATCAAAACCTAGTTTTATACCCTGTAGAACCTATTAAGAGCACTGATGTTCCCAAGTCTTTTTGTCAAGTGCATATTAATGTCTTCCATGGTTGAGTCTAAGAATGTTTAAGTGATTGATCTATACACAAAATCATGTAATTACTATAAGATCTGTGGTTGGGGTGTCCAAGGTCGCCAAATTCACTATAGTAGGCAAACTCTAATGTGTACTTGTTCTGAATATCTGGAAAAGGTGTTTAGGTTGTGTTATCTTATGCATTGAATTTTGGTTAGGTACTAAGCTACCACAAGAGCTCCTCCAAACTTTGTTGAAACAGGCACCAACTTCAGATGAAGAATTGCGTCTTAGATTATATACAGGAGAAGTTTCTCAACTTCGCCCTGCTGAGCGGTTCCTCAAATCCTTGATTGAGATCCCGTTTGTTTATAAACGAATAGAAACACTGAACTTCATGAGTACTACTGAGGAGGAAGTCTCTACCACTAAACAAGCACTTAAAACTCTTGAGGTGAGATCCTACATCTCAAACTTTTAGGTTGATCAAATTTCAGTCTCTTTCTTTTTAGATATATCTTCAATTAAATTCTACACATTGAAGGAATATATCCAGCCAAGAGTTATCAACTAAAGCTCATTTATAATTGCAGGTAGCTTGCAACGAACTGAAAAATAGCAGACTATTCATGAAACTATTAGAAGCAGTACTCAAAACTGGTAATCGCATGAATGTTGGTACCTATCGTGGTGGGGCACAGGCGATTAAGCTCGACACACTTCTAAAACTATCGGATGTGAAAGGAACTGATGGCAAGACAACACTCTTGCATTTTGTTGTCCAAGAGATCATCCGCTCTGAAGGCATTAGAGCCGTCCGACAAGCTAGAGAAAACAAGAGTGATTCTGGTGTGAGGTCAGTTGATGATGCCTCCAGCCCTCAATCATCAAATTCATCAGAACGCTACCGTACCCTTGGCCTGGAGGTAGTTTCAGGATTGAGTACTGAACTTCAAGACGTTAAAAAGGCAGCAGTCCTAGATGCTGATGTGATAACAACTACTGTGTCAAAACTTAATCAGTCATTAGCCAAAACTAAAGATTTCCTCAACAAAGACATACAAAATGGAGAAGAAGATATGGAAGAGGAGAGTGATTTTGGTCGCAAAGTAACCGGTTTTGTGGAGCAAGCACAGGCTGATATTGCATTCATATCAACAGAGGAAAAGAGGATAATGGCCCTGATAAAGAGCACAGGAGACTACTTCCACGGTAACACAGGCAAGGACGAAGGCCTACGTTTATTTGCTATTGTACGAGATTTCTTGGTAATGGTAGACAAAGTATGTAAAGAGGTTAAAGATGAAGCCATAAAGAATAGCAAAGCACAAAAGAGGGATGCTTCAGTAAGAACATCTTCGTTAGAAAGTCGACAAAGTTCATTAGAAAGCCGGCAAAGTTCATTAGAAAGTCGGCAAAGTTCATTAGAAAATACACAGGCTGCCACAGATATTCGTCAGAAACTATTTCCAGCAATAGCAGGACAGAGATTACAATATTCAAGTTCAAGTTCAAGCTCAAGCTCAGATGATGAGAGTTAGATATTATTCTCTTTGCCAGTCATTCATTCTAATTAGGTAGGCATATATGGTCTGTTGTTCTCATTTTCTATTGCTTTCTCTATAAAGGCAGATGTGTATCTTTTAAGTCATCTGACTGGCTTTGTAGAGGAAACTGCAAGGGAAAATGGCTTCTTTTCTAGTGACTCATGGTTATACTCTTACAGATCCCATCAAGTCTCAGTTCTCTTTGAGTTTTGGTTACATAAACTATTATTGATTCTATGTACCTGTATAGATTCATATTTTTATTAGATTAGAAATTCTATTTCTCATTTCACATAACAAAAGTTGATATTGATTCTTCTCCAAACGAAACGAATCAATTGTGGCTTTGGTCTCTTGAAATTTTTTAATCTTTGGAAACAATCTAGTGAGATACTGGAAAGAAAGAACACAGTACACAGATTGAAGACAGGTTAAAACTGAAGTCAATAGTTTGCAGCCACGTCATATCCAGTTCGACGATAATGCCAATTAAAACCCTAGAAAATGCACCATAAATACACATTCCCTTTGAATTGAAAATCCGGAGGACCCTCTTTGTGTGTGTCTCTCTCTCTTCCCCAAAACAATGGCTCCTAATAAATCTAACGACTCCCGAGAAGAGAAAGATGTGAGAAGCCCTGTCGTTTTGAACAGAGACAACTCGTTGGCGCTCTCAGAAGATGATGACTCGGAAAACACAATCCCATCTCCAAACATCTCAGATTTCACCATCAAACCCATCAGCAACAGAGATCGTCCACCGCTGACGCCTGACAGCATATTGATGAAGATGAAGAAGAAGAAGAAGAAGAGGAAGAGAGAGGAGGAGGAACAAGAAAGGGTTGTTGCTGGAGAAGAAGCTCTTATCGTAGTTCTGGGTCTGCCTTGTCCTTCACAAGGGGCTATACTTGCGCAAAAAAGGTCTTCCAATAGAAACAGAGTGCGAAGTGAAGTGAATGTGAAGCGTACATTATTGGGCAAGGGAAAGGAAATGCAACTGTATAAGAGAGAGGATACGAAATCGAAGGAATTGACGAAGAAGCTGTTGGAGATTTATCTGAAGGGCAATGAATTGGTTCAGCGACAGACTAGGTTGCTTTTAGAGGAATTGAAATCGGGGTAGAGATGAGCTTTTCAGAGTCCGAAATGTAGGAGAGTGGATTGTTTTGTTTTCTGATCAGGTGAGGGGTTTTGTTCAGAAAATCTATCTGTATCTGGGTCTTATTAACACCAGTTTTGTTGTTGTTGGCTGAACTTGTATATGACCTAAGACATGAATGAATGGACATGGTTTTCACAAAATTTGTATTTGTTAAGTAGTTTATCAACATATCTGCAAATGTTCAATTTTTTCATATATCAAAATTGAGTAACAAACAGCTAATTGAGATGTTCGATTTTACCTGCCAATAGAATTGTCAGTAGTTATTGCAGCAGAACAGGAGCTCTTCTGAGTTTATATGTCATTTTTATGCTGATGTGCGGTTGGAAGCTACATCAGTTGTTGACATTACACTCTGATTGTTCATGCTTTAATATCATTCTTTGACCTTGCAGTCAGATTGGTATCTGCAAAATGATCTAAAATTGCTTTGCAGGATATTTTAACCCAGAAGAAGTTAACAGAGGAATATATGTAGCAGTGTGCTGCTGAGGAACTAGTCATCTCACTGCTATTTTTATGGCCTGATTCCCAACTTATTTATATGGGCATCCTCAGAAAGCTCTGGATAATTGGTTCTAATTCCTGTTTCTCTATGGTTTTTCCACTATCAAACTCCTTGATTTCACCATCCACCTCAATTACACTGCTTCCAGTTTCCTTACTCATCCCTTTGTTTTTGATAAGTTTTCGCACTTGGAGTGCTTTCTCCCACATTCCCACATCTGAATAAATATTTGACAGAAGCACGTATACCCCTGAGTTATCTGCTTTCAACTCTACAAGTCTTTGCACCACCACTTCTGCAAGAGCTACATTTTGATGAGTTCGGCAAGCCAACAAAAGAGCCCCCCATAAGGTCGAGGTCGGTCCCGAAGGCATTAAATCTATCACATTTAAAGCTTGTTCCAGTTGTCCTGCCCTAGCAAGGATATCAACTAAACAATTAAAATGTTCCACCTTAGGTTCTACTTTGTAGTCTTTCCTCATACGTTCAAAGATGTGTAGCCCTTCAGTTACAAGACCGGCATGGCTACATGCTGTTAAAACACCAAGGAAGATCAAATCATCTTTTGGAATTCCTTCCTTCTCCATTTGTGCAAAGCATTCCAAAGCTTCCTTTCCGAAACCATTCAAGCCAAGTCCAACAATCATCGAGTTATAAGTAACAACATTCCTTTTTGGCATACGACTAAACATCCTCCAAGCCTCATTAAGACTTCCACATTTCATATACATGTCGACTAAAGCAGTTTGAACTAGTATGTCCATTTTAATTGCAGTTCTCTCCATGTACATATGTATCCATCTACCCTGATCAAGAGCACCCAACTGTGAGCAAGCTGATATTGCGCCCATGACAGATACTGTGTCAGGTCTTACTCCCAGGCAAAGCATATGCCTGAACAAGTTCAATGCCTCCAATGGCTTCCCATGTTGCGCATAGCCATCTATCATTATGCTCCATGAAATCACATTCTTCTCTGGCATCTCCTCAAATAACTCACGAGCAGGCACCAGTTTACCAATCTTTGAGTAGATATCAATCATAGAGTTCCAAGCAACCGTATCTTTAACTGGCATAGAGTCAAAAAGAACTCGAGCATTCTCAATATCCCCAGCTTTCTGGAAACAAATCGTCAAAAGAGAAACGTTTCAAAACTCAGTAAATCTCACTTATAAAACAAAAACAGAAAATGAAAAAAATAAATATTATAGATGGTTAAAAATCAAACCTTCCCATAGGCATCGATCATAATAGACCAAGAGATCACATTCTTGTCAGGCATTTCATCGAACACCTTCTGTGCTGTCCTCAAGTCTCCACTCTGCACATACACACTCAGTATCAAATTCCAAGACGCCAAATCTCTAATCTCAGACCCATCAAACACCAATTCAGCAGAAGCTAAATCACCGCATTTGTTATACATTCCAATCAAACCATTGATCACTAGCACATCACCACCAAACCCTCTCTTGACAACCTCCCCATGAACCTGTCTACCCTCTAGCAATCCCAAGAACACCCCACAAGCCTTCAACACAAAAGGGTAAGTATGGCCATCAAGCAAGTCACTTTCTCTTCTCATGTCAAGGTAAAAGGTGAAAGCTTTTCGTGGGTTAGAGCTATAAGTGTAGCCTTTGATCATGGTGTTGTACATGAAAGAGTTGGGGAAGTGAATGGTGTTGAAGAAGAGCTCTGCTTGTTGTATGTTGGCAGGTGGGTTTGGTGGTGATAGATAGAAGAGTAGCTGGCTGGCGTTGAAGGGCTTAGTAATGAGGTTGGTGATGATGAGTTGAGCATGAATTTGGTGGATTTGGTGAGTCGTTTTGCATAATCTGAGCATTGTGAGAAGACGATTCTGTAACTGGAGAGTGGAGTGCATTGAGAGAATTGTCATGTTGTATTGCATGAGTTGGGAAACTGGTAACTATGTTCAGCTAGTCCAGATTGAACAAATCTCTTTCGTTATCATCACATTCACATGATTGCGAAATGCTTACATAAAAAATTTATAACACTATTTATAATTTTGAGCGAAATATAAAAAATCTATAAAATTTGTCAAAACATTTTTTTCAAAAAAAAGGAAAAAAAAAATAATATTAATTTTTAAAAAATATTAAAAAACGATTAAAATTAATTTTAATTTAAAAAAAAAATCGCTTCTATTTAATTTCAGTAATTTTGAGGCAAATATATAATCCTATAAATTAATAAAATTAATAAAAAAAAAACTTTATTAAAATTTAATAAAATATTTGAAAAAAAAATTTAAAAAGAAAAATACAGATACCTGAACATAATTGGAATCCACTTATTTTTTCAAGTATGGTTCATTTTATTATTATATATCAATTTATATCGTTAATTCTTCAAGTTATTTATTATATTTTATTAAAATTTAAAATGAATAATTTTTAAAATGAAAAAAAATTATAATAAATTGAAAATGATTCAATTAAATATATTTTAAAATATTTACAATTATAGATTATTATATTTCATCTTATTTTTTATAAATATAAAACCAATTATTTATAATAAAATTTTAAAAATATATTAATATTAACTGAAAATTTAATAAAATATATAAATAAATAGATTTTATAATATATTATAATTATATAAATTAATTTTAAATTATAATTTTTAAAAAATAAATTCGATTCGATTTATTTCGATTTTTTGTTTTAATTATCTATATTTAAAATCAAAATAATACAATTTTTTTTTAATTATATTATTTTGTGAAACTAAAATAAGTTGATTAAAATCTAAATAGTTTTGTCACTCCAGACTAATAGAAAGTTTATACTAGATTTATAGGTAATTTACTAAATATATGGTAATTTAAATATTTTTTATTAAAATTATTTTTTTAAAAAAATATTAAGTATTTTTAAAACAAATAAAGTCTTATTTTCAAATATTTTTATTTTCATTTTTATTATTTTTAATTTTTTTAAAAAAAATTTAAATGATCTCTCTTTCCATACGAATGATTAGGGCAGAGTAAATGGAACCGAATTTTTGATTTTTGGTTAACCGAACCTCAAATTTTACTAATAGAAAACTGAATCGAATTTTAGTTGATTAACCAAAAATTGAAATCGAAATTTTATTGTTAATCAAATAAATTGATAAAATTAAATTTTTTGTTAATCAAATAAATTGATAAAAATTAATTTTTTTTCTCTGGATTTCTATAAATTCAATTGTAATCTTCATATATTAAAGAAGAGGTAAAAATAAAGAGATATGAAAACGAAAAGAGAAAAGATTTGATGACTAAATGATGGGGAAAAAATTTTAAAATTAATAATTTTATTATTTATTCGATTTTTTGTTAATAAAAATTTTAAATAAAAAAATTAAAATTTTCAGTTAACCGTTAAATTAACCGAAAATAAAAAATTAATCGAATCGAAATTCGATTGGGTTTCGGTAATAACCGAATTTGGCCCAGCCCATATGATAACTTATTGGATTCTTACAAAGGCCATCATTTTTTTCTTTCTTTTGAATTGGACTTTCACTTGGATGGTAGGCAATATGTACACTGTGAATTTACTTAAATCTATAAGTAGTTAGTGGTTGATTTGGAAAAATAATAAATTATATAATAATAATTTTTTTAAATTATTGAAATATATATAATCAAATTGATATAAATTATATTAAATTTAAATTTTTATTTTTATTTATTTTGAATTAATAATATAATTAATTTTAATATTAAAAATAAAATCATTTGAAATTCAATTCAAATAAATTATAGAAACGGTAAATTTATACTCAATAAAATTGATAATTTAGTCAATCCCAACTTAAAAATAATAGTACAAAATTAGACCCCAATCCATAAAATAAGAAAACAATATATTTTTTTTTTTTAATATCAGTGCATACATATTGGTTTTAATAAAACTATAAATTATGTCGTGAACATTGTGGTGGATTCCACCTCATGTCCAAATGTCTATTTGCATGTGTTTAGTCCTCCTTGTGCACTATATATATATATATATATATATATATATATATATATATATATATATGTATAAATCTAAAATCAAAGAGACAAACATACAGACACTTTCTGCATCCACGTTGTTCTTTGTTTTTATTTGCTTTGTTGATTTTACTCTCTTCTCAATATTATATCCAAGAAGTGTATTCCATTCCAAGATCAAGTTTCCAGGTTAACTTTCTGATAGAAACTTTCTGATCCAAGTTTATTTCCAGTTAATATTGAACGAGTAATACTACATAACCCACTCTTTTATACAACTTTCATTGCCTATTCATACATGGCAGCAAGTGATTGGATATTAAATATATAAAAATAAATATTTATAATAATTAATAATCATTCAACCAATCAATTAATGACATGTATGAGTAGGTAAGGAAAGTAGTACAAAATAGTAGGCTATATAACATTACTCATATTGAACTACCTTCTTCTACCCCACTTCTATTTTATTTTACAACACGTTATCAGCACGAGTATGCTCTCTGGTTGCCGCTTTGCCGGATCTTCCAGATCAGAAAGTGTCTGGTGATGATGTTTTCTTTCTTTAGTATGTTCTGGGAAATTTTGGAAATTTTTGGAAAAATACCATTATTCACCTGAGTTGAATAAATGGTGGATCTGAAAAGTTTGAAATGATAATATTATTCACCCGAGCTGAATAATTGAATTTTTTGAAATTGAATTCTGGAAATCTGGAAATTTAAAGAATGTGTTCTTATTTTACAGAAAATGAAAAATCTGAAATTTGACGAGCTGGAAGTTTCTGGGAGAAATTATATGAAATGGTGTGATGATTGTGAGTTAATATTAAAAATCAAAGAATTATTTGGGACCCTCAATAAGGAGGTGCAAACAACTGAGGTTGAGAAATGTAAAGTCATGTATATAATTAAAACACATCTGGTTAAGGATCTCAAAAATCAGTATATGAATATAAAAGATCCTGCAGATCTTTGGGTAGCTTTGAAATCCAGATATGATCGCCAAAAGGAAATCATGTTGCCTGAAGTACGTGATGAGTGAGCAAATTTAAGATTCCAAGATTTTAAAGGTGTGAGCGAGTATAACTCCGCCATGTACATGATTGTGAACAAATTGAAAATGTGTGGGGAAACAAAAACAAACCATAATATGTTGGAAAAGACATTTACCACTTTCCATCATTCTCAGACTATTTTACATCAGCAGTATCGTGAAAAGAAATTTGTGAAATATGATGATTTGATTGGTTCATTAGATCTTGCTGAAAGACACAACCGACTATTGTTGAGAAACAGTGAAAGACGCCCTGTTGGCACCCAAGCATTCCCAGAAGTGAATGCATATTATAATGAAAATCCAGGCCGTGGTCGTGGTCGTGGTCGTGGCCGTGGTCGTGGGCGTAATTCTGAACGATGGAATGATTATGAAAATGGACTTGGTAATGGTCGAGGTGGTCGAGGATCTGAAAATGGCCAGGGACGTGGTTGTAATAAAGATTATGAACATCCATATCATAATCCAAATGCTCCCCAGAAGTGGAATAATAATAATGCTAGTTCCAGCAAAGGGAAAGAAATTCAAGAACCACCAAAGTTCAATCGTAGTCCCTGTTATAGATATGGTTCCCCCACTTGTTTTTCGAGAACTTGTCGCGCTTCCAAGCATGTAGTTGAAGCTTATCAGAAGCTGAGACGCGAACAAGAAAAGGAAAAGAATAATGAAACAAATATGGCTGATGTTTTTGGCGATGGTTATACTGGTCCTGTCGACATATCAAATCTGGAAACTGCCGATTTCTTTGAAGATCCTGATGGGAAGATAGATCACCTGATTGGTGATGGGACTGTTAATTACAAGTGAATGTGTTTCCTTGTTTTGGAATGTAAATAGAGTGGAATGTAATTTTGATTTTGGTTGTAAATATATGTAAATATTAATGAAAGATATTACATTTCCATTCAACTAATTTTGTGTGTTATTTTATTGAAGTTATGAATTCAAATCAAGAAATGGCTTCACATGGGGATATCTGTTTAGCCGATAGTGCTACAACCCATACGATTTTGAGAGATACAAAATATTTTCTGGAACTGATTCCAATTCAAATGAAAGTGAATACCATATCAGGTCCAGTAGATCTGATCGAAGGCTCCGGAAGAGCTTCAATTGTGTTACCAAATGGCACTGAATTGGAAATCGAAAATGCATTATACTCTCGCAAATCCAGAAGAAATTTATTCAGTTTCAAAGATATACGGATGAAAGATTATCACATTGAAACAGTTGATGAAAATGGTATTGAATACCTATGTATTGTTTCAAGAAAATCAGGCTAGAAGCTTGTAGTTGAAAAATTACCCATTTCATCATCTGGATTATATTATACAACCATCAAGCATGTTGAAACACATATTTTTGAGAACCAGAAGTTCTCTGATCCTAGAATATTCCAGCTTTGGCATGATAGATTTGGGCATCCGGGATCCACAATGATGCGAAGAATAATAGTGAATTTAGAAGGGCATCCACTGAGAAATCATAAAATTCTACTAAATGATAGGGACCTGTGTATCCCATGTTCCCAAGGGAAATTGATAACGAAACCATCGTTTACGAAAGTAGGTTTTGAATCTCCATCATTTTTACAGAGAATTCAAGGAGATATATGTGGACCCATTCATCCACCTAGTGGACCATTTCGCTACTTTATGGTATTGATAGATGCATCTGCAAGATGGTCTCATGCATGCTAGTTATTCACTCGTAATGTTCCTTTTGCAAAGTTGCTAGCACAGATTACTCGATTACGAGCTCATTTTCCAGATTACCCTATTAAGAGTATAAGACTTGATAATGCTGGTGAATTTACATCAAAAGCATTTGATGAATACTGTCAAGTATCTGGGATTGATCTTGAACATCTTGTTCCGCATGTTCATACCCAAAATGGATTAGCTGAATCATTAATTAAACGCCTTCAATTAATTGCGCGAACATTGTTAATGCGCTCAAGATTACCCGTTTCTGTTTGGGGACATGCTATATTGCATGCTGCAGTTTTGATTCGTATCCATCCAACTGCTTATAACCAATATTCTCCATTACAATTGGTATCTGGGAATCCTCCTAACGTCTCACATTTGAGAACATTTGGGTGTGCTGTATATGTACCCATTACCCCAACTAAAATAACGAAAATGGGGCCCCAAAGACGTTTAGGAATTTATGTGGGTTTTGATTCCCCATCAATTATCAAATATTTGGAACCAATGATAGGAGATTTATTTATAGCTAGATTCGCTGACTGTCATTTTGATGAAAGTAATTTTCCATTGCTTGGAAAAGGAAATGATTCTCCAGAAGAGAAATCTGAATTAACTTAGAAGGTTCCAACTTTGGCGCATATGGATCCACGTACCCCACAATGTAAACTCGAAGTTCAAAGGATCCTACATTTACAAATGATAGCTAATCGAATGCTTGATGCATTCAATGATACTTCAAAAATAATCAAGTCTTATATTGAAGCTGCTAATGTACCAGCAAAGGTAATTGTCCCAGAAGGACAATCTCAAAAGACAATAGCAAATGAAACTCCTATCCCTCGCCAGAAGCGTGGTAGACCCCCGTTCAAAAGATACAGTTCCAAGGAAAAGAAATAAAAATGATCTGGATCCTAAAACCACATCCAATGAAATCCCAAAAGTTGATGAGATTCTTGAAAATAGCCTCCCAAAAGGAGAAAATAATACGAGAATACCATAATAAAAAAGAAGAAATTTCCATAGACTTCATCCAAGAGACGTGGAATCGAAATAAAACAATTGTTGATGATTTGTTTTCATATTCAGTGGCAGTTAGTATTTTATATGATGATTGTGAGCCACGTGATATCCAAGAATGTAAAAATAGGCATGACTGGAAAAAATGGGAAGAAGCAATCCAGGCAGAATTAAATTCGTTGAATAAGCGAAAAGTTTTTGGACCCATAGTTTGAACACCTGAAGATGTTCAACTAGTTGGTTACAAATGGGTATTCGTTCGGAAACGAAATGAAATTGTGAGATACAAAGCACGTTTGGTTGCTCAAGGATTCTCACAAAGACCTGGAATTGATTACGATGAAACGTATTCCCCAATCATGGATACAATCACATTTCGATTTCTGTTAAGTCTTATAGTTGCTGAAAAATTGGAAATTTGTTTAATGGATGTAGTTACTGCGTATCTGTATGGATCACTTGATTCTGATATTTACATGAAGCTCCCAGAAGGACTGAAATTACCTGAATCTCATCGATCAAAATCTCGAAATTTGTATTCCATAAAGTTACAAAAATCCCTGTATGGATTGAAACAATCTGGGAGAATGTGGTATAACCGCTTGAGCGAGTATTTGGTTAAGAAAGGATACCAGAATAATAAAATATGTCCGTGTATCTTCATTAAGAGATTAGGGTCTGGTTTTGCAATTATAGCAGTTTATGTGGATGATATGAATATCATTGGGACTCCAGAAGAGATCCAACAAACTGCTGAATATCTGAAAAAGGAGTTTGAAATGAAAGATCTGGGAAAAATAAAATATTGTTTTGGTCTGGAAATTGAACATAAACCAAATGGGATATTGGTTTATCAATCAACATACATTGAAAAGCTTCTGAAAAGATTTAACATGGATAATGCCCATCCGTTGAGTACACCCATGGTTGTAAAAACACTTGATCCCAAAAAGGATCCATTCCGACCGAAAGATGATGACGAATAATTACTTGGTCCTGAAGTATAATATCTGAGTGCGATTGGTGCGTTGTTATATTTGGCTCAATGTACGAGGCCAGATATCTCGTTTGCTGTAAATTTATTAGCGAGATATAGTTCTGCACCAACCCGTCGTCATTGGAATGGAATCAAACATATTTTGCGTTACCTGAAGGGTACAAAAGATTTGGGATTATTTTATATGAATTCTGATAAATTTCTGGGTTTGACTGGTTATGCCGATGCTGGATACCTTTCGGATCCGCATAAAGGACGTTCTCAAACTGGCTATATTTTAACATATAATGGTACTGCGATCTCCTGGAGATCTATGAAACAAACTTTAGTAGTCACGTCCTCGAATCATGCTGAAATTTTGGCATTACACGAAACCAGTCGAGAGTGTATTTGGTTGAGATCAATGATCCAACATATCCAGAATTCATGTGGTATCTCCGAAACTGTGAATGGACCAACTGTAATTTTTGAAGATAATGCTACATGCATCGCCCAAGTTCGGGGAGGTTACATCAAAGGAGATCGAACCAAACACATTTCCCCAAAATTCTTCTACACCCACGAGCTTCATAATACGGGTCAAATCGATGTGAAGCAAATCAGATCCAGCAATAATCTAGCCGATCTACTAACGAAATCGTTACCAACATCAACGTTCGAAAAGCTCGTTTACGAGATCGGAATGCGAAAGCTCTCCAGATTAGTAGATTAGATTATGGGTGTAATCATCAGGGGGAGTTTTTGTAATTGGATTCCACAACTGTACTCTTTTTCCTTTGTCCAGTTTTTGTCTCACTGGATTTTTCTGGCAAAATTTTAACGAGGCAGTTCATAGGTGGAATCCAAGGAGGAGTGTTGTGAACATGTCCAAATGTCTATTTGCATGTGTTCATGACTGGCATGTTGAACGTGTGTCCTCCTTGTGCACTATATATATGTGTATAAATCTAAAATCAAAGAGACACACATACAATCACTATCTGCATCCACGTTGTTCTTTGTTTTTATTTGCTTGGTTGATTTTACTCTCTTCTCAATATTATATTCAAAAAGTGTATTCCATTCCAAGATCCAAGTTACAGAACTGCCTTCTTCTACCCCACTTCTATTTTATTTTACAACAAATTAGTAATTATAAAAAAAAAAATTCCAAATTCAAAAGTACAATAAAAGTATTGATCTACAGTAGATATATATAAATAGATAAATAATTTTGGATATCATAAACTAATTATTTATTTATTAAAATAGTAAACTTAACAAATTCTATTAATATGTAAATGTATATTAAAATTAAAATTTTAAAATCATATATAATTTTTTTTAATTAATAAATTATTTTATTAATAAAATAATATCTCGGTTCCAACGTTATTGTGAGAGTTTTTACTGCAGATTAATTGATGTGACAATAAAATATTAATCAAGAGAATTTTAGCAGAAGCGCCATAAACTAATTAAAGAAGGCAAAGTTGAGGATCAATATCTACGACCCAACATTTAAGAAGAGAAAATCAAAGTCTAAAAATATAATACATATCCATATTTTCTGGAAAGCCATAGATGACTGATAAGAGGAGTTAAATAAGTTGAAGTGAATCAAATCAAGCACCATATTTTCCATCTTCATTGGTAGCAGCAGTGGCAGAAACATAATAAGCCAGAGAAAAGAGAGCATGAACAAAGCAAGAAATTCCTCCAATTGACAGAAAATGATGGTGTGTGAACCCACATGAGCCTTTTGACTTGTTGTTTGACAATGTCCCTATCACCAGCAGTGACAACCCAACAGCCAATATGATCCTGATATATTGTTCATCATAACAAAGCAAAACCATGTATAAGATTATAGCCAGTTTTGATCATGATGAATAAGGAGTATAGTATGTATATATATACCAAGTGAAGACAAGGCAAGCCATGGAGAGCTGTCTATTAGGAGAAGCTCTTTGGAATTCATCTTGAGAGCAAATGCACATACATCCATTAACCAAGTTGGTTATGATATGAGCCAATACAAGAAGTCCTGCTGCTCCTAATCCCATCTTGAATGCTTCTGGGCTTGGATCTCTGCATTCGAATATCCATAATCTCAAGTGCTTTTCCTGTAAAATTTACCAAACAAAACATGAATAACCAAACCAAACATGTTTTTGCATAACAGAAGAAGTGTTTGCATACATACATACATACCTTGTTCTGTTCAACTTCAGCTTGGATGGCAAGTATACCAGCAGCAACATCCAAGGCTATGACTAGAAGACAAAGAAGTATTCCTGCAAGTTTTCCCATTTTTAAGATGGAAGAAGAAAGAAGAGAGTAAAGTAGAATGATTAGTTTAGTTTAGTTTAGTTTAGTATTATATATGTGTGGAAATGTGAATGGGGTGAGTAAAAAGCTTGTTTTGTCAACAAACAGTGGTAACTTTAATTTAGCTTTTTGATTGAACTTGGGATGTGTATTGGATTCCTTTGATAGTATAGCAAGGAAAGTAGGGTATAAACCAGCTCATGTCCTACCTGATTTCTGATGCCCCTGATTTTCCGCTTCTCTTCTCTTGAAAATGTAACTTTTGCATTGTGGTTATTACAGTAACCTGGATATGAAGAATTATGGGGCGAGTGGAGCCCAAAGCTGAAATTCGGTGGATATGTTTCTTATCTTATATGGAGTGGTAGTCAAACAAAACCTGTTGAGACCAATCTCAGAATTCACACTTTTTGATTGTGTGTTGAAGAGCACAGTGGTTAATCCAGCGCAGAATATTGAGAATAGTGTGCTTAAGAGGAAATCAGTCACATGGTCATGAAGCTTGTTAACACTTTTGCACAGGAAGAATAAAGAAACGACACGCATTTTCTTGTGTTAGGAATAATAGTGTGCAGTTAACAGCTATAATAGCGATCAGATCTGTTTTGATTTCTTTTTGAACAGTTAAAAAAAAATAAAAATTTTCAATTTGAGAGATGGTATTTGAATATCGAATACAAGTGCTTCTGCTTCACGAAAAACTCTTCGAGATAAAATAAAAAAATATTATTTTCCGATAATGATTTATGCTCTTCTTCTATCCAAGCAAGCCAATAATAATAATAATAATAATAATAATAATAATAATAATAATAATAATAATAATAATAATTTGGAATACTTGTATTCCAAAGTCACTATATTTTTATTAATACATATATTTACTGATTTTGGAAAGTATATATATATATTTAATTAAAATTATATAATACAAATTTTACTCATTTCGAAAGTGAGTGCATGTCGAGAGTTCTCTTCCAAGAAGATTCAAATATAGTAAGAACAGTATCGGAGCCAATTTTCTTAAGGAGGTAATTATTATATTATAAGTATATCATTATAATAGTCATTCTTCTGGTCCTTGGATCTTAATTTGGGGAGAACTCCCAAGAGTCACTTTTAGAAGGAGTAAAGCTTACAATGGTATAGTTGTGATTTAAGAGATACAATTTTTTTCAAGAAAATAACTAATGCTTTTATTTATAAGAATAAGGTTTTTGTAATGCTCTCGAGATACAAGTAGAAATGATATGATAGGATATTCGCCATAGGTATTCTTATTCTGTTCGTTCTTTTCAGATTAAATGAATAATGATTTTCATATAAGATAGGATAAAATAAGAACGAAAGGTTTCACCCTTCTATTTGTCCTAAGATATTACATGGGAAAGAGTTTTCAAAAGGTATTATATGGATATATAGAACAACTTTTTTCAAAGGTAGATTCTACTTGTCTCACATTATTGGTTTATTGTAGTATTCTCTATCATATCCAAATAGGAGATTAGGAGATTGAGTTAAGATCTGGATCATAGTAATTTCCTTCATCATATGTAAATTTGGAAGATAAGGCAGAAGATGTATTTTTAAAATTTGTTTCATTTCTTCTTTCCACTGTGCAGTGACTAATTTTTCTTGTAATACAATTTTGAGGATTTTTTTTTTAAACCATTCATTTATATATGTTGCATTTTTTAATGGACATTTTGTGTCAGATCACCACTTTATTAAGTGTTGTCTTACTAGATATATTACTTTGAAAGGGCCAGTAACTTTTGTCGTTGATTAAATGTTTTGCTTGAAAATAAGCAGATTGGGACAATTGTCATATTTCTCTGGGCACTCAAAATCGTTGTTCTACGTGATGGCTAAAATTTTCAATTCTTCGGGGAAAATTGATAGTTCTAGACCGAATTTGTCATACCACTCTGTAAACCAATAAGGAGCTGAAGGTTGAAATTTTTTTTTATTTATCAAAATAAACGAACCATGATAAACTCAAAACATCATTTTACTTAGAAATCATATAAAATCAAGCTTTCTAATAGTCCTAATAGTTGAAGCTATGAGTGTAAAAATTTTGAGAAAATTTACTTTTGGGAGAAGATTTTTTAGGATTGTGATAATAGTTCGGGTATATTCCGGTATCCATAATTGGTTTGGTAATTTGAAAAGGACTTAAAGAATGTTTTGAAATTGTCATATTTGATTAGGAATTATATTTCTAAAGTGGATTCTAATTAGGAAATAGATTTTTGAGAATCCTAAATAGGAAAATGTTTTTTTAATGGTTTAGGATTACTTTGTGACTAAGTAGCATAATGTTATTAATATGGTGCTTGTATCTATTATTAGATATCCAGAGATAATAATGTAGGATTAGTTTGTTAGGTTTGGGAGGTGGCCGATGGGGGCTTGAGAACCATGGAGATCTTGAGTTATATGATCGAGTCTTGTTATACTGTGAGAGTTATATGAGGAGAGCTTGTGTGAGACTGTAACCAATGTAATTGAGTTGGGAGAGTGAGAGAGTGATATTTTGGTTATAACTGTTGTTTTATTGTTATATAATGAATTAGTTTATCGTCGTCCTGACGGCTGTGGTTTTTTTCCGCTCTGGGTTTCCACGTAAAAATTTTGTGTCTTATTTTCTATTTCTATTTCTTACCTTGTGTATGATGTTTTACTTTGTGGTTACCAATACTCGTCTCCACTGCTATGGATCACCGATTTATTCAACAAGTGGTATCGGAGCTAGTCGTGTTTCTTATTTTGATTTTGTTAACTTCATGGATGCTGATAGATTCGATATCTACAAAAATAAATATATAAAACTCTGGGAATACTAATAAAAATCGGTATTTGTTGGCTTTTATGAAATAGTAAATTCTCAACTATTTTTCTTTTAAAGTATTATCTAAATGCCATTAACGTGGTCTTAGAATCTTCTTGGAGAACTCGTAATAGTCAATCATTTAACAAAGTTTATATAATTGGATTCGATAGACACTCTCTTATGGAATGAGTAAAGTTTATATTGTATATGAAAACCACTAATGCCTTTTACAAATAACTACAGGGTTTTTATAAACAAATAGAAAAAATATTTTTATTATTGTTTATAAAATGTTTATTTTATTTACCAAATAAGGATTTTTTGGAAATATATATTTATTTTATGAAATAAATTTAATTAAAAGTAATTCAACTAATTAATAATTTTGGTACCACGGAACCATTTGATGGCCAACCTAATCCGTCATATATCGTGATCATAACAGATGGACCATATGGTGCTGGTCCTAATAGATCGGACTAATCCATTTAATTTTTTATTTTTTTTTTCCAAAAAAATTAATATATTACCACCGATCCATATTCAAATTAAATATGTTCTAATTTTTTAAATTGAAATATATATATTCTAATTTTTAAAATTGAAATATTTTATATTTTTAATTTTACTTATTTTTACTAAAAAGAAATGATGTATCTAAGTTTTTCAACAATAAAAATGTAATTATAGAATACTAATAATTTATACTCAAGCTTAAATTTTTAAACCATTAAAATTTAATTTAAAAATACTAATAATTTATATTTAAATTAATATAATATTAATATTACAAATTTATAATACCATTAAATAAAATATACAAAACACATTTTTTTAAAAAAAAATTAAAAATTTTATACAACATATTATTAATAATTATATTTATATATATATATAATAATAAAAAATGGACTGGGATATATGGGTTAGACGACCCTACCAAATAAATGGACGTTAAAGTCCCGATTCTAACCCGTTACCCGCTTTTTGGTCCATTTAGACAGCTCTGGGTTGGGTCCAGACTATCCTTACCTTAACCCTCACCTAAGCCCTAACACCGTTTACTCCCTCACACACAATATTTTGTATTGTCGCCGCTGTCGCCGCCACCTCTGGTGCTCAAGCGCCGTCGTTCCGGTGATCCAGTCGTTACGAATTCTAATCGAAGACGAAGGTAAGAGTCCCTCGTAATTGCTTTCTGTCTCATCATATATATGAACGCGTTGTTAGATATCTATTCTTAGTGTCATGGTGGTTATTTATGCTTATTCAAAAGACGGAGGAGATTAGGTTATAAAAACTAGTTATGCGTAAATAACATTCAACGTGACTTCAGTTAAAGCCTGTGATAGTTACAAACAAGAAATTCAGGTTTCAGTGTACTGTTTTACGTGTTGATTGAATTTTGATCTGTTCTATTTCTTGGGGCTATTATCTTTCCCTGATTCTTTTATTCGTCGTATTTGGCATTCATATTGTTTAACTCGTATGACCTGGAGAAGCTGTCTAAAACGTAGTTTCCTTACATCTCTTGTTTTAGTAAAATTTTAGTTCGGATTTCACTATAACATCTCATAATTTTAGTTCAGGGGAAGTTGAGAGTTGATTTATTATACTCGTCGTGATTGATCTACTTGGCTTGTTAATTAATAATTTGGAATCGATATTTTTAGTGTAGGTAATTTGGAATCGATATTTTTAGTGTAGGAGGCTGGGGGTGACGTAGTTGAAGAAGGGGAGAATTTTGGGCATTGTTTTAACTATGTCGAGTCGTCCAGAGCTGAAGGCGCCACCAGAGATCTTCTACGATGAGGTGGAAGCTCGCAAGTATACTTCCTCTTCACGTATCATTGAAATTCAGGTTCTTTCCCACTCACTTTTCTGTTTGTTTTGGTTTCGCTGTTATTATTGAGAGTGAAGTTTCTGTTTTGAGTTGATAGGCTAAGCTATCTGAAAGAGCATTGGAGCTTCTTGCCTTGCCTGATGATGGAATCCCTAGATTGGTGCTTGATATCGGTACGTGTTTCTTTGATTTGATTAATCTTTTGTTACTTTTAGGTGTCTGAACTTATAGATATATGGATTAAAGTATGTTTGCTTTTGAAATTGGTTTCATTTGATATATTGGATTCTTAATTTGTAGATGAAATATGAAATTTACGTAGTAGTTTTTTCCGGATGAAGATTTTAGGGTATATGCGAGTTTATTGGCATAGATTATGATTTATGGAATTGTGGGTTTGATTTTTGAAATATGATCTTTGTTTTTCTAGTCAATTGTTTGTGAGCAATGTGAAGATTCACTAGCTTCTTACTCAGTGACGAGATTATTATTAATTTTTTTAGGTTGTGGATCGGGTCTGAGTGGGGAGACGATAACAGAAAGTGGCCATCAGTGGATTGGTTTAGACATTTCACCTTCCATGCTTGGTATGTGAAAATTTTAGTTTCTTACCCTGTCTTCTTACGGCAATGACTTTTTCCCCGCTGAAATTCAGATATTGCAGTGGAGCGGGAAGCAGAAGGAGATCTCTTACTTAAAGACATGGGTCAGGTATGTTCATTTTGGTTAGAAATAAGTTTAAAGGGATGAGTCAACAAGTCCTATTCATTAAGCAAGAGAGAAAAGTGAAGAAATATTTGGATTGAGTCCCATTTTGTTTTCTTGTTTATTGTAACTCATTGGTTTCTTTTTCTGTGACACTATTGGTATAACCTCTTACTGGCTATCAAACATGTGCTGACATTCTCTTGTGATTTTCATTCATCTTACTGAAATTACATGCAGTTATCTGAAATGAAGCTAATAGGAGTTTAAATATGTTCTGATTTGTACAGGGCTTAGGATTTCGCCCTGGGGTTATTGATGGAGCTATCAGTATCTCAGCAGTTCAGGTATACTTTTTTGTTTAGCTTGCTCTTTTGATAATATAAATGTGTTCCAACTTTAGACTGTAGTGTAGAGCTTTGGAAGAGAACAGTTGGTTCATTCTGCTTCCGGTTTAAAATATAATGACCACATCAAAATCCTTTTTCTTTTGTATAGTTTCTTTTGGGTACTTATGCTTTCCTGTTGAAATAATAAAGAAAGAAGAAAACCATTTATTTGCATTTGGATTCAGTTTGAAACTTTCTTTTTCATGTTTTTATTGAAAAAAAAAGGGTTTTGAATTTGCATGGATCCTTGAACCTATTAAAGTTATTATGATATGTTGTGGCTGAATGCATCTTTCTCATTTTCCCTCTTTGACCTTTGACTGGCAAGCAGTGGTTATGCAATGCTGACAAGTCCTCTCATGAGCCTCGGTTAAGATTAAAGTATGTTTTGCCTCTCTCATCGTTTTTGTTTCTGGAAATTTCCCTAAGTCAACTAAAATTATACTTCAATGGAACTGCACATCTTACTCATTTTGCTGTTCTGATTAAATTTGTAACATTTATTCATTTAGTATCATGGATCTTTCAGTCTCTGTTAATATGTGCTCTGCTCACTCTCCTTTTAGGGCATTCTTTGGCTCATTGTATAGATGTTTAGCACGTGGAGCTAGAGCTGTATTTCAAGTATATCCTGAAAGCTTAGCTCAACGGGAGTTGATTTTAACTTCTGCTATGCGTGCCGGATTTGCGGGTGGGGTTGTTGTAGATTATCCACATAGGTATGTTAAACGTGAATTTTGCTATTACTATTATCTTAATATCCTATTTGGTGTTATTGTTGCAAATTTTTTCTTCAAAAGTAGTGCTAAGATAATTCATTCTGGATAGGATGAATGTTCATTGTTTGGATTTGAATTAGATTGATAACTAATGAAATAACTTAATTAGGGTGGGAGAGAATATTTATATCATGCATGCTAGAACAAGATTTTATACAACTGGAGACTAGGCAACATTAGCAATTTGCATTTATATTTTATTTTCCCAGCTTGTGTAGATATGTGGTAAGTCATGACACTGAAATTGAGTAGTTTGGAGATCACTTAGATAATCCCACAGTTCTTGGTTCCCGGCCTGTATATATGATTTTAAAATAAAGAGAAATTCAAAGTTAGAATTGACCTGAGAAAATTTTGGCATGAAACTTGTCGAGAGAATCAGAGAGTGATTAACTGCTTTCTTAAAGTGGCATTGAAGGCACAGTTTGTGTTTACATGCCAGTACATATAAGCTGACGACTTTGGATGGTGATCCGAACTCTTACAGCCGGATGCTATGAATTTCTACTTAAAGAGTAGATGAGAGGATAGTTATGGCATTTTGATATGTGCTTGTTCATTTTATACCACATGCTGGTGAAAATTTCCTCAATACTTTTCCTTACAATGCAGTTCAAAAAGTAGAAAAGAATATCTAGTCCTCACTTGTGGTCCTCCATCTTTGAACACGGAGTTGCCCAAGGCAAAAGTCGGGGATGAAGAAGATTGCTCTGACGATGATATTAGTGGAGATGAAGAAAATCAAACAGTAAGTTGTCATATGAATTCCCTAATTTAGTCTAATCTGTCCGGATTCTAATGTCTTTCTTTCATTTTCTTGGTGATTATTTAGGTTTGCATATCAGACCGACACAGACCCAGGAAGAAGCAGAAAATAACAAAGAAAGGAAAAGGTAGAGAATGGGTGCTGAAGAAAAAGGAGCAAATGAGGAAGAAAGGAAATGCTGTGCCTATGGACACTAAATACACAGCCCGAAAACGCAAGGCTCGCTTTTGATTTGAACAGATTTTAACTCAGGATCTGTGCATCCATTTTTGCTGTCCTGTAATTGTTGCAGTTGGAAAACTAGTATATGGAAGAGAGTGAAGGTGAAGAAGAATATACCATGTAGGAAACAGTTCAGCTTTGTTTAAGTTAATTTTCTGCATAATTTGTAACATTGTTTCCCAATTTTGTCTGGTTTTGTAGCTTGATTTCTTGGCCTAGACTATATCAAGTTTGATTAATGGAGAGTTGCTTCATAAATTGAGATGCAAGAAATCTGTGAAATGACTCTCAAGTGTTGAAATAACCATAAAAAAGCAAGTATTTCAGCTTTTGCTAATCGGCCCAAATAAGCAAAGCAAAAACACAGGCATATCCACGCCACACTACTCTACTATTTCTAGCCAACTCTCACCCGTACACTGCAAACAGGGTACTCTTGATTTTTCTCATAAATAATTAGAAAAGATCGTTAGAACTAACTACAAACGAGAAACATGCCCTGAGATGGATTATATGGATTGTATTAAGTAGAATTTCATTACAAGTGAAAATGTCATAGATCTAAGAAATCATCAGCTGCACTAATATTAAAATAAACGGGTTAATCCATTTCATAAGTTTCCCTTACACTAAACAGAAAACCAAATACTAATACTACCACTATATACTAAAAGTTTTCAGTATGAGATGAGATGAGATCAAACTCAGTTTCCAAGGAAAAGGCTGGGTTGAGAAAGCGTGGTGAAGAAGAGAAGCTGTTCGAAAGAGTAAACACAGAAGCCTTTAGAATAGAGGAAGGTTTGAGCCGACGGAGAGTTAAGAAGAACTTGCAAAAGCTGATGCCTGTTCAACATGCCGAGACCAGAAGGACCACCAAAACAAGGAGAGTCGCACTCATTCTGAACAACAAACGACGACTCCAGAGGCATCGACTGAATAGCCCTCACTTGAGCCTGCAAGAACCGCACGTACTTGTAAGTCTCCTCAAGCATCGTAGCGATGTCCATTTTCTTATTAGAAGGGAGCAGTTTTTGAAGCAACCGTGTCTTGTCGCTCAGCTTCAGCTTCGTCCTCTGTTTTGACGATGGACGAGAAGGTTCTGGAAGCTGTTGAGGTTTAGGTAACAAGTCGAAGATCTGAGTCTGGTAGTGGAATAATGGAGTGAAGTCCGATTGTGGTAATGGAGACAGCTCATGATTACCGTTTTGTGTCGACAGCTTGTTGTCGAAACTACCGAAATTTTGCTGCAAATTTCTCTCCATTTTTGTTCCTCTCCAGGGAATTAATGTCGTCTTAAATATGGAAAGAAAGAGTACGGTACCAAGAGGACACCACGTGGCGTAGAGGGAGACGAGGAGTTTAGAATGTTTGCATAAAGCATAAGGCGGTTAAGGTCAGGAGAGCGTGTTTTCGCTTTTTGTCGCGGTTCCTGTACCAACACATTACACGTGTCCTCCATACGTACACCGTGATGAGATTAACGGTGCAGGTCGTGATCATATTTTTTTGTCGTTTCGTTTTTTCTGAAAGAAAAATTGCAGCGAAAAGATCCAGTAGTGATAATAAACAATGCTATACTCCACTGCACTACTAACTATCAGATAAAGAATATTACAAATTACAAAGGATGGAGGAAACTGTACACATGAATTGGAGGAGAGCAGCCATGTTCTGGAATGATTACCAACACCCTCATTAAATAGGGGGTAGCTGAGCTGAGACCTAACAATTTCGACAAAATCATTCCAAAACAAAAAAGAAAGGAAAGAAAGAAAGAAAGGCCTAACAAACTTGCTATTATTTTTTCCTTCCTAACACTAGACTAACCACCAACCAAGCATTTTCTACCGATCCCACATTGCTTGGAATACCATGGGTCTCTGCCTCAGCCACGTCACCAATTCCCTATCCAAACTAGTACCCTTCAAAACTGCATCTAACATTGGGCTTCCAAAAACTTTTGGAGAGTTCTTGAATGACCATATTCGATCCTTAGGCCATGGTCTTTGAGGCTGTTTCTCCTGAACCAACACAACAACAGGATTAGTCAACTAGTTTTACATCCTTTGTTAATTTACAGATAGTTCAACCTAGATTCCTAGCCTTAAGAATTGGTAGGCATTATTAATCACCACTTGGAAAGCACTAATATTACAATATATAAATCATCCAAAGCAAACCATAGGTTGGCAACCTTGTAAAAGTCAGGTCAGGTACATTTTCAAGGAGTTAGTATGAAAAGGAAATATATGAGGAAAATCTCACCATTCTTGACAACATGAATTTTGTGGTCTTGGGGCCATAAACACGATGCCCTGATGGTTTCTGGGTCTTGGCATAAAAGGAGGCAACTTCTGGTAGTGACAAGCAACCCCTACTTACTCTGGCCAGAGTACAGTCTGGATCACTATACGTTTGTATATGCCAGAAAATTAGTTGCCCTAAACAATAATTTTCACCATATGTCTTGCGGTACTCAAAACAATCTGCCCCCATTTTATCACTGTACTTAGGGCCCAAGTCAAGCGGACTAATGAAGACAGGTGGTGAAGTAAAACTCTTATATTCCTGCAGTGATAAAATATAGGTTGATTTAGATCACTAAACTTGAACAATCAATAATTTAACATTTTCCTGAAGCAACTGACCTTAAGTCTAAAAAAACACTTGGTATAAGCATAAATATGAATCAAGTCAGCAGCCGCATCATTCCGACACTTGTAAGTACAGGGAAGATTCCGGAGTTCATCTCGCAACCTACAGAGAACAAGAAATAAACATTTGAGAAAAAAGTTGCTTCTTATACCAAGGTAAAGCATGACATGTCAGCAAAGTTATGAAGCTGCTAGGCTTACCATAATAAAGATCTCTGAAGCTCTTTTGGAATGTCGTCAGAATCTGAGGGATCGTGGGATTGAATCTTCAACTTGAGATCATTAAGCACACCTTCTTCCACATGAGGAACCATGCACTGCAGAAGTTCACTAACAAGAGAATCTTCTGCCTTCCACAGGACGGAAACAGTTTCTTCAGGACTAAGTTTCTCCAAAGGAGGTGGAGCCAGTTTAGGGTCACTGAAGATGCATCTCATGACATATCTCACCTGCAAAGGCATTAAACCAAAATCCTTGTAAAAATGAGAAGAAGGTCGAATAAAGTTTTCAAGTTTTTATATAGACGAGTCACGATAGACATAGAGAATCATCCATATATTTTAAAGATGAAGAATAGGACCTAGGAGTAATTTTTCTTATATCAGTTGGTTTATAGAAGATAAGAGCATCCTTGTAAAAATGAGAAAAAGTTCGAATAAAGTTTATACAGCTGAGTCATGATAGATGAGTAGATCATCAATATATTTTAAAGATGAATAATGGGACCTGGCAGTAATTTTGCTCATAACAATTGTATTAAGAAGATAAGAGCATGCTATACATGAAAGAATTAGGTCTCTTAAAGTTATTCAATTGCAGCAAGGATCATTAAGATATATTGTAAAACAAGTGTAGCATACTAAATATAATCATTCTTATTTTAGAGTAGGGGGAAAGTCACCTTGTCCAGTGTCACAGCCAAGTTCTGTAACCGCTGGTTGTAGACACCCTCAGCCTGAGTCAATCAATCAGATAAAAAAGGTAAGAATTCTAGTAACAGGCAACCCTTACATACACAGATTATGTACAAAGCTTAAAGCATATAATCACACACAAAATGGGACAACTGAACATCACCTGAACCTCAGCATCACTTTCCTCAACCTCTAGACATATATCTGAAAAATATTTCCGTTTCTCTTCCAAATTGTGCTTCAAAATTTCAGCAGGAAGTTTTGTTCTCTCCAGATTTATGAACCTCACCTTCATCCCAGAAATAATGTCAGAAATACAACAGAATTCAATCCTCAATTGAGGATACAATGGAGGAAATTTAAACAAAGAAAAGAAAAAAGGCACAGAAAGAACACACCAGGCGAGCTGCATATGCAACAACCCAATCTGGCAACCCACCAAGCAAACAGCTGCCCAAACCTGCCCTTCCCAACTCAAGGTAATCTTCTTCAGACACTGAATTTAACGCACATGCTTCTATCATTAGTTGATGTCTATCTAGCAATCCATGCCATTCCTTAAGTACCTGAGGTGCCGCGATGACATTGTTTCACAAGAAAAGAAAAGGTAAAAATAAAATAAAATAAAATCTTTTTTAAAGTAGTAAAAGATACTTTAAACCTAGATATTCATGCTGGAAAAATTATCAAAACATCTCAACTTATGCGGTTGTCACAATAAAGTATGACAATAAATATCATGGAAGAACCAAGTGAATTCTTAACGAATTTAAAAATGATGATCAGGCTATAAAAGATAAGAAAATTGCCAGTCAATACCTTATCAAAAGCCCCTTCACCAGTCAGGTTTAAGTAGCTGCCCCGACAAACTTGGCTGCCACACAAACACACAGAAGCTTCATACTCCTCCTTACTCTACAACATGAAAATCAACCACAATATTATAATTTATAAGTATCACGAATTTCACATGTGAAGTAGACAAGGCTACAAGCCAAAGACATGCACCTCTGTGACGGAATTATAATCGAAGGTTATCTCTTCACCATTCTGAATTTCACGCACTGTGTAAATTCCAATCTGGTACTGACCATCCACTGCAGTAACTCTGTTTTAAAAAACAAGATTGTCAACAATCACTAAACCCAAGGCACCAAAATCTTCATGCTAGAATGAGAAACACCAGCTTAAATTTCCAACTACAAAGTCCTTAAAAAACAGTCTAGAGAAAATAGTACTACATATGATAATGAATTATAACCATAGTAAAATAAAAATTATAAAAGAAAAGCTTATGACAAGTCAACCTGATAATATTGAGCACTAACCATCAAATCACATACAACACACATCTTTTCCCTTTTTCAAAAAGGTGTAAGAAACTGAGTAGAACAAGCTTATTACTTATATCAATATATATTTGCAAGCTTATCACAAGTAAAATGTTAGCAGATTGGATATAACAAAGCCTCTGTGAAATGCCAGTTATGTTGCCACAAGGAAAAATCAGAGATTAATAACAAAAGGACTTACTTTGCTTCACAATTAGGTCGGCAAGAATGACATATTCGACTAGCATAGTTAGCTTTGTGCATGGCATCAACAACAACTAAATCATAGCCATCCGCATCACCCTAAAAAGTTGTGAAAAGTTATTAGACAACATATTTCAAAAGGCGCACAGATAAACAGTATAACAAGTCTTAAAGTATTCAGTATAAGATTTTTCTGACATAAACCTTTGGTCTCTCCAGATAAATGTTGTAAAATTCTGGAGCAGGATCCTGACTGCTTTTTTGCAAAGAGCGTATCCCATCTTGCTTCTCATACCATCTCCAAACAGGATAAACCTATTAAAATATAAAAGGTCACATATTCTTTATCTGACAACTTAGCTCACAGGAACTATCAAACTATTAAGTATACAATATGCTAAAATATAAGGAGGATTGAACAGTGTAATACCTCTCCCAAAAACTCTACAACAAAATCATCTTTCCCGAAACCTCTTTCTTTGTTGCAAACCACACCAAGACCCTAATCAACAAATCCAAATAGACAAAATGTGGACAATTAGTGAAGGAAGAAACAAACAATGCTATGTAAAATTAATAAATAGAATATTAATTTCAGGCAGTAAATAGATGTAGCAAAATACCTTTCTATAAGCAACATATTTATCATCAGGACGGTTATCAATAGCCTTCAGGATACCATGGCAAACTTTAATCACTCTTACATCACAGTCCTCCTCTGCAGCTCTTCTAATTTCTTCAATGACAGGCTGCAAAGAATACATCATTGGAGTGTTCCCAGTGCCCGTGAAGTGCCTAACTTGCTGATTCAGGGTGCGAAGGAGAACATCTTCTATGAACAAATGCTTCTCCAACAGTGTCCAATCCAGTTCCTCAGGCATGGAATCAAGTAATAGATTGTGTGTATAAGGATCGATACCATAAACTTCTTGCTCTATAACTTGATCTCCAAGCTTTTTCCTAGGTTGATATTCTTTGACCTCCGGAAGCTCCATATCCAACTCCTCACTGCCATTTTTCTGTGCATTGAGCTTCTCAGCATAGTCCTCTGGCAAAGAAACCCGCATCTTCCGCTTCACATCTTCTTCATCCGCAACAATAACATATTGATCGATGACCTCGTATTTCCTAGTAACGGGAGGGACAAGACCAGCTTTAGTCATGCGAGCACCCCATTCACGCTCATCAGGCATAGAGTCACCCTCATCTGGAGTGAAGTACCCATCTGCTCTAGACCTAAAATCCAAGTCGGTATCTGTATCAGACACTGTACTCTCACTATCACTCTTACCGTCCTCAGAAGATCTATCAATATCATCAGATGTTTCAGTTCCTGAGTCTAGTGATCTCCGATTCAATTTGGACAACCGCTTTCTGAGTTCTCGATCAGATGCATATTCTCCATGATCAAAAACCCCATTTGAGGAGACACAACTATTCCTATTCATGTACTTCCTATCCAAGATAGCCTTACCATGCTTCTTCTTATACTTTGAGACAGCAGGAGATTCATCTCTCCAGACCCTCATCATCTCCTCTCTTTCATAATAAGATGATTTAGCACCTTGTTCCAATTGCGTAACAAGTTGAATAAATAGAGTGACAATGCGATTCATGTCCCCAGAACCACTACGGCTCTTCGCTCTGCAGAGAAGGAAAAATACAAATACATAAATTGTATTACATAGAATGAAACCACAGCTAAGTGGATATAGCTTATAATCAATAAATATTATATTAAAAAATACTGCAGTTTTATTCTGATTTCTCCACAACGCCAGTGATTTTATGAAGAAAATAGAAAAACACATGGAACAACAGTAACTAATAGTAATTAAATTAAATTTTGAATACATAAACCATATCACCATCACCTTAAAATCTATAAGACTTGACAGATGAAACCTCTAAAGCTTAGGCTCAGTATTGGCTAGACAGCTATAGAATCAATGCAGAATGTGAAAGGGATAATGAAGAACTACTAGGGTAACTATTCCATTGATAACAAAAGCCTTATTTCATAATTTAAGATTAAAGACATTAGAGCTAATACATACATGCATACACAAGTGTGTTAATGCACCCAACTCAATTTAATTTGAAAATGAAGAGAGGAGGAGAAGAACCTACTTTATAGCATCCCTACACATGCGACTGATATCATCCTTTACAGATCTCAATCCATGACCAGTATAGTACCCATTTTTCATCCTTTCCTCTATTGCTGCAACCTGTTGAACAAAAGACATTACAGGATGAGAGCCATTGCACTGATGTAGCTTTTACAAACAACAAAGCAAAGGAGGGCTGAATGAATTAATACCTTAGGAATGAAGAAATCAAAAGAATTTTCCTTCATTATATCCTTCAAACTGGAAGCAAGGAATTCTTCCATTCTTTTATATCCATTTTCAGATTTTTTAATCGCCCACCGCCTTGTACGTGCATCCCTTGACAATATGGATGATGATCTTCTGGCATCAAATACTTTGGAACGTTGATAGAAACTTCTACGGAATGCTTGATTTGCCGAGTCCCGCTTATCCACACTGTCAAAATATTGCTTCAATTCACCATAATCATCCATGTCAGCTGAACTTTTAGATTTTGAAACTAGTGAAGAAGACTTGTCAGTAATTTGTTTCAAACTCCGTAGTTTGGAATTTAATTCATTGGAGACCTTGTTACCCCGCAAACCCTGCCTCTTGATCCAATTCAAATTCGGAAATTTGTTGACTAACTCCCCTAACTGATCACAACCTCTAATATCTAGAGAAGATATACAAGGCAACAAATGAAGAATCTCTTCAAGCGCAGAGGAAGTAACACTTGTGCAACCAACTAAAACCATAGAATTCAGCTTTTCTTTGTTATAGCCATTCTGCAAGTGAAGGAAAAAGAAATCAAACTCGGACAAAATAAACACACAGAGATGTGAGCTTATAATTCTCAGCAAATATAGATTACCATGATGTTTCTGATTATGATATCACTGCAGGTAGAGCCCATACATGACAAGTCAACCTGTTTTGCAATGCCCTTATAAAATCTGACAGCAGATCGCCAATGCTTACAAGTTAAAGAGGCAATAATAAGAGACTTCATGTCAGATCTCAAGAAATGAAACACACGTGCCAAAACGTTGCCATCTAACAAACCCCAACTTTTAGTTTCAAGACCGACATCCTTTTCTCCCTGGAAAAAAGCATCACCACATAATTCCTCAAAGGTGGAATCATCTTTAATTGTGTTGATAGCCTCGTCTATTTCATCATCATCACTTTCATCAACATGCACCCGAGCTCTTTTGCCAACACGTGAATCACCCTCTGTAGAATAAACATCCCCATACAATAAAAAAAAAAATGCCTTAGAATTTGTACTACTTAGAATTTATATGATTTAAAATATAATAAAATAAAGGGAAGAACCAAGACTGTAGTATTGAACAATTTTTTACCCTAAGCAAATGACAGTGTATCATAAGAACAAAAATATATTGCTGCTCTAAAACCAAGATGTGCTTGCTTAATAACATACAGTAGGGTTAATGCAATAGACTATACATGATTTGCTCATACCTGAAATTCGATACATGAGCTCTGTCTCTTTCTTTGGTTGTTTAGCATTAATCCATGGATCTAAAGCTTCATTTATGGCAGCAGCAAATTCTCTCTTATATGATTTCATAACCAGTTCATGTAACTTCCAGCGTGTGTAAGCAATGAATTGTGGATGTTTGTTGTGAAAGGGATTTGCATTCACATTTTTTTCAATTTCACCAAGTGTAGCACTATGTGAATGTGCAAGGGATTGCAAGGAATCAGCGGATGGAACAACATTCATTGGCTGGTGCCGGACAGCTGAATTTGCCTCCGCAGATGATGTAATTGGAACCCAAACTTTATCAAATTTCCTGAAAACACTCGTGTGTTTCTGAATGACACCTTGATCCACCAACAACTGAAGCTCTGAAAATGAGTTTGGCCCCCGTTCATGTCCAGCAGCATCAAGATAGTACCACTCACCCAACTGCAGTTGCAAGTCCTCAGCAGTGCAGAGCCGATCTTTCGGTGTGTTAATGACTGATGTGCTCTTCCAGCAGATACGTGAATCCTGATCATTGATGGCTTTCAAATGAGAATCAATTTCTACAGATCTCCTTACATCACCAGCTGAAGAATATGACCGCCCAGATCTTGAAGAATGCCTTTCTTTCCCGCGCACTTTCGTGCGAGAGTCAGAAACAGCTGAACCATGGTCATTAACCACACAAGCATTTATCCTGACAACAGGACGTATGGTTCCCTTCACTCCTCTTGCTACATTAACTTTATTCTGAATAGGTTTGTTCATGCCAATACCTTCATTCCTATCATCGAGGCACGAAAATGCCCAAGGAGGAAGTTCAAGTTTTCTATTATGAGAAGGATAGTACAAATCATCCTTTTGATGCCACCGTGGGTCCTCGTACCCAGACTTCAACATTTGGCACAGGGGGAAACCATCATTAAGAACATGTTTCCTTCTAACACTTTTTTCCTGCAAAACTTCATCATTTCTCTTCCAATCCCCACCTTTGCAGGACCAACGTGCAGAAAACTCATCAGATTCAGAAGTGACAAGATCATGATCTCTTTCAAGCCTAACTTCGGTAGGTTCCAACAATTTGATTTCTGAAGATGATTCAACGGCCTTAATACCAGACTGTTCCTTTTTTGCAATATAACCTGCATAATGCCATATTAAACATTAGTGTGATAAAATACTCCTAAGCATTTGATGTAGTATATGTTGACCACTGAATATAAACTATCACTATCAAGCTAATAAAACAACCAAAAACATAAATAATATATTCACTTATAAAATCAATATCATTATGTGATAAGGATAGGAATAATCTTGAATTGATAATTCCATACATTATCACAGACTTAGCCTATTGACCTGCTAGACAGAACTGGAATATCCAAAAGACAACCAAAAACATAAATAATATACTCACTTAAAAATTTTGAAGGCAAGGTATTAAAAAGACTACTAGAATCTTTTTTAACATAAATAAATCATCCTTTATAATGTCATAAATAAGAGAATTTAACATAATAAAAAATTATAACATATTAACCACCTATCCAATCATCTGGATTTACATCATATCATGGTTTACTGGTATAATAATGGATCACAATTATTTGATAGTAATTCAAAATTGAAAAAACATAAAAAGTGTTCTCCTTCCTGAAATATGAATTTCATACACAAAGCTAGTCAACAGAAGAATGTGGGAAGTTAGAAGGCATAAATCCTTAACTTTGAAATTTCAATAACAGAAAGCATTTATCTTTCCAGTTATTATTTAAAAGTCATTAAGAAGAAGTTATACAAAAAAACAATACACTGAATAAGTAATACCTGCATGATTTTGCCACTCCACATGTTCAAATGTTGCGTGCAGGATTTCTGCAAAAGCAAATTTGCAGAGAATAAGATGTCTATTTGACACAAATGTGTTATAAAATTGAATTATTTTTTGTAGAGAAATACAATTATGCACATATATACATAATAAACATAAAAATAAAATAAATAGAAGAATACCTCCTAAACTCTCAATTTCCTTGCCAGGAATAACAGCAAAACCCTCTAAAAGTGCACCAACTCTATCATCAATATGAAGATCCTCTAATGTTTCACATGCAGCAACAAAGTCATCAGGACATGCTAGCTGCGGAACTTGAGTTTCCTCACCACAACGCTGCCTAGTATCTCCACTATCTACCAGCAGGTTACCAGGGGCTTCAGGAGGATTGACAAGCTGAGTCACACTATCAGATGATATGGACGGAAAATTTACGGTAATTAATGGTGAAACTGCATTTTCAACCCCCACCCATCTATCACTATCTAAATGCTTAATCAAGTGACCAGACATAAGCATTCCTTCTTCCACTAGGGCTTTTAGTTCACATAATCTAGAAGGCCCACGCTCCATACCAAAATAATCGAGGTAAAACCATTTTCCAATGGATAATTCGGTAACCATAGGTGCATGGGGTGGAGTGTCACAAATATCCATATCTTCCTCCATTGAAACAAGCTCTTCAGGAGGAAGACTTTCAACTTTAGGAGATTTCTCAGACGAACTAAAAGTCGGCTCTTCTTTCTGAGTCTCACAATTGATACCTTTTTGCTCAGAAAGGTTAAGATCTATCGAAATGCTTCTATCTTGAGACTCTTTAGATTGTCTCGCGTTACCATCCCTTTGACCCAGTTTATCTTCTTGCCCTTTACAATCAATCTGAGAGTTCCGTTTCTCCGCAGCCCCAATCTTGCGACTTGTTTCACGAGAATAGACTGCCCTGCTACGATCATGGGGTGATCTCTCCCCAAAGTTAGGAGTCCGATCCCTGCGATCATGAATTCGCAGCTTATCCTGTGGAGATCGGTCTGCTCTAGGACTTCGGTTTCTATAATCATACTGGCGGCTCCTGTGATATGGAGATTTCTCTCTAGCATAAGGGGATCTATCCCGCATATAAGGGGATCTATCACGAGTAAAAGGGGACCGGTCCCGTGGGGATTTCTCGCGCAAATAAGGCGACCTATCTCGAGAATAAGGGGATCGCTCCCATGAATATGGGGATCTCTCGTGAGAATATGGAGATCTTTCACGAGAATATGGAGATCTTTCACGATGGGATGGACTCCTCTCCCGGTAGTCATAATACCTACCTCTCTCACGTGGGGACCTCTCAGAATAATCTGGGCTGCGTGCATGCCTTTCATAAACTACTCTAGACGACACAGAAGATTCATGGTGCCTGGATGAATATTTATCCATTGAAGATACCCTAGATGAAGAAGAATTCCTATAGTATCTTTCGGCAGAATGACGTGAATAGTGCTCTGAGTGAAGACCACGAGCGCTATTATCATCACCAAGTCTTCTACTTTTGGAAGCTCCAAAATCCCCATAATCTCCATAATATTTCCTGTCCCCATGATCAGAATCTGTACCATGTCGCTTCAACCTATTTCCAGCAGAGTAATCTCGTCCTCTCCCATTGCTGTAATCGCTCTTATACAAACTTTCATCATCGAAAACCTTGGAATTAATTCTCACATTTCGCTCTTGACAACTCTCCCACCTGGAACTTTTGCTGTGTTGACTCCCACTTCTACTAAAATCTTTCATCCTATGAAGATCATCACCACCATACTTACCAGATGGAGGAGTACGGTCCAGCTTATAATCATACTTGCGCGACCTACTGTAACCATACTCATCTTTTACCACGTCAACTTTATGCCATCTATCTGGAATGAACTCTCCCTTCTCAATGTCCTCTTTCCCACCTCTCCACGACCCAATTTCTCCCTTTTCAGTTTCTCCTCGTCGCCAGCTTAAAGAAGAAGAAACAATCTCACCTTTCTCAACCTCACATCTCATTGACTGTGCTTGAGCAATTGACTGCGGCTGAGGTTGTGGTGGTGACTGAAGCTGAGACTGAGGCTGCAGCTCTGGCTCTGTTGGCAGCTCAGGCCCTGGCTCTGGCTGCAACACTGTCTGTGGCACTGGCTGAGATTTCTCAGGTGGAACAAACTCACCATTTTCCCACTTCAAAGTACCCAATTCACCCTCTTCAACTTCCTCATTCTTCACCTTATCTTTATCAACAGTGACAACATTTCCTCCTCCATTTTCAGCCACCCTGTTAATAGTTTTTTTAAGTCCACTCTTCTGGCCCTCCCCTTTCTTCACTGCAATGATCTTCTTTACCCTAACTATCCTCTTCTTAACAGTCTTGGAGCTCACCCCGTTCTTCCCATTACTCTGATTAGTAGAAATTGACGTGTTACTGTTGCTGTTGTTATTACCCACAGTACTGCTGTTGTTACCACTAGCATTGATGTTACTGCCATCATTATTAGTAACGGCTGTTGTCATGTTGGTGTTGTTGTTGATACCATTGTCATTGTTACTGCTAATACCATTATTGTTACTAACACGCCCACTACCGGAATCATTGTCGGTGTTATTGGTATTGTTATTGTTGATATTGCCACTATCTCCACATTGCATCTTATCTACAACCGGAAACCTCTCCATGATATTACTATGCTGTTGTTGCTGCTGCAAAGGCATACATGCAACACCTCCATCGCCCATGGAAATACCCACGTCTTCCGTTTTTGAAGAATAAACCACTTCTCCAAACCCTAGCTCTCGCCTTTCCCCGGGCTGTGGATGCTCATCACTGCAATTCAATTCTCTCCCGCCTCCGATTCTCAACCCAATCACCCAGAACCTAATTTCAACAAAACAACCAAATGTAGGGTTTCCATTAACAACCAAAAGGCAAAAACATAATCAAAACATCACTTACGAACTTCGAAGTGAGATAGAATAGAACAAAATCCTAGGGTTTGGATTTTGAAAATATAAAACTCATCGAATTCAAATTGAAAGATAAGCCAAGAAACATATAGAATCTTACCGACAAAATCAACGAGCTTAGTGAACAGATCGGCGACGATGTCTGATGTAAATTCTCAGACGAGATAGATCGACAGAAACTGTGAACACGAAAGAAGCGAAATCTTTCTATTTCCCGCTCCTCTCTCTCTTATCGTCTTCTTCTCTTTTCTTGTGTCTCTCTATTCTCTCTTCTTTTCTTTCTCTCTTTCTCGCGCTCGCTTTCGTTTTGGTGTTTGTTCTTCTTGGTCTGAAAGACGAAACCTTCTTGTGTGTTTATTTCCCCTTCTCTGTGATTTTTTCTTTTTTATTTGGTAACTTATACGATATACGACGATCTTCGCCCTTCATGTGTTTCGTGTCCTTTATTGACCGAAGTAATAACTACATGAATTGACCGAAAAACCCTTTACTAGCATATACGCAAAATTTATGAGGACATTCTGTGAAAATACGTAGATCGCTAAAATACGGTTTCTGCAGCTTCTTTATGTCGGCTGCTGTATGATTTTTTTTATTATTTTTAATTAATTCTTTATTAATAATAAATTTATTTTTAAACCATAAAATAAAATAATATATATCAAATGAATATATTTTAAATATAATTATAATTTTTAATTTTTGAAAAATTAATAACAAATTTTATTCAATATATAAAATTTAAATTTTAAAAATAATAATTTAAATAAATTATTTTTTTATATTTATTATTAATTTAATTTAATTAAAAAGATAAAAATAATATTTTAATATAAAACTAGTAATCATATTTATATAATTTTAAATTTTTTAAATATTATAATTAAACAGATAAATTATATTAAATATAAAATAATACCATGTGTCCCAATATCTTGAATTATAAATTATTTAATTTATAATATTTAATGTTCAAAATACTACTATATATATAAAAAGAATAAATGTTGCAATTATGGTATAGATAAAATCTGACTCACACACCGAGATCCATTTGCCAGATTTGACATCTAGAGAGAGATAAATGTATAACTAAACATACGAAGGGCATTTTTGTCTTGTGAGACAAAGTTGTTATTTTTACCGAGCTCCAAACCGTAGAGGGGTAGTTTGGGAAATACGCAAACATTTTGGCGCTCAATCAAGAGAGCGAAATGTTTTAGGAGGGATAATTATTATATCGCCAGATGTCGAACGGGGTATGTCGAACGGGGTCAAAGCAGATCGACGTTATGGCAAATTCAGTTGGGTTTTTGGGTCAGAGCCCAGAGTCTGGGAGTCCAAATTAATTGTGGTCAGCTGTCTTCTAATGGGCGGAGCTCGAAATCCAAATCTACGCATCTGCGCTGGTCAGCTGTCGCCACTCGATACTCTGCTGAAACATTCGTGCTACGTGGTTTGGTGGGCACACTGAGCCCAGAGATTAGGTCTGTCGATGATTCGTGCTACGTGGTTGAGAGTAATGAAATTATATGTGACCATTTCTAGCATATAAGCATAGTATATTCTATCATTATGGGTGGTCATAGTTGGGTCAATTACGCACCCTTAAATGTAAACCTATTAAGAAAGGTTATTGTTACTGTACTAATTTAGTTAAATAAAAAGTATTACAATTTCAAGAATAATTAATAATAAATTAATATAAATACAAGTCACTAAAATAAAAATAAAAATATTTGAAACTTTTAATTTAAAAATATATTGTTTTAATTTAGTTAACTAAAAAATATATATCAATTCACCGTTTGAATGTCTTTCGGAAAATTTTCAAATTAAAATTTTAAATAATTAATCGATTCAATTAGAAACCTTAATTACCCCTACCACCAAACCATATCAAATTATACCAAGTCATCCTCAACTTGGGTCAACATTATTTTTCTCAATCATTTAAAAATTCAAACTATTTAAATTAATTTTAATGGTACTTAAAGAACTATCCATCAAAATGGTAATTTTAATGGCACAAAAGTAGTAAAAGTCAAGTGGTTAATACAACAATAAAATTTTCATTTCCCTAAAAGTAATACATAATTTTGATATTGACGAAGAATATGAGACTTAAATCAATATCATGATTCCACTTACAGATTAGATTTTAAATGGTGTTGATTGTACTATAGGAGGAAAAAAAAAAGAATATTTGAAATTGATATGTCTAGATATCGGTTGATAGAAGAATCTCCTTTTATAGTATAAGCAATATATCATTCATTTGATCGGTACATTAACGACCTACCTACTTGCAAAAACTCCGATACTGGATTCGGTGGAAGAGGTAAACAATTACATAATATCGATGAATGTTAATATGAAAGGAATTTCCACAATTTAGATTCGGTGCGCAAATCAGATATGACGATCAATATATTTACTGACATCTACTCTCTAAAATTCTTAAACAGCACTAAGTGCTCGGTTTTACCGTTTCATGAACTTAAACTCAAAGTTGGTATACCGCCTATGCTATTACGAAATATTGATCACTCGGCAAGATTATGCGATATTACAAGGTTAATCCTTGCAATGTTAGGAATAAGAGTGTTAGAAGTTAATATGATTCAAGGTCTAATTGTTGGATAGAACATGTTGATGTTGCAACTTACATCGACGCCGTGGGATTTTATATTACCGTTCAAATTTTAGAGGAGACGATTCCGTATCTTAGTATCATTTGCAATAACCATAACACAAGAGTTAGGGACAATCTCTAAATAACGTAAGTCTTGCTCAAAAGACCTGTTCTCAGGCATAGTCAATTATATGTCGCTGTATCCCGAGCAACTAATTTTAAATGTCTAAAAAACAAAATACATATTTTAGACGAGCACAGTGTAGTATTAAAAACCACAACCAATTCTGTATCCAAAGAAGTTTTCCAAACACTTGATAAATATACAAACTGAATGATGTCTCGACACAAAATTCATATAAATTATCTAATAAGTTAAATAATTACATTTTCTTTTATTAGAGTAATAATTACAAATACTAATGAAGAGTAATTCACCGCGAGTAGCATCAAATGTAAGAAGATGTGAGATTCATAATAATTTCACTTAATTTTGTATAATTTCATATCAACAACACAAATGATTAATACTGGAACGAGATTCATATCTAATTAAATCTGTTTAGTCTTTTTTTTTCATCTGTTGGATTTCGTTTACTTGTATTATTTTCTATTTTATTGTTGGTTGATATGGATATCATGTGATATATTATTCGTTTTGCGAGATATTTTACATTTGATTATTTTTTCTTGCGAGAATTTTCAAAAATACGTGTTTAGGGTATATTTAACACACGTGCGTATCGAACGAGTTCAAAATTCTAATAAATATATTAAACAAGTAGATTGTTAATTTCCATGTGAGCTAATTAATCATCCTAATAAATTTGAGTGTCTGCTTTGTTGTGTTTGTCTACTGACAGAAAGTGTTTTTTAAATTCTAAAAGCTTTTTTTTTTGTTTGACTGAAGTTGCAGTAGATCTTTTGAGGGTTTAAAAAAATAGAAAATCACCTAGTGAGAGAATCACAAATTTGACGTTTCTTCAAGTAGATATTTTTGAGTTTTTTTTTTTTTAAATAGGCAAAATATCTTTTATACTCTTATAACATATGATATATAACTCATGAATCCATACATTTTATTATTATTATTATTTACTTTACATATAAATACTATTAAACACTATTATTTTGAGATATATAAACTTACGGTAACTTAAAATTTTAAATCGACAATCAAAATTTTTATATAAGTTTGTCAAATATATATATTATAAAAAGGAACTCTCAGCAGGCCCCATAAAGCTGACATGGCGCTGAGAGTTATGCGTTGGACGGAAAAACAACGATTATAGCTATTTTTGAATCTAGGTGATATTTTGATGAGATTTTGAGGAGATATAATATCTTGACGATATTTTATTTTATCTTTTTTTCATCTCTCCTCCTCATGACTCAATACCCACACCTGACATGAATAATATATTAAAAATCATTCATGTCTATATAAATGAAATATTTATGTTTTTATTAAAAATATTAAATAAAAATCAATGAGACGTTATAATAAAAATTGATTTCTATTAAACGTCTATCACTATATATCTATCCCTCTTCCTCCCATCAATTAACCACATAATTAAATTATAAATAGAGATCACTCTCACCCAAAATTTCCTCACATTCTCACCTCTCAAGTCCATCTCACTACCGATGATGTAAAGAAGACGTGAACAACCTCAATTGAATCGAATTTTGGGGCATCTTGATGGATGGTTGGTCTAATGGATTGCGAGTTGGAGATAATAGAGTTTGGAAGAGTAACAGTGACTGCACAAATATCGAGGAAAAAAAGTATAAATTCAATTGAAATAGGTGTTGACTCATATTATGTATAGTTAAGTTTTTCTCTCTCCATATATGTACCAAATTATCCTATTTCATTTATTTTTTTTGTTATATATATATTTTAAAATATATATAATGACTGTCATTTTGTGTGTGTTCATATTCTATTAAATTGTAAAAATAGTTTTACATTTTTTTAATTATAGTATTTTGTATTTTATTTAAGAAATATAATATTTTTTTTAATATATAGTATCATTCTATAAATATGTTTATTTTGATTTAATATGTATTTATTAATTATAATGTACATTTAGATTTTATTGTTTATATATACGTTACATTTTGGAAAATTTAATTTATTAATAAATTAGTATAATGAGAAATGAAAAAGTAAATTATAATATATGATATTGTATTATGTATTTTAAAATAATTGTTAAAAAAAATAAAATCAAATAAAACAATATAATTTTATATAAATAATCATGAAAAATAGTTAAGTAATTTGAATAATTTAAAAATTAAGTGTATGATTTTTAGATCATCAAATAATAGTGATGAAATGAATTATAGGGTATATATTTAAAAAAAATAAAATTTTAAATATATATATATTTATTAATTAATGTGAAATGATTTTTTATATTTATGTGAATTATTTTTTTAAAAATACAATATTGTACGTATTTTACAGGTCATCTTTTAGAAAAAATCTTTTTTGAATTTAAAGACAAACAAAATAAATGATTGTTCTATTTTCCAAAATTATGGTAAAATATATCCATTATAATTATGATTTATTATAACTGATAGTAATTATGATTTAATTTTTTTTATTTTTATTCTGATTGAATTTTTTTATTTTTTTATTTTTTATTTTAAAAAGTTTTAAATTTTTTATATTTACCGATTTTAAGTTATAGGGATGTGATGATTATTTTTAAAATCCAAATAGTATTTATATATTTTTAAAAAATAATAAAATTCATGAATAACATATTGTTACATATATATAATATTAATATTTATTTAAATTAATCATAAAAATATATTTATTAGTTTATATTTTTAAAAATTTTTAATTAAAAATGTACAAGTTAATATTTTAAAAGAAATATCTAAATCTTAAATTATCTTGACATTTTCAAAATAAATAAATCAACATTTATTTTTATTATGGCTGTTGTGTAAAAAAAAAAGTGTTTGAACACACGAAAAAAATAATTTCATAAATTTTTAATGAAATACTTATTAATATAATTCAATGCTTACATAAAGTACTTTAAAAATATATATATATATATATATATACATAAACAAACAAATTTAAATTTATCAAACAATAATATATTTATAATTTTTTAACAAAAATTTATTTAATTATTAATGTATTTAGTTAGATAATATTAAAAAATTATATAAAACGTAATAAATATGTTTTGCTATCTCGCGCAAAGCGCGAATAATTTCTAGTCTTTATATAAAGCAAATTTGTAAAATTTTATAAAACTCTTTCTTATGTTATCATTACTATATTTGCAACTTGAATTTTTTCCTTTTTAATTGAGTTTTAAATATATATATATATATATATATATATATAATATTCATATTTAAATTAGTTTCATGTATAAAAAAAATTGAAAAAGAAGAGTAACTATATGTATGTTTTACATGTAGATATTATTTCATATTTCAATAATCAACTATGGTTTTGAATTTTAAATTTAATCAAATTTTGTGAATTTTATATGATAATAATCGATGAAGAAATATATTTCAATATTAACAAACAAGTGAATATTTTAGTTGATTTTTGTATTTTTGTTCGCATGAACATTTGTAGTTGATTTAAATAACTTTTTGTATTTTTGTTCGAATGAACAGTAGTTAAAAGTTAAAATGTATAATGATAATAATGATCTATTTATCGATGAAGTTCAAAAATTTAAGATGAATGATATACCTAATTTTATTTAAATTTTTTTTATTGTTTTGAAATTTGTAATTTATTTTAATATTTAATATCTATTACCTTTAAGTAACTACAACGTTTCCTAAACGTAATATTTCCGACGTTATTTTTAATTGAAAACTAAAATAATTAAAAAATTTATTCTTCAAAATTCCATTCTAAACAAATCTATTATTAAAAAATTTACTTTTAAAAATATAGAAAATTTTATTATTAAAAAATTTACTTCTAAAAACTCTTATTAAAAATGTACTACTAAAACATCCATTCAAAAATTCTAAAAAATGTTGTACTAAAACATCCATTCAAAAAAGTTGCACCGTATAGGTACTAAATGTGTAAGGATGCCTTGAATCATAAGAAATCCTAAATTACTTGATTCACTAGAAATCCTTTTTGGAAGGAATTTCTATTTTGATTTTTGGATCTATTTCCTATTTGCTAGTTTTCCTAATTTGAGGAGATTTGTTTTTCCCAATTGTTATGGTTTACTTTTCCTTATTGGAAAGAAACTATTAGGAAAGTGGGTTTTGTGATCAATATAAATAGAGGCATCTCACAAAGAAGAAAGTATCCAGTTCTAAAGAGAATTTTCACATTGTGAGTGTGGGAAACACATTCGAGAGTTAGGGGTTTTAGTTTGGGTGCCTTGGGTTGTGAGATTTGAGTGTAGTCTTTTGTGGCTATTTTGTGTGATATCCCTTTTATCATTATAGTGGATTGTTATTCTCTTTCTTCGTGGAGTAGGCATATTGCCGAACCACGTTAAATCTCTCATGTCTCTTTCTACTTTCCATACTTTGTTGTTCTGTTTCTACTCTGGTTGGTGCTATTCTGTCTCCTCTATTCCTAACAAACTGGTATCAGAGCCTAAGTTGGGTTTAGTCATGACATCAACATCATCAACAAAGTTTGATATCGAGAAGTTCGATCGAAACATGAGTTTCGCTATGTGGAAAGTCAAGATGAAAGCAATTTTGACACATCATGGATTGCAGAAGGCGCTTTTGAAGAAAGAAGAATTTCCCAAATCGTGGGATGAAGAGAAGATGGTGGAGATAGATGAGAGAGCATTATCCATGATCCAATTGTGTTTGTCTAATGAGGTTCTGAGAGAGGTTATCGATCAGAATACTGCAAAAGGATTATGGGATAGATTGGAGGCTCTATATATCACAAAGAATCTCACTACAAAATTGATCGCCAAGCATCGTTTATACACCCTATCGATGGCAGAAGGTACGTCCATCAAGTCTCATATTGATGAATTCTCTTCTATTGTAATGGATCTATCTAACATGGACATCAAGTATGAAGATGAAGATCAAGCCCTCATGTTACTTCATTCTCTACCTCCTTCTTTCAAGAACTTTAGAGAGACGTTGATCTATAGTAATACTTTTCTAAAGTTGGAAGACGTCAAATCGGCGCTTTATTCGAATGAGTTATTTGATAATCAAATGTCCAAAAACCGAGCAGATAATCCTACTGAAGGTTTAGTAGTTAGAGGAAGACCCGAATCTAGAGAATCTGGTAAAAGTTGCTCTAGATCAAAATCAAAGTCTAAGTATGTGGTTTGCCATTATTGTAAGAAGAAATGGCATATAAAAAAGGATCGTTGGATTCTTCAGTAAAAGAATAAATAAAATAGTCAACAATCAGAGAAATCTCCATAAGCCACTGTTGTACAAGATAAGGATGAAGACTGTGATGTCTACACAGTCATTGATGATAATACTATATCTGATCAAGGGTGGATTCTTGATTCTGCGTGTTCATTCCATATCTGTCGGCAAAGAGAATGGTTCACTTCTTTCGAGAAATCCAAAAGAGGTGTTGTGTTAATGGGCAACGACCAACCTTGTAAAGTTGCTGGTATTGGTTCTGTGAAGATTAGGATGCATGACGGCGTGATTCGAACATTGGTAGACGTTCGGTATGTTCCTGATATTAAGAAAAACCTTATCTCATTATCTGCTTTAGATGATACTAGTTGCAAATTCACTGGCGAAGGTGGAGTTCTAAATGTTAGTAAAGGTGTGCTGGTAGTTATGAAGGCGAAGAAATTTGGTAGGCTGTATTATCTGATGGGGTCTACTGTTATGGGTTCCGCCTCTATTTCTTCTACAAGCGAAATAGATACTATGAACTTGTGGCTTATAAGACTTGGACATATGAGTCAGAAAGGCATGGCAATGCTGAGTAAGAGTGGTCTTTTGGGTGATCGAAATATATCCAATTTGAAGTTTTGTGAGCATTGTGTCTTCGGCAAACACAAACGAGTCGGTTTCAGCACTGGAATACACAAAACTAAAGGTACGTTGGATTATATTCACTCTGATCTTTGGGGACCATCACGTGTTGCATCAAAAGGTGGTTCTAGTTACATGATGACATTGATTGATGATTTTTCAAGAAAAGTCCAGGTCTATTTCTTGAAGAATAAGTCTGAAGCTTTTGAGACCTTAAGAGATTGGAAGGCATTGGTTGAAAAGCAGATTGGAAAGAAAGTTAAGCGCTTAAGAACTGATAATGGGTTGGAGTTCTGTAGTGGGGAATTTAATTCATTCTGTAAGAAAGATGGCATAGGGAGACATCTCACAGTTAGTGGGACACCCCAACAGAATGGCGTAGCCGAACGCATGAATAGAACCCTTTTGGAAAAGGTTCGTTATCTACTGAGTAATTCATGATTGACGCAAAATTTTTAGGCAGAGGCTGCTGCGACAGCTTGTTACTTGGTGAATCGTTCTCCATCCGCGTCAATCGAGTGTAAGAATCTTGAAGATGTATGGTCTGATAAACCTGCTAATTATTCTGAATTGCGGATATTTGGATGTCCTGTCTATGTTCATTCGAACAATGGAAAGTTAGAACCTAGGTCAAAGAATGACATATTTTTGGGTTATCCGAATGGTGTGAAGGGATACAGAGTTTCGTTTACTGATCCAAAGACACCAAAATCCATAATTAGCAGAAATTGCATCTTTGATGAGAATACCATGTTTCATCCAAATAAGGAAAGTGTTAGTTCTGACGCTAAGGTGGAGAGTTCTGAGAAGGAGAACAAAGAGATGCAAGGTATTAGGGTGGAGTCTCCATCCGAAAATCATGAAAAGTCAAATGAGATAGAGACTGAAATCATTGCCAGAGGAATACCCTTAAGAGAGAGACGAACGCCTTCGAGATTTGATGATTATGTTACCATAGCTTGTGTCGCTGCACAAGAAATCGAAGGATATGATGACCCAGTCACATATAGTGAAGCCGTCTCGAGTGATGATTCTGGTAAGTGGTTGGTGGCTATGCAAGAAGAGGTGGAGTCTCTTCATAAAAATAAAACTTGGGAACTAGTAAAGCCTCCTATTGAAAAGAAGATCGTTGGATGTAGATGGGTCTACAAGAAAAAAGGAAGGCATACCTGGGGTCGAGAAAGCAAGATACAAGGCACGTTTGGTTGCAAAGGGCTATAGTCAGGTGCAAGGTATTGATTTCAACGATGTTTTTTCACCAGTTGTTAAACATAGCTCTATTCGTGTTTTGCTTGGTTTAGTTGCTATTCATGATTTCGAGTTAGAGCAACTAGATGTGAAGACTGCGTTTTTACATGGTGAACTTGAAGAGACCATATACATGTCTCAACCAGAAGGTTTTGAGTTGAAGGAAAAGAAGACCGTGTTTGTCTACTCAATAAGTCATTATATGGCTTAAAGCAGTCACCTTGACAATGGTATAAGAAGTTCCACTCGTTTATGATGGTGTATAGTTTCACAAGGAGTCATTCTGATAGCTGTGTTTACTTCAAAAAGTTATCTGATGATTCATATATCTATCTACTCTTATATGTCGATGACATGTTAATTGCTGTCAAGAATAAGTCTGAGATCAACAATTTGAAGAATCACTTGAATGGTGAGTTTGAGATGAAAGATCTAGGAGGAGCAAAGAAAATTTTGGGAATGATGATTAAGTGAGATAGAGCTGCCGGTAAACTTTACTTAACTCAAAGAAGCTTCATAGAGAAAGTTGTTTAGCGTTTTGGGATGAAAGATGCAAAACCGGTAAGTACTCCATTAGCTTCTCATTTTAAGCTTTCTGATGATTTGTCACCAAAAACTGATGAGGACATAGAATATATGTCACAAGTTCCCTACTTTAATGTTGTTGGTAGTATCATGTATGCAATGGTGTGTACTCGTCCCGATATCGCACATGCTGTTAGTTTAGTTAGCCGTTACATGGCTAATCCTGGAAAACAATATTGGCAAGCTGTGAAGTGGATATTGAGATATTTGAAGTGTACTACTCATGTTTGCTTGGAGTTTGGTAAAGACAAAGGGAATGTTGTTGGTTATGTTGATTCTGACTATGCCGGTGATCTTGACAAAAGAAGGTCGATTACTGGATATGTTTTTACTCTTGGAGGTTGTGCAATTAGTTGGAAGGCTACCTTACAAGCGACTGTTGCTTTGTCAACAACAGAGGTCGAGTATATGGCCATGGTTGAGGCTGTAAAGGAAGCAATTCGGTTGAGAGGATTGGTTGGTGAACTCAGCGAAGATTTGAAGGTGACGGCAGTCCATTGTGACAGTCAGAGCGCGATTCATCTAGTAAAGGATCAGATGTTCCATGAACGCACTAAGCACATAGACATCAAGTACCACTTTGTTCGAGATGTGATTTTTGAAGGTAATATTACGGTTCAGAAAATTGGTACTGAAAACAACCCTGCTGATATGATGACCAAGTCCTTATCTACAATCAAATTCAAGCATTGTTTGAGCTTGATTAGAATTTGTGATCATTAAGATTCCCTTGCGGGATACAAGGAAGAGGAAGACAATTCGAAGTTTGTTTATGGGTCAAGGTGAAGATATAATTGATAGTTATCAAAGAAAGAAGATTCAGAAAAGTTGAGGTGATTCAAGTCAAGGTGGAGATTTTTTAGGATGCTTTGAATCATAAGGAATCCTAAATTACTTGATTCATTAGGAATCCTTTTTGGAAGGAATTTCTATTTTGGTTTTTGGATCTATTTCCTATTTGCTAGTTTTTCTAATTTGAGGAGATTTGTTTTTCCCTATTGTTATGGTTTACTTTTCCTTATTGGAAAGAAACTATTAGGAAAGTGGGTTTTGTGATCACTATAAATAGAGGCATCTCACAAAGAAGAAAGTATCCAGTTCTAAAGAGAATTTCACATTGTGAGTGTGGGAAACACATTCGAGAGTTAGAGGTTTTAGTTTGGGTGCCTTGGGTTGTGAGATTTGAGTGTAACCTTTTGTGGCTATTTTGTGTAATATCTTGTAATTCCTTTGATCATTATAGTGGATTGTTATTCTCTTCCTTCGTGGAGTAGGCACATTGCCGAACCACGTTAAATCTCTCGTATCTCTTTCTACTTTCCATACTTTGTTGTTCTGTTTCTACTCTGGTTGATGCTATTTTGTCTCCTCTATTCCTAACAAAATGCTTACATGAAACCACGTAAATTGATCCATCCTACCTTATTAAAAAAGCCTTGCATAAAATTTTAATTTAATTTTCTTAACAAATTTCGTCCAATATAAAAAAATATATATTATATTATATTGTATTGTATTATATTATGAGAGGTGTCAGTAGTAAACATAAAAGTTGGATGCTATTATTGTTATTATATAAATATTAATGATCAGTGGCGGAGGCATGATTTATTAGAAGTGGTGTCATTGTAGAAATACTATGGTTTCATAATTACATTTGTAATATATTTATTATTATTTTTATATAAATTTTAATAAGATTTTAATTTTTCTTTAAAAAAAACAGTGGTGTCAAGCGACCCCACTGCTGATTGAGTGGCTCCGCCACTGTTAGAGCATCTCCAATGTCATATTTCAATTGTATTTTTAAATTGTCATCTAAACAGATTGTTTCAATTTCTTTCTCCAATGTTTTAATTGCATTTGATCGTGGAGATGAGGTGGCAAAAAAAAAAACAACATTGTCGACTTAGAGCATCTCCAATGTATTATTTCAATTGTATTTTTAGATTGCCATCTAAGCAGAATGTTTCAATTTCTTGTTGGGAAAAACACGGCTAGCTCTAATCCCACTTGTTGAACAAATCGATGATCCATTCCAGCGGAGACGAGTATTGGTAACCACAAAGTAAAACAACATACACAAGACAAGAAAATAGAGATAAAAATAATACACAAGATTTTTACGTGGAAACCCAAAACGGGAAAAAAACCACGGTCGTCAGGACGAGGAGAGACTAATTCACTATGTAACAATGAAGCAACGGTTACAACCAGAATACCCCTCTCTCACCCCCCAGTCTAATTACATCGGTTACAGTCTCACATACAAGCTCTTCTCATATGGCTCTCACAGGATAATAGGACTCGATCCTAGAACTCAAGATCTCCATGGTTCCCAGACCCCCATGGGGCACCTCCTAAACCTAACCAATTAGATCTACATTGTTCTCTCAGGATATCTAATAATAGATACAAGCACCATATTTATAGCATTAGATTACTTAGTACAAAGTAATCCTAAACCATTAAGAAAACCTTTTCCTATTTAGGATTCTCAAGGATCTCTTTCCTAATTAGAATCCCACATTAGGAAATATCATTTCTAATCAAATATGACACTTCCAAAACAGTCTTCAAGCCTTTTCCAAATTACCAACCAATTATGGATACCGGAATATACTCGAATTTTCGTCAAAATCCTAACATTTCTTTCTCCAATGTTTCAATTGCATTTGATCGTGGAGATGAGGTGACAAGAAAAAAAATCAACATTGTCAACTTGAATATGGGATTTCAGATACTCTATCTGACATCTAGATAAGCACAAACGGTTTTTATATCCTAGTTCATCTCTTTTTATTTAATTTTTTATTTAAATTTTAAAATATTTTTTCCAATCTATAACAATTTGCAGATGAAACTTTTTAAACCATATTATTTTATGACTTGTGATAAGTAATGTTAATTCATGTGCAATTTTATCATACCACAGTCCATTATCAGATTGAAGATCCTTTTAATAATAGACTGCCACAATTCCAATGCAGTCCTGTGTCAATTGCATGTTGATTTATTGTCACCTCTCATACCATGTGTTATCATATCTTAATGGCTTGTTTTCATTTATTTTTTAATCATAAATATAATGAAAATGAGATATTTTGCTTTATCTAAAAATAAATATATATTTTTTCAAACAAAGAAAATTTATTAGCACTTGAAAAAAAGAAAGAAAATAATACTTGCTTTTATACCTTTATAAGTTGATTCTAGTTGGGCCCAACCCAACTGCTCATTCTCTTTTCTTTTTATTTGGGCTTTTTGTAGAACTTGTGTCAACTTCAGAACTATTCAGCGGATATGATAACAGCCCATAACTTATTTGAACAACTTTCCTCACTTGTAACCTAATTAATCTTCTTTCTTTTTATTTAATCTGAATTATTATTTGTATAAATAAAATTGAATCTGAATTCAAGTGTGAGGAAGATTTGTTTCCAATCCCATGACACAATAGATTTCACTATTATAGATGTTAGATAAAATGGTGAAAATTCACTTATATGTAAATATGTTTGTATGACGTTTTACAAATTAATAAAATGTCGCATTTTTTTTAATATATAAAAAAGTGAACCACCAGCTAAACACGGCTGCTTATACTAAATATTATATTATAGTTAAATTAATTAATTATTCTTTTAAAAAATAATTAATTATTCGATCAGTTAATTACGGGCGAGTGGATCAACTAACCGCTAACCATATGTCTCGAACTCTGTTTATCAAATTCAATCCAGAAACACCTCGATAAAAAAATTAAAATATATATATATATATATATATATATATATTCTGATAATTTACAATTTTCTAATTTCCATTGATGAGGGGACTTATAAGGATGCTCGAGATCGGAAAAAATTTGTTACACAATGATGAATAGATAATAATTCAACAAAACCGATGTCGTATTGACTGAATATAAATATTCAAAACGGGTAGGGTGTTGGCGAGAACGCCGGTATAAACATCGGCATCGACTTTTTCCTGCAAAACAAAGCCGAAAAGATCAACAAATGTCGTCGAACAAAAAGAATAGTAAATATAAGGAGCTAAAAATACCTATAGTGATAAAACGCATCGTTTTCGTAAGTAGATGATGTGGCACGGGGTCGACTTTTACTGGATTTCTTGGAAGAGTGGACGGTTGGTTCGTTAGCTTTAGCAGAGACGACGACGATCACGTCTTCCGATATGATGGAGAGGTCCGGTTTCCAAGCGCGAGACTTTTTGTTGTTCTTCTTAGTCGGAGGCGGGGGAGATTCGGCGGTGGCAGCCGTTGAAGGACGGTAGCAGGAGACGAATTTCATCTTTTGTTGAAAATAGTGTGTTGAGATATATGTTATATATACACATCGCGGAGAGTTTTTGTTTTTACGGGTCTGACGTGGAATTTTGTTCTTATCGGCTTCAAATTGTTGTCTTTGGATTTCTCGGATTTTCAAGTGTGGGACCACCCGTCCCCGCTGCTTTGTTTTGATTGGTCGCTGTTTTCATTTTTGGCTTTGAAAAAATGGATAATTATTGTGCGATTAGTAGGGTTATCTTTCGTGATAGAATTTAATTAGTTTGACCGGTGAAGTAGGCAACTATAAATGGTTTCACTGTCATCGGTGGTGAGAAACAATCACTTCATACTATTATACATATTTATTTAAGATAGTGATCACAAAATTATTTTATCAGTAATCATATAAGTTTTTGTAAATTAGAAATTATTGGTCAATAAATATATATTGTAATTAGAGTGTTAATATTTGATTTCAATTTATTAAGTATTAAATATTTTTATTTATTTATAATATTAATAAATTAAGAAATTATTTGTATAGAAATAATCTTTAATTTTGTTTTTTTATGGATTAATTTTATAAACTTTAATTGAATGAATAATCATGGGTTGTCTATGAGATTTGAGATAAATTCAATTTATTTCTCATAATGATTTTACACAATTATGATGTAACTATGCCAATTAAAGATTACCACCATAGCTAAATTTTGATTTCTCAATATAATTATAAAAATTTCAAAGATTTAGAAATATTTAAATAAATTGATTGAAACATAAATAGAGTTAATTAATCAAATCTATATAGATTTTTAAATTGAAGGTTTTCTTTTTTTTTCTTTTTAATTTTTGTTTGAGAAAAAAAGTAGATATTGCTTTTTAGGAATAATTTACGTGGGTTGCAGAGACAGCCCATAGAATATATACCAGCACACAGCCCAACTTGGTGCAATTTGTTTGAAGGCATCCAATAGAATTTAATTAATTGAAAACTAATCAAGACGTTTGATTGTGTATAATATGATTTTGACCCCAAATTTCTCACATCTAGCTTTCTCCTAAAGTCATGACACCTACATATGAGTTTCTCACATGTGTCCCAAAAAATTGACCCACCACCACCTAATACTTCTATTAAAATTGATTAGAACAAATATTATTGGTGCCTTACTTGACAAAGTTATCCATTTATTCAAAATATATTTTCACTCCATTTCATATGTTTTTATTCTGCAATAAATCACCTAAACAGATCCTTAGAAAACTTGGCTTAAATTTTACAATTTATTAAATTTGTTAACCTCTCATTTTAATAACAAATTATATAGAACGTATAATGGTGCTTGTTCAGTATATGGAAGACAGACAGTGGATACAGATTAGCACCACTTAGGTGTTGGAGAATTGAAGTCTCTTAAAGTCAACTGTAGTCAAGTGGACTGATAAAAATGCATTATTCCAGCAAATATGTACGTGATAGCCAATAATTAAATCAATTCTTCATGGAATCATAATTTCTTTAAGCAACTCTGACTCCACTCATACAAACCATGGATCAAGTCAAGCCTCTCTGAGATGAGTATATATAAAATTTTGTTATGTTTTTAATTTTTAAGAATAGAGCCGAAATGAAAGGAAAACAGATTGTGGTGGGTCATATTCGAATTCACTTGGTGTATATATTCATTTTAGGTTTTGAAATATCTTCACCATTTGAATAAGCAATTAGAAAACACACAGAACGAAGAAAGACATATTGCATGTGAACGTAGTCCCAACTTGCAAAAACATCAGACAACACACCAAATAACAATTTAAATCCATTTCAATAGTTGTTTTATAAAAAAAATTAAAATTTAAATGGTGGAAATGACCATTTTAAGGAATTATTTTATTTTATTAATAGATCTATTCCATCTCAATTTTTCTTAAGCATACTAGTGATGAGTGATCACCTTTATCGCGGTTAAAGAGATTTTGAATTGGGTTCATTATTCTGTTTACATCATAAATATGAACTCATATATAGTTTTTCAACACGAGTTTATTAATATTTTATCTTAGCCCTAATGCAACCAAGTCTATTTTGGAAGAATATTTACATTGACTGTAAATACAGTTTGTAATTTTTATGTATGGTTAAATTCTAATTTTGATTAAACAATAAGAATTTAGATAATATTTTATATGTTATAAGAATCTGAACTTTAAATAAATTGCATTTTAAAACTTGAAATTGTGTATATAAATGAGTAAAGCTAAATATACCGTACTTAAAAAATGGAAGTTCGGCCATTTCTTATTACCAACACTCATACAGATTCGAGTTATATTATTTAGAGTTTATATTTTTGTTTTGGATAATTAAAATGAATTTATTTGGTTAATCTTAATATTTGTTGATAGCGCACTATTTGTGTTTTTATATGTAAGAAGAAATGACCATTTTCATTTAGATTTAGATGTATTTCCGTTATTTTCATATTTCATTAGTTAATTATCTATATATATATTTTAATATTATCATTAATATAATATTTAGTTAATTGAATTCATGATTATTCAATTACTTTTAAAAATTATTTTTCGAATCTATAGAAATTAAACGATATTAACCTATGAAATTCATTTAGACGATTTATTTGAAACACAGATCAAGTTAACAATTTAATTCATGAATACATTTAATCGACTTATTTAAGGAATCAAATCTGAATTAAGTTAATAAGTGATTATGACATCTATTTTTGGTTAAAAAATTATAATAAATAATATTTTTTTTAAAATTATTATTATTAATAATATAATATGATAATTTAAATTTTAATATTAAAATAATTTTTTATTTAGAATTTCAGTGAAGAAAAAAATGATATACATTTTTTTCACTCTTTAACTAACATCATTAAACAATATAATTACAACCAGAATAAAATATATATTATTTATATAATATGAAAAATGATATAACGGAGTCTCTCGCCTAGTTGTTGCTATAGAGGAAGACTAGAAATTCTGCAGTTATTCAAAGATCTCCAACCATTGTACGAAATTTATTTACTTTATTTTACGAAAATTTGACTTTTTTAGCCTCCGATTAATACTGAAATTCCAAACTCACACACCAAGAAGTGAGATTCTCTCCTCCCACTTCCAGCAGATAACAACACTCCTTCACCGAATGGCGGCGGCTGCAATTGCAATTGCACCTTCAGTTCCACTTCGCTTCCGTCCCTATTCTACTCTCCGTTTCCTTGCTTCCTACTCCAAAACCCTATATAATCCTCTCCCTATTTTCCCGCTAATTCTCCGCTATTGTCCGCCCATCCCTCGCCGCAGATTCTTCACCTCTGCTGTCTCCCGTGATTTGGCTGAAAAGCAATTCGGAAGCGCTGTCGGAGAGTTTAGAAAGAAGTTGAAAGTAGCGGATATAAAAGGCGGACCTGATGATGGTTTGACTCTAGTCGGTCAGACACTTACTGTTATGGGTTGGGTACGAACTCTTCGTGTGCAGAGTAGTGTTACTTTTATTGAGGTAGAATTTATTCTTTTGCTGATTGATTGATTCATATCTGTTGATGAGATTAGTGTGTATTTTTTTATTTTATTTTATTTTAATTTTCCGTACAGGTTAATGATGGTTCTTGTCTTTCTAATATGCAATGTGTGATGTCTTCTGATGCTGAGGGATATAATCAGGTGTGTTGCGTTTCATTTAGTATTTGAGGTTGTATGTTGTTATTGTTTGTTTATATATATATTTTTTGGGTGATGGTTAATAGGTAGAATCTGGTTTTATTACAACTGGGGCGTCTATATGGATACAAGGCACTTTGGTGGAGAGTCAAGGAACAAAGCAGAAAGTGGAATTGAAGGTTGAAAAGATTGTATTGGTATGTGATATTTTTTGATTACTCATTTCTTTTCTGGTTGAATGGAGCGTAGAATTTTAGAGAATCACAATTAAGTTCTCATCTAGTGTAGATGGTTTAAGATTTTGGATAGAAATAGGTGTGTGCATGCCTTAGATGCTTTTTCCTACTCTGGGTTGGCTACACTAAAAATGACTCGACGAAGGACTTTTTAATTTTCTTCTCCGAAAGGAAGATGAGACCTTTGCCTTCACTTGATGTTGATGAAGTTTTAATAGATTTTTGAGATGATGTATTGCTGGTAGGAAATAAAAGAAGTAGCTGTATTTTATTTTTGTTGGAATGTTTGTTTTATCTTGAATATGGAATTTATAGTAGATTTGAACCCGTGTTTTTTCATGTATGAGAAGGATCATTGATTTAGAATAAAAACAATTCCTTGATTCTTAAATTAAATTTGGTTATGAGTGATTAACTAATGGAAAAAGTTAGTATATAGGAAGTTCTATGTTGAAGTAATTAGGAATATATATATATATATATATATATATATATATATATATATATATATCAGAACAGAAAAAAGATGCAGAATTAGGCCAAAATAGGGTCAGTTGAAACAGCTTGTGCCCTTTATTTATTTATTTATTATTTACTAGGGGTGACATTTTCCTAAGTTTCTTTTGAAAGCTTTGCATTTCCTGTTGCTTTAATTCTATTATAGGTTGGTAAAAGTGATCCTTCATATCCGATTCAAAAGAAACGGGTTAGCAGGGAGTTTTTGAGAACTAAAGCTCATCTTCGTCCAAGAACAAATACATTTGGTGCGGTATGTTCTTTTTGATATTAGTTTGATATCACCATTTCTCTGTTGTTATATGGTTATGTGCAATATATTATTCTTTAAACATAGTCATGTCTCGGTTGATGCATTCATTACTATTGAAATAAGAGTAATTGACATGCTTGAAATGACTATTCACATCTGACTAGCAGCTAGAGAGTAACATCCTTAGGATTGATGAAATAGTCCATTGCCTTACATTGAAAACATGAGTGCCACAAAGTATCGGTATCATCAAACACAGTATTGGTGGCAACTAGATTTATATTAGAAGGTGAAGTACAAGTGTGCTGAGATGGAACTCTTCAGAGAGAATTCATTGAAGAACAAAAAGTAATTAGATTTCTCTATGGCCTTAATAAAAATCTACAAGAAGTTAGGAGGGTGAGTCATGGGAATTAGATTTGATACACAACTGAAGAGTGCTTTTTGTTGAGGTTTGAAGAAGAAAACCAGAATAGAGTAATGCTACAAACCGTCACTACCATCATTAGAGATAGCTTGTCTGTAGTGGCCAAAGGATGACCTTATAACTAAAAGTAAAAAAGTTGCCCACAGTGTGATTTTTTCCCAGAAGATATGGGACACATGAGAAACCTGCTTCAATATTCTCAGAAAACCAACAGAATGAAGTTCTTTAATCTGTATCCCTATATTTGTATGTTCATTAACGAGCATGAACATAGTAAAAAAGAAAATATTTTGCTTTTCCACTTTCTTCAAAGATCAGCTTGCTATGCTAGCCCTTCCTACTCGTGTTTATATCTAGGAAGTAGCAGAAAGAACTCATTGGCTACTTGACTCTTCACTGTTAGATTACACCTTGACTTTGTGGATATAGGAAGTAAGTGTGGGTTGCTCTGGCACCATGTCATTGCCAGTGCCACAAAAGGGGAGATGAGGCTCAAAGTTTGATATAGAAGCTCTGCTGTGCATTGGTAACAAGAAATAGGAGGAAGACAATTTGACATTAACTGTCGATGGAAGAGGATCACATGATCACATTCTTTGTGTTTCAACTATTTCTTAATTTTTATTTTGCATGAGGGCACCTTGATTGCTTTTAGCCTATATTTAACTTTGGATTTTACTGAAAGAAAATAGACGTTTCTAGTTGTTTTCCTTTGACAGGATAGTAGTGTCAGTTGTCACTTTTTGAACAATAATATGGTCTTCTTCTTCATAATATTATTTTCTAGTGTTTATTTGTTTGGTTTCTTTCTCTCTTAATTGTTGGATTTGGTTTTAGGTGGCAAGAGTGAGGAATGCTCTTGCATATGCTACTCACAAATTCTTTCAAGAGAATGGGTTTGTTTGGGTCTCAAGTCCCATTATTACAGCCTCAGACTGTGAAGGAGCAGGAGAGCAGTTCTGTGTAACTACATTGGTATGCAGTGTGGCTAAATGATACTTCCTTTAATTCATCATTTTTATTCATAGTTAACTCATATTCTTATGCATAATGCATTTATTAACTCATTTTACGTGCATTCCATTCTGGATACATGTGATGTGATGCATGAACATAGATGCATTATTAGAAATTTTTAATCTGCTTCTTCATCTGTATCCTTTTTATTTTGCTAGTGACTGGCTTCTCTTAGAAATGTGAAAAAATATATTTTCTTCGTTGCCCATATATGATTCAGAGAAGTCATATATAATAGTATGGTTTTATACCGACTTAAGAGGATATGATTAATATGTATGTTACTCTGTTTGACAGATTCCCACCACTGGAGAAGCTGCTAATAGTCCTGTCACTTCCATTCCAAAAACTAAAGATGGATCTATTGACTGGTCACAAGTGAGTATTTCCATTTGCTTTGTCTCCCTAGCTTATTGTGAAAGAAAACAGTAGACATGCCTTTTATGTGTTTGTCTATAGAAGCAGAGAGATGACATTTGAGAAAGTTGTTAGTTTAAATTTGTAATGCTGGAAATTGTATCACTATCCCTAGTAATGTGAATTTTTGTTTCTTATTTTCACTTGTCAGGACTTTTTTGGAAAGCCAGCATTCTTGACAGTCTCTGGCCAACTCAATGCTGAAACATATGCTACTGCTCTTTCAGATGTATTTCTTTCTTTCTTAACATTGTCACTTATAAATCCAAAATTTGGAAAGTGGTTAATTTATTAAACTGAATAAATTGCACTTTTTTTTTCCAGGTGTATACATTTGGTCCTACATTTCGAGCAGAAAATTCCAACACTTCTAGGCATCTAGCCGAATTTTGGGTTAGCATAATTTATTGTATCTTAACTTTCTCCATTATGTTATCTCCTTTTATGGGCTCGTATCTTGCTTAATTTCCAGAATTTGTTACTTTTAGTTTCTTCATCTTTACTTTTTTTCCTGAAGATGATTGAACCCGAACTGGCATTTGCTAATCTCGATGATGACATGGCCTGTGCATCTGCTTATCTCCAGTATGTAGTACGTTACCTTTCATGTCTAAACTGAAGTCTGTTCAACACTCAATTAGTAGTATTATTTTTGGGCACAGAGGTCTAACGGCCTGCTCAATCAACACTTTTAGTTATACCTTTTCTAAAGGTCTAACTCATTTTTTATGCCTTAGGTGAGACACATTCTTGAGAACTGCAAGGAAGACATGGATTTTTTCAACACTTGGATTGAGAAAGGAATCATCAATCGCTTGAGTGTATGAGCTCTCAATGTAACTTAATCTTATCAATAGTTTCTATTATGCACTCAATCATCTTGGGGTTAATTCTTCAACCTGGTCCAGTAGTAACCATCAGCTGCATTTACTTCTTCTGATTAAATAGGCTGTGGTTGAGAAGGATGTTGTTCAATTGACTTATACTGATGCAGTTGGGCTTCTTCTAAAAGCAAATAAGGCATTTGAATACCCGGTAATGCCAATTCCCCTTTTACTTGAACTGTGAGAAATATATCTTGATGCAATATAAAAGAAAAACCATTTTACCTTTTTAAGTGTTTTTCGCTTTATGTTATTATTTTTTTTTTTGAACACCCACATTTTTGTTATTATTTTGATAAACTTATATTTCTTATGTGTGTCAATTACGTTATCTGTATTTTAAAGTATTATTTGTAGTACCCACCTTGTAAATTAATCCTTAGTAATGATTTATTTCATGCAATGAGCATGGGGTTATTGATTGAGTCACAGGATGAAGTATAGAATTTTGATGGAGGGTTGGAAGCCTGCTTTTCAATTCTTACCTCTTGAATAGGAGCTATGGAACTTTATGGAGAGTCCATACAGATTCTTGTTAAGAGAGAGAGGAAAAAAAAGGCGTCTCATTAAAAGAGGGAAAAAAACTCTCACAACATTTATTGGGTCTGCATCAGTTAGAAATTTCCTTACATAATGAAAAAATTATTATGATGCAAGAAGAGGAGTAGCCTAACAGTCAATGTACTTACTTAGGGGAACAAATACTAACCAACTAACACCAGATTTAAAAAAGGGAAAAAAAAACAAACAGAATTGGTGCATTTGTAAATGGAACTTGATGCCATTGTCTTCCTATTGATGGGAAAGGTTAACTGACTTAAGGATTGAGATGCTAACAAAGGTTTGTGTACTCAACCTATTGATCTGAAAAAAAAAAAAAGAAAAAAGAAATTAAGATGCCGTGTATATACTTGAGATACTACTGTTGAGTTGAGACTGACATAACTATTTCTTATCTATTTTCTCAGTAATAAAGCATCATTGTCCTGGATATTTCTCTAGTTCTGAAGCTGTTACTGCTTTTTTCATTTTTATTCTAATATCTTAATCTTAAAGCATTGGTATGGTGTGACTATTGATAAGTATGAAATTACAATAAAACTATTGATAAAATCATCTGATATAAGTCATGTTCTATTCTTTAGGTGAAGTGGGGATGTGATTTGCAGAGTGAGCATGAACGCTACATAACTGAGGAAGCATTTGGTGGCTGTCCTGTCATAATAAGAGATTATCCGAAGGCATGCTTAACCGTTCCCTTATTCTGTACGTTTCTTGTAGGAAACCATATTTTGTATCTTGTATAAAGTTCCTGGAACTGATTCCTGGATATGAACTATCAGGATATCAAGGCTTTCTATATGCGGCAAAATGATGATGGAAAAACTGTTGCAGCGATGGATATGCTGGTTCCTCGGGTAACAACACTCTATTATCTACTTTCTTCATGCCTTGTTAGATTCAATTAAGAATCATGATTGACTACTTAGAAACAAAGGTGATCTTTGCATCTTATGGATTGACAATTAGTATCATTGTCAAGATTGCAATGTTTGATAATTGTGAAAAGAAATGAAATAATGCTTGATCTAGTCATGTACTACTTTTCTCTCGGTGCATAATCACATTTTTTTGAATTAAATTGGTGAGCTTATTTTCCCATGTTTTGTTGTCAGATTGGAGAACTTATAGGTGGAAGCCAAAGAGAAGAAAGACTTGAATATTTGGAAAATCGATTAGATGAGATGAATCTCAACAGGGACAGTTATTGGTGGTATCTTGATCTGCGTCGATATGGCTCAGGTCTGTGGTTCATTTCTGAAAAAAGCTCATACAATGTTTAATAGATGACTAAGAAAATTCCATGTACTCATCATGATATTGTGTTTATGATTGTTAACAGTTCCACATGCGGGTTTTGGACTTGGTTTCGAAAGGCTTGTGCAATTTGCAACTGGAATAGATAATATAAGAGACGCAATACCTTTCCCACGAGCACCAGGTTCTGCTGAATTTTAATGTGAAGTTTGGTGGATACATGACACCGTCTCTCAAATTAAAATTATTGGCATCATACATGTCTATTTATTTTTTGAAACATTGTAATTATTAAGAAATGTACTATTCATTAACCATTATATATTTTACTTTATGATTTTTGAAAAAAAAAAGAAATAATAATAAAAAATGATCTATTCATAAGAAATTTAGCCAATGGCATACCTGATGCTGAAATTCGTGGTGCTGATATTTCTGTGCATAGAGCAGATAGTGTTGTTGGTGATGTGGAACCAAGATTAGAAGATGTGGAAATTCAGGGTCAAACAGGAGAATCTGTTCCTGACCCAGGGTAAATGGATGAGATTGTACCTGATGAAGTTAATAGAGAAGATCCACATGGTGATAACCAGGAGATGTTATCTAGATCTGTTGGAAGGGCTGATAGTGGTTCAAAAGTTGATGGGTCTGCAAAGGCAGAATCAGTTGAAAGTGGAGAAAAGATAAGTCAGAATTGCAAGTTAGTGGCAGAAAACAGTGCCCACCCTTCCCTCTCTTGCAATGCTTATGTTTATTCAGGATATACCACAACCAAGAATGAGGTAACAAAGACTGGGAAATCATCATCTACAAACAATTGTCCATTCAGAATCAGATTATGCAGTTGCAAATGGAATAGGTAATGTCTATACAGTACTGATTTCTAGACTCTCGTTTGAATCTATTTCCTTGGATATCATCCATCTTTTCTATGATCTTTGCCGAAATCTATCATAGGTGCTACTGTTCAGATTATTTTAGATGTGGTCGGTTCGGGTTTTTGGGTGTTAGGTAGCTGGAGTTTATTTATGTTGTGCAAATGAGACATTGGTGCTAGCTACTACTACAGCTATTATTATTGTTATTATTATTATCATTACTATCAAACAAAATAAACAGATATCCACAAGCAAGTGATGCATTTTAATCAACTAAGCTAATCTTCATTGATAGTAACTAATACTATGTGGTTGCATTCTAATCAACTAACCTAACCAACTTTGTTGGTAGTGAAAAACTGTATTCGGGTTTGATTGTTTGATTATTATATATTACACCTTAGAATACTGCAGAGTCACTTCACATATTAGTTGTTTAATTATCTTCTTGTACTGTAACATTTTATTTTATTGTTTTCTTCAGTCATTTATCCATACTTTCATTCAATTTTATTTCTTTCTTCCCCTAAGATTTCCTTGTCTGCTCATCAAAATCAGAAAGCTAGCTCTGATGTCTGATCTTTACGTGCGTTCAGTATAACATGTCCTCAAGTTTTTACTACTGCTTGAGAATTACAAAATCAGTAGCGGAGGCTGACAGTTCTGTGGATGAGCAACAACTTTATAACTTGTCTGTTTATGAAGTTGAAACTATGTGACCTGTAATATTTCTTCTCTTGTCAATGAATATTTGTGAACACTACACTACTTTTACATGGCCTCCAAAAGGGGAAAGCAATTATGAGGAAGCAACAGAGTTTGACCCTATTGCTCATCACAATCAGTTCTGCCCCTGGGTGAATGGCAATGCTGCTGCTGCTGGCTGCAGTAGCTCTGGTTCCAGCAATAATGCTGATGCTGTTGCACTTTTGTGGGTGGCAGTTGACTCTAAATGCACTGGATGCTCTGCGCACAGGTCATGTTCCTAGACAGTTCAGTCCGAAATCTGCAGCATCTTTGTATAAGGTTTGTTTCCTAAGTTATACTGCTATCTCGAACTACATATTTTCTGCCCTCTCAGTGTTTTCTTTTTAAGCAGCTTGTGCTTTGTCCTTCCTCTGAGACAAAAGTAACCAAATTTAAAATGTAGGTCTTTATATTTGCTTGAACATGCTATTTACTAGAGGATTTTATCAATAATTTCATGTGTAAGTGCACAATACCTATTGAGTTTTAAAAATTACAGATGGATAGCACTTCTCTTTTTTATTTATAAAATATCCTAAACATCAAAGGATAATATGTTGAAATTCACGAATCCAACAATTTCTAAAACAAATTAAATTAAAATACTTACATTAAATATCATTAATTTTTATCTCTCTTCTCTCTATCTTCACCACCGCCTTCCATTTAATGATGCTTTCATGCTTTTCAATTAAATGTAATATAAGTATTTTTAATTTAATTTGTTTTAAAAATTAACTTACGGTTGGATTAAATGGAATATATATATACACATACACATGTATATATTTCTAATTTCCTCCTAAAATTGTCTTTACGGCATGAAAAATGCTATCCCTCTATGATTTTCTTAAAACCTTAGAAGGGTCTTGTGTATTTTTGCATTTTTGCAAAATACTGTTTGGTATATACCGTATATATGGTGTATAAGTTGGGGATTTGTTGCTATATTGGAAACAGAGCGATATAGGGTGCACGCTCCTATATTATGTTGATAAAACCTTTTTAAACTATTAGGGGGTATTCAGTGTGAGCAGTATAATTTGTTTAAACTATTGTGGGTATTTGGTATCTGCAATACACTGAAGGAAGACAGTGTCTTGCAACATGGTATTTTGCTCATAATTTGTTTATGTTTGAAATGTGAAATCTGTGGTCTGAGTACTGCTGTGCAAAGCAAATGAGCAAATTTCTTTTTCTAAAGCAAATTGCAAGATTGATTGTAAATTGGTCAACTCCTTACTTGCAAAGTTTTGTTGTTGATATTCCAAAATATTGTAGTTAGATTATACATATTGATTTAGTTGCATAATTGAGGAGCTATATCTGAACTAAATTCAGGTCTGACTGCCTCTTAGTGTTGAATTAAATTTTATGTGGTGATTCTCAACTTGCTCTCGCCTGAATCTCAGATGTATTCTGATAGATCTCTTCTTTGTAAAATAATATATTCAACTCATATTTTTTATAACACAGGATGATCATCAAGCTCCTGGCAGAAAGCTCCTTCGTCTTCATTCTATGAGTAAAAGCCATGGGCAACATTAAGAATTGACCGAAGGAGGGATATTGTTCTTGGCAAGTACTATTTTGTGTTCAATTTTCATTACATTGATTACTTGAAAATTGGGCTCTCATTGGAAACTTGATACTCCAATTTGACCTTATAACTCCAGTATTTGAATGATTATTCTCACCAACACCTGATTATCCTCCTTCCTTTGTTGTGACATATTCATAGGATCAAGATGGTAATCAAACTGGACGCAGATCTCGGGTTATAAGATGAGCTCCAGCTGGTAGTTGTGGCAGTGGCAGTCAAATATCCAAACATTTTCTTTCTTTCTTGCAGGATAATTGTGTTATTAGAGGAGATGGTTCTACAACTAACTTATTCATCTCCTTGTTACCATGTTTTTTCAAGAGTTTGCTTCTGTGTATTTATGTTTGCAGGAGGCATTAGATGTTCAAACCAGGAGCCATACATTTTGGTTGTCAAAGATGATAGATTAAAACATCTGAATCATCAATCATCTAATAATGGTAAGAATTCTCAATCATCAACATTTTTATATCATCAATACTGTTGGTAGTAGCTACCGCAATTTATGACATTTCCTTATCCAGGGTATAATATATATGATTTACATGTGTCCAATTCACTTCAGATTTAACCTGTAGCCTGACCATTTGAACTTGAACCGATAAAAGAAATATCATCTGAAGATAAAAATCTCTGATTGAGACTAAGCTATATGACATTGCAAGCTGACATTTGCCAAACTTAAGAGGATGCTGAATGGAGTGGGGCCAAAGAATCAGTGAATAAGAATGGTGAAGGGAAGCTTCACATCCACTCAATGTATTACTTACCCCATAGATCAAATCTAGAAAATCCAAATATGATGAGCCAATCAATCCCAAACCCATCGGATAAACCACTTTTGAAAAAGTAAAGAAAAATCCCTCTCTCTAGCGAACTATGTTTACAGCAGCAGCATTGCAGTTAGCTTTCTGCAGTATCACAACTCAATCATCACCATCATCTTCAAATTCCCAGCATTTGCTATCCACAAAACCCACAATCAGTTCTCTCCAAAACCACCCTCTATACCCACCAACTCATGCAAATCTCTCCCTCCAAATCCAAGAAAAAATCATCTGTCTTGAAATCATGGGAGTTGATGCAGGCAAAGCTCTCTCTCAACCCTGGTCTCCACTCAGCTTCACTTCATTCAATTCACTCTGTAATCAACTTCCTCCTATCCAAAGGCCTTCACCACAAAAACTTGCCAAGGATCTTTGGCATGTGTCCGAAACTCCTCACTGCTGACATCAAAACTGATCTCACCCCTGTTTTCAACTTCCTCTCACATGACGTTAAAGTCCCAGAACCCAACTTCAGGAAAGTCATCAACAAATGCCCAAGACTCCTGGCTTCAAGTGCCAGAGACCAACTCAAACCTGCTTCGTTTTACCTCCAAAGACTTGGATTCAAGGACTTGGAATCTTTAGCTTATCAAGACTCAGTTTTGTTAGTGTGCAATGTGGAAAACACATTGATTCCAAAGCTTAAATACATAGAGAGTATTGGGTTTTCAAGAGAGGAAGCTAAGGTCATGGTTTTGAGATTTCCAGGTTTGTTCACATATAGTATTGAGAACAACTTGAAGCCAAAATTGGAGTACTTTGTTGAGGAAATGAAGGGAGAGTTGAGTGATTTGAAGGAGTTTCCACAGTATTTTGCATTCAGTTTGGAGAAGAGGATAAAGCCAAGGCATATGGAGGCAATTCAAGCTGGTCTCAGACTCTCTCTCCCACCCCTGCTGAAGCCTAATGATGATGGCTTCAACCGCCTTCTCCTACAAGCTTGAATTGATTTCTCTATTTCATCTTCTGTTATTTTCTTTAATTTTTTTCTAAATGCATCTGTACAGTGGGTTGGAGTTGGATGTTGTAAATTGTTTGTTTAATAAAAAATTATTGTCCTGCCCCATATTTAAGGGTAGGGTTTAAATGATTATGAAAATAAATATTTTAGTATAATCAATAATTAAATTAAATAATTGTAATTATTATTATAGTAATTTAGTTGTATTTTTCATAAATCTTTTACTAGTACTTTTCAATTTATGATTTCAAAAAATAATAATTTATCATTAAAAAAAACTAGTTGCATTATTATTCTAAAAAAAGTGGTGTATAAATTTATACTTCATAAAATATAAAACTATGTATAGTTCTCTTCTATTTAATTTTTTAAAATAATTTGATTATAACAATATACCGAATAGTAAATAATTAGTTAGAAAATGATGTATTATAATTTTTATTTTTCAAATTTAAGTTTGACATTAAATACTGATAATTTTTTTATAAAAATATTTTAAAAATAATTAGGTAATATTAATGAACATCTTATAGCTATTTGTTAATATAACTCGGATTGTTTAAGTTATTAATTGGATTTTGCCGTGGATGAATATTTCAATATTTTAGTAATGAGGTATTTCTTTTGTAAATCTCATCTTTTTCAATTATGATTGAATCGGCTAAACATACTGTAAAAGAAAAATTAGTTAATTGAATGAAGATAAAAATTTAAATTTTTAACTTTAAAATAATTTTTATCATGTTATAGTACTAGGCAGACAATTTCCTTTTGAGAATACCAATAACTTAGGTTAATTTTTTTTTTTCCTATTTCAATTTTGAAACTTCAATTTTGCCTATTTCCCGGTATGTAATACCAGGAAACGGCTGTGTATATTTTTTTTTAATATTGAAGGGTAAAATGGTCATTTTGGTCTATTTTTGCAAAAAAAAATAATTTAAAAGTTTAGTTTTGTAAAAATTTTAATGTTGGTCTAAAAATATAATTTTTTTAATAAAAAGCTCAAAAGTGCAAATGACCCTTTTATTTTTTATGTTTCAATTGTGAAAGTTTACTGTCAATAAACAAATTACACTCGTTGGACAATTACAGTATTTCAAAATATATCATCTTTTCATATAAGGATAATTTCACTAAGGGTTATATCCTTCATATTAAAGGTTATGTCCTTTAATAAAAGGAAATAAAATTTTTGTTTTAATCTCTTTTCAAAATTTTTACAACCCCTTATGAATAGAAATAATACGTCATACTTATACATGCACTATAGAAAAAGTTTTAAAAAATAGCCAAGGTGGCATCAACATAGATAGCTTTTGATCTTAAATTGTTAAGAAATTTTCCGTTATATTCATCTTCATTTTTAATTTCAAATTCGATTCAATCAAGACAAAAACCAACACAATATTTAATATGATTCGATAAATTGGCTAATTCATTGAAAGATAACAACTTCACTATATAAAAAAAGAGACTACAAAATATATATTTAAAAAAAAAAAAAACACTCTATGTATATAAAATTGTTCTTTTTCTCAATCATACTCAAGGACATATTTCAATCAGACAACCAGTTAATATTTCTTTTAGACGAACAACTCAAACCATGCGCGAGACAACCCCAATTTGAAATCTCCTTATGATGAGACCCCAAGCTCTATACTCGAAATATATTTATTGTGAGACCCCAACCTCTATACTCGAAGTCTCCTTAATGGTAAGACCCTAACCCCAATAATCGCTACCCTACTAGGTAGGACCTTAATCCAATATCAGCATCCTAGAGGGACAAAATACTTTTTTCTTGGCATAAGGGTCTCAGGCGCCCCCGAACTTGGTTATACTTTTCAAGTTAGCCCTCAAACTTTACGGAGGGTCAATTTAGTCCCTCAACTTCCAAATGGTGGGTCAATTAAGCCCTTTTGCTGATGTGGAGGCTGATGTGGCAACAAAAAATTTTAACTTTAAAATGTCAATTATGCCCTCCACGTCAGCAAAAAGGGCTCATTTGACACCAAATTTGAAAGTTAAGGGGCTAAATTGACCCTCCGTGAAGTTGAAGGGTTAACTTGAAATATATAGTCAAGTTCAGGGGCTTCTAAGACCCTTATGCCTTTTTTCTTTACAAGATAGTTATATTTATAGTGATCACCAAACATACTTTCCTAATTTGTTTCCTTTCCAACTAAGAAAAATAATCAACCAAATTAGGAAAATCAAATATTTTTTAAACAAGGAATCAAACGATTAGAAAATAAATTCAAACTCAAAATAAAAAGACCTTCCAAAAAAAATACTTGTGATTCAAAATAATTCTAAAATAAATATTTTGTAGTGAATAACTATCGAACTTACTAGTCAAATGATTTGACTTGTTAAACATTAATGTAATTGAGACAATAACTCTGAGATAACTTATTCACACAAATAAGTTATTATTGTTGTTTATTTTACGTTTGAATAACATAATTTTCACAAGTGGTTTAGAGAATTATGCCCTATTAATAGACGCAAACGCAGTCTTACTTCTTCACTATATTAATAATTATCTATAAAATATATCATGTTAGTCAGAGATGATATTATTTAAAAATATAGGATTCAATATGTAAATGTAAAAAGTTTATATGATAGTTAGACATATGTTTACGTACAACGTACATATTAGGGATAGCAATGGGTGCGGGTTTGGCCAAATCCGTACCATTATCCATGAAAAAATATAATCGCATCCAAAACCTCATTCACATCCATCAAAATCCACGGTTCAGGTGCGAATTTTAATCCGCAGATGCGGATGCAAGCTCAAAGCTGAGATTAATGTAAATGGTAGAAATTTTACGAAAAATAGATTGAAATTTAAATTGTCATTCCATGAATTGAACTCATGGTAAACGAAAAGCTGAGTACCAAGCCCATTATCCACCAACAAAAAAAACCCCATTCATCTCCCTCTCTTTACCACCTCGTAATCCCTTATTATTCATTAGTGAATTTATCCGCGCGGTTTGTATTTATGTAATTTTTTTATTTAATATAAAATATGAAATAATTTTTTTTTATAATTTTTATGATTAGTATATTATATTATAAATATATTTTTAAATTTGAAAAAATAATAAATAAATAAATAAAATATGTATTTATGTAATTTTTTAGTTTTTTTTTAATAATAAATTCTAATTACACAAAAAATACTAAAAAATAAATTAAAAAATTATAGAGTAAAATGTATCATGAAACTCAATTTTATATTAGAAAAATATAAGCATATTCTATGCAATTATTTATCTTAAATTTGTAATATTATTTTTCTTCATTATATTAATTTTATTATTCAATTAAAAAAATTAATAAATAAATACTTTTTTTTATTATTAGAAATTATATATTCAAGTTATGAGATAAAATGTTTAATAAGTATGACTATATAATAAAAAAAATTGAACATCGTACTTGATTTTTTTAATGACTTCAATGATATCAGTCAAGTAAGTTGGGTCCAGTGGTATTTGGTAAAAACTTTAAGCCATTAAAAATAAAAAATAAATAAATAAATGAAGATTAAAGAATCATTAAATTTAATTTAATATTATTTTGTATTGAAATATCATTTATATCATATTAAAAATATTGATAATAATTATTATCATGAAATTTTTTTCATAATTATCATAGTAATTTTAATAAATATGATTATTAAAAAAAATAACATTTATTTTAATAAATAATATTTATTGATGAATATGACAATACTTAAAATCAAACTAAGTTTATTTAATCTAATTAAATTAGAATTTGAATATATATAATCTTTACTATTACAAAATAAAAGGTTAAAATATTTGTCGTACGACTTTCATAATTGTGAACCTGAGAAGCACAATAATTTAATAAATTTGTATATATTTATAAGATTAAAGTTATTATAAAAACTACAAAATCAAATCAACATTATTTTTTAAAAGTTTCTATTATAACAAATTGTTAGCAGTTTGATTCTTAACAAATGTACCAATCACTTTTATTTTATAAAATTACCAAATAAATGGCTTCAAATTTATTTTTAAAAAATATTTAATTTGGTTTTCTTTAAAAAAAAATTAAATTATTACAAAATCATATTTTGTTAAAATGTCTACCAATTAATTACTTATAAACATATATTTATATAATTCTTAAAGTGTTAAAAATGATAAAGTATTTAAAAGCAATTAAAATCAAATATAAATGTTAAATTGAATTGATCTATTAAAAAAATTCATTAAGCCGTTTAATTTGATATATCGACAACCATTTATTCTAATATCATATAGTAAAAAAAAATAATTCATTCATTAATTCAAAATAAAATAAATAAAAATCATACCAACTAAGTTGAATTGACCTACCTATATATTATTCCTTGAATTTAATGCACTCTCAATTTATATAAAATGGAATGTGTTGGATACTTGCATGGATTTCATCCCAATTCATAGTTTGCATTTTTAATGAACTTAAATTTCAAACTTACCCTTAAAATATAAACATGTAATTCAATAAATTCATCATCTTTCTCCCCATTAATTTCACCAATGAAACCTTTTTTTTTTTTTTTTTTTTTTTTTTTTTTTTTTTTTAAGATTCTAATTTCTAGGTATGGGTGATTTTTTTTTTTATAGTTCAATTATTTGTTAGTAAAATGATTGTAATATAAATTATGAAATTCAATCATTTGATTTTTTTCAAACAAATATTTTAATTTGAGTTTTAAAATTCAATTATAGAAATTCCCAAACACCATATCGCAATTCAAATTCAAGAATTTGCTATGATGAAATTAAATTCTTTATATTCAAACCGAATCATGGTTTTCAAACACAACCAACACCAAAATCATGTAAAAGTCTATAATATATATATAATTTAAAATAAAATAGACAACTTTCATAAAGAGTCAAAATAAAGTATAAACAAACTATTGAGGAAGATAAACAAAATATAGTGCATATTTATTATATGAGTTAATACTAAATATAAAGAGTACGATTAGAGGTATCCAGAATGTACATATAAAATCTTCTTACTCTTTTCATTTCATTTTTTACACTTTTTAATTACCTAATTGATTTTTGTTTTAACTTTTTATTGAAAATATCAAATATCGAGCAAAACATTATATGTGTTTGATATGTATTATATTAAATATACATATGAAATATGAAATACCAACAATATAACCTAATTTAGTACCGTTATACATGTATCTAACAAATAATTTATTGTTAAAGTGTTAATACAAAAACATTAAAAACAATTATAAAATTGAAACTCAAAAACTAATATGAATTTTAGTCATCATAAATATTAATAATTAATACTATTGATGATAAATTTATAATGTAATGAATTCATTGATAATATTATATATATTTATATTAAATGAAATATGAAAAAATTGATATAATATTGTTAAAATTGATAACATTTAACTATAAAGTTAGAAAATGAAACCAGAGTTATAAAATTACTTTTTAATTTAAATTTTGGTTGTTTCACAAGAATGAATAAAGAATATATTATGAAGTAAAAAATTAATTAAGTAGAATTAATTTATAAAGATATAAAATATAATAAAAATAAAGATAATACAATAAATTAAAGAAGACAAATTATTTATTTAATGATAAATGAACCTAACCAGTTTGTGAATGGATTAATTTTAACAGTTTTATGGATGAATAGATGTATAAGAGTTACCTGAAAAAATATATATTTAATTCTAACACACGTTGAGATAACAAAATATAAGAGAGGGAAAATATAATATTTATTTAAATAAATATCAATTAATATTAATATATATATATATATATATATATATATAGAGTCAAATCTAACCGAACTAAATAATATTAAAATAAAATACATCTAATATGTAACCATCAAAATCATAAATATATAATAAAAGAACAAAAATATGGATAAAAGATGAAACCTCACCTTTGAATTTAAAAGAGATTGGAAAAATCATATTTGAATATCATACACATTAAAAATATATATATTAGAGATCCAAAAATAAACTATAAACAAAAACAAATTATTAGTAAAAAAAAATGGAGAGATGAAGAGATTACCTAATTTATTTAAGAGAGATTTCAAAATTCGAGAAACAAAATTGAAGAGATGAATGATGTTACCATACCTTTTTATAGTAAAAAAAAATCAAATGAAAAGACAAACCGTTTATGAAAATGTAATATCGTCTCAATAATGTAATGTTCATTATACTATAATATATTTTTAATGTATTTTATTATATCGATGTGTGAAAGTGATTTATTTAATATATTCAATGCATATCTTTAAAGGAGAATGTAGAAAGTGAGATGTTAAAAAGATTATTTATTTATTAATGAAAGCATCTTTATAGCATATTCTAATATGCTAACAACACAATCAAAACAAAAATATTTTAAGTTTTTTTAAAAATATTTGGTTAAAAAATAAAAGAATCATCAAATTGCCACATGTCATATTTTCATTGGCAAGAAATGAACAAAATTCAAAATTACTCGTTTTGCTTATTTTTCCACCCAACGGTTAGTTTTCAGCGCGCCACATCAGCTTGGTGGGGCCGCTGAAAACTTCCGCTTTATATTTATATATAGATTGGATATAAAATCATTTATATTGGTTCAAATTAAAATAGATTGAAATTTAAATTGTCATTCCATGAAGTATATTGATTTGATTTATTTTGTAACATACATAAAAGTAGAATTATTAAGGGCAGAATAACCCATTATGGTTTCATGGATTACAACAACAACGAACTTTTAAGGTCTTAGGATCTTCAAAACACATCTTCTCACTGCGGTACCCTAACGCCGCACATTCTCTTTCACAATCTTCTTGCGAATGACAGTCACTTGCCATAATCAAACATGGAGTATGTGGATCAGCCACCATTCCTACCATTTAATTAAATTAATATAACAAAAACATGTTCATACACAAAAACAATAATTCTTTTTCATACCTTGGGGTTGATAAAGAAGTACAGTAACCAAAAGAACAAGAGCTGCTACTAGAGACTTTGATATTGCCATTTTTTTTTCCTTTCTGCTTCTACAGATTTACTGATTTATATAATTATGTATATATAGATTTTTTTATTAGTCAATAAATTTCATTGGAGTAAATGTTTTGGATTTAAAAAAAAAAATAAAAATGAACAGAATAGTTAAAAAGTAACAATTAGTTACATATTAAATTGAAAAAGTTTTTTTTCTTGTTTTAATAAAAGAAAAGGGAATAATAATAATAATAATAATAATAATAATAATAATAATAATAATAATAATAATAATAATATAATATCATTGCAGATTTGGATTTTTGGCTAAAAAATTTCATCAGTTTCTTGGTTCTATTTTATCATTATTAAAACGAAAATTATTTTATTTTTTCAAAAGGAATTTTGTAGTTGGTGGAACTCTAAGAGATGAATCTAATAGCAGCGGTCTACAGGTAGCTGATAGTTGGACAGAAGAGAAATAAAAAAAAAATCATTTTTCGATAATTTTTAATTTCATCGAATCTCCTTAATTCAATCATTAGTCACCGAGAGACTAACACTATTAGACTCGTAACTCTGCTAAAGTCAAAATATTCATTTAAAAAAATTTAACATTCTTTTACCTAACGATGATAAAATAGAGAAAAACAAAACTAATATCATTTTTTGAAAAAAAAAAAAAATCTGCGGTAATTTTTTGGGATTAACCCACCAGAAAAAGTAAAATCCCATATATGTAACCCTTTGTTCGGATGAGTGGTTCTACATGGTAAGATTTGGTTCTAACCAAACCAAGTCATGCTTATTTCCAATTTTATTAATTAATGTATTTTTGTGCAAGTTTCATATGGTTCAAATTACTCTATTTTTCAAACCGGGAAATTGGTGTGTTTAGTGGTTTGATATTTTTCTTTCCAAAATCATCATTATCAACTTATTTTTATTACTAAATTACTTTTAGTTTATAAATAATATCGTAACATTTCTTTCTCCCAACTAATGTTCTTTTTCTTTCAATTAATATTTCTACGTCTCATATATCAGATTCTTCATCGTATTACCTTTATGGCTCTTTTTGTTTGGTTGAATATCTGTTTCTTCTTTTATTTTTACATCGGCTTTTTAAAGAGTTTTAGTGAAAATGCTTTATGAATAATGGGTAAATTATTTTTTAAAAAAAATCACTTTTTCAATTTTTTTTGGCATTAAACTACCCGTGAAAAATGTTCCTTACAAAAAAAACTCAGGTAAAGTATACGTTTGGTTTCAAAACCGTACTTTTAGTGAAAAAAATTAGTGGAGAAGGGTTTTATGGTAATGTAAAGTTAAGAAATTACCATTCTCCATTAACTTTCCCATTAAAAGAACTGGTTCAAAATCAAACATTTACTTTACCTGATTTTTTAATTTTAAAAATTTTTTTTTATAAGGAACGTTTGAAACTAGTGTAATAATGCAAAAAGTTTGAAAAAGTGAGAGTTTTTATAATTTACCCTATAAAATATTGCATTTCAATACTCTACCCAAAATGCTCCTTATCTAATATCATCATTTGTAATACATTTTCAAATATTTTATCTTATTCTATTAAAATTTAATTTTTGTTTAGTTTTCTATTCTCCAATAATTTTAGATGAGGAAGATAAAAAATAGGGAAAATTACATAATATAGCCCCAATAAAGTTTAAAATTTCAAAACTAAAAGTTTCACTTATATTTTTAATCCATTTACAGTTTGATTTTAAAAAATAACCCATCACATGCAAAGTTTGTGAAGGTCCTTCACAGATTGTGATGGGTTATTTTTGAAAAATAAAAGTTTGAAAGATTATTTTTGTACAGTCTTTAAAATTGGGTTATATAGTATAATTAAAGTTATAAAAGGCCAAAATTAAAATTCTCTCTAAAAAAAATAAGATGAATGAGAAATATTGTGTAATCTGAGATGTAGCCATTTTGATAAATTTATTATTATTTATTTCTAAAACCATTTGTTACAAAACCATTTCTCCAAACATGAATTTAAATAATTACCATACCATATACAATCATGCCTTAATTAATATACTTAATGAATCGTATTTGTGAAACTATAATGAAAGTGATTCAAACAAGAGGTAAAAAATTTAAATCAATTTCCACTTTAAGAAAAAAAATGCATTTAAAAATAATATTATTAGAAATTTAATTTATATTTTAAAATCAAATCTTCAATATAATATATATTAAATAAATAAAAATTAATTTTAAAAATACAAATTATAATGACCAATTTGTGATTCTTCAGTGGTCAAAGTTGGTTAAGCACTTAGGTTATTTTATTTTTTTGAAAATTCAAAATTTAAAGGTATATTAGTTCACAAAATTCGCAAAATTTAAAGGTGTGTATCTCTAAAAGTATGTATCTGTGATATATTAGATAAAATAAATAAGTGAAAATTCGCAAAATTAGACTTTATCAACTTTTTTATTTTAGTTTTAGATCAACTCTAAAATTTTTTCACTTTTAAACTTTTTTATAAAAGAAATTACAAAAATAAACTTTTCAAAATTTTTTTGGCAAAAAATGAGCTTCCCGGTATGTACTACCGGGAAGCAGGCAAAATTTTGTCAACTTCCCGGTGTGTAATACCAAGAAATGATTTTTCATTTCCTGGTATTACACACCAGGAAACTGACTTTGATTTTTGCCTGTTTCCTGGTGTGTAATACTAGGAAACAGGCAAAAATCAAAGTCAGTTTCCTAGTGTGTAATACTAGGAAATGATTTTTTACTCCCGGTATTACACACCGGGAAACGAAACTTCAATTTTGCCTATTTCCCGGTATCTAATACCGGAATACTGCTGTGTATATTTTTTTAATATTGAAGGGTAAGATGGTCATTTTGGTCTATTTTTGCAAAAAAAATTGAAAAGTTTAGTTTTGTAAAAATTTTAATGTTGGTCTAAAAATATATATTTTTTTAATAAAAAGTTCAAAAGTGCAAATGACCCAATAAATAAATAAAAATAAAAATATGAGCTTTAATTTGGTGTTTTGTGTAAAGTGAAGTCTCATAGATTTGAATTTTAAATGTTTTCCAAAGCAGTTAAAAAAAAAGCTTTAACAAAATGACTATGTTTGGTATAAGCGTTTTAGAGAGAATTTAGAGTTTTGACTGAGTCAAAACTCTAACCACATTTAATATCTGTGTTTGGTGTTTAATTTATAATCTGATTGTTAGAGTTTTTTACAGAGTTTATGAAACGCTGGTGAGAGCAACGTTTAGAGTTTAATTCAAAGAGTTTAATTTATCTTTCCTATATTATCCTTATCTATACTTTTTTTTTTGATCAATTTCTTTTCTTTTCTTTTTATTAAATTATTTTATAATAAATATTTTTCAACTAATTATTTTAATTTTGATTTCAATAAATTAAATATTTATTTTTATAAATATATTAAAAAATTGATTTTTATAAATATATTATTTATTATTATTTATTGAAAAAATAATAAATTTATTCTAAAGTCATATTTTAAATTTAAAAATATTTATTAATTTATATCATGTCCTTTTACGTCATTTAGACATGATTAAATAATTAAACGCTAATTTACCAAACAGTATTTATTAAAAATACTCACTAAACTGCTAAACGCTAACTACTATTTAAAAAACGCTAAACGCTTTAAAAAACTTTAAAGCTACCAAAAACGCTAAACACTATCAAAAACGCTGAGCAGGCCAAACACAGCCATAGTATAATAGAAACTTAGATTTTTAATTTTAGGTTAAATTGTAAAACAATTTTACAAATGAATAATAAAAGTTTTTTTAAAAATTTTTTATTTTTAAATCATATAACCATCCCTATTCATTAATATTGCAGTGGGCATTAAAGATAACAATTCAACAACTAGTATCTTAGATTTCGGATAAAAATTACGAAAATTTGAAAAGATTTTAAACATACAACAAATCAAGCTGAATCCGAATAACTACATATATTGGAAGACACAAATCTTGCCTATTATACAAACTCTTGATCTTGAAAGTTACATTATAAGCTCACTTCAGAATATGAAGAAAGCATTATCAAAAATAATCATAGAGAAGTTACAATTGAACTGTATATCAAATGGAAGAAAGTAGATAAACTACTTAAGAGCGGGTTAGTTTCAAGCATAAGCGAGTCACTCATTGGATAAGTAACTCAATGTTTAACATTTAATGAGATTTGGAGTAAGATTAATCGGCTTTTTAGTCAGCAATCAATAATTAACATAATGCAATTTCGTAGAAAGATGAATACAATTAAGAAAGGATCGAATACAATAGTAGATTTCATAATGAAAGTGAAAAGCATAGGAGATACACTATTAGCTAGTAGTGATGATATGAAAGACGAGGACCTTGTGATGAGTTTATTAAGGTGTAAGACATGAATATGATCCAGTAATTACAATAATGTCAAACCAAGTATATGATCCAGTAGTTATAGTAATGTCAAACCAAGTAGGTTTAATTTCTCTTGAAAATTCTCAGCATATGATCCTTATTCATGAGCAAAGATTGGAAGAATTAAATAATGCACCTAAAATAGGGTTGATAAGATTTATAGAGCAAACTCAATCAAATTTAGCAAGAAGGGGAAGAAATAATGGTTTTAGAGGAATGGGAAGAGGCCGTTTTGGAGGAAGAGGTCAAAAGATTTACTGTTAAATATGCATTAAAGCTGGTTATGGTGCTTGGCAATGTTATAAGAGATTTGATACAAACTTCGAAAGACCTAACACCTCTGATGGAGGTCTTTTTCCATATAGACCATCTAATCAATCAAATAGAGGTCCTAGTATATAGGGAATGTTGCCTTTTCTGACTTGTCTACTTAAGGCTTTACTAACTTTCTTTCTATGATGAAAAGTAGTATAGCATAAGACCTACTTTTTTTGCAGAACAGTTTGAATGAAAAATCTAGCACTAAACAAAATGAAGCACAAGCAAATTATCTACAATATACAACTTATTTGGCCACACCATACACTGTCAATGATCCTGCCTGATATGCAAATAAAGAGCCACAAACCACATTACTTCCTACCTATGCAATCTCAACATTGATGCACCTTATACAGGTACTGACACACTATTAATTCGGAACAGTGTCAAGCTAAAAATTGCTCATATAGGAACAATGATAATTGATGTGCCTAGTATGATTGTAAGATTGTTTGATGTATCACATGTTCCTTTAATTACTAAGAATTTACTAAGCATATCAAAATTTGACAAAGACAATAATACTTATATTAAATTCTCTTATGATAAATGCTTATTCAAGGATGTGAGAACCAAGGAGGTTCTACTCATTGGATAGCTTAAAGAATGACTCTATAAGATTCTTCAAAAGAAAGGAATGAAGCACGAGGAAGTACAATTAGCTAAAAATTAAGCATACCTAAATAAAACTAGCAATGATATTGTAAATAGATGGAATGCTAAGTTAGGTCATCCCTGATCAAATATGTAACACCCCATATTGAGATAGGGTTAAAAGGAATTGAATTGTTACCCATATCACCAATGTTCACATTATTTTTCGGGATCCTAGAACTTGAGAACTCCAAAGTTAAGCGTGCTTAGCTTGGAGCGATATTGGGATGGGTGACTTTTCGGGAAGTTTGTCCGGAAAGCATGCGAGTGAGGACAAAGCATGCTGAAAAGCGTAATGGTGGTCTGTGATGGTGACCTGAACGGGACGTTACAAAATATACTGCAATTTATATTGAATAAGATGGGAATACACTTTGATATTAAAGCTTTGAAATCTTGTGATTCGTGTTTGTTGAGTAAGTTACTTAGAATGCCTTTTAAATCAGCTAGTCGAACTAGAAATAATCCTCTACAACTTGTACACAGTTATGGGCTTCCTCCTATTTTGTTTAAAGAATGTTACATATACTATATTTCTTTTACAGATACCTTTACTAGTTACTTGGATTTATCATATCAAAGTGAAGTCTGAAGCACTAATAAAGTACTTTGATTTTTCCATAAAGGCTTTACAAGCTGATATGGAAGAAAAGTATAAACCAATAAAAAGCTACGCAAAAAAATATGGAATTCAAATAAGATTCTCATGTCCTCACACATACACACTCGGAATGGGATAACAGAAAGAAAACATAGACTATTGTTGAGATGGGGTTGACCATGTTAGCTCATGCTCATATGCCTTTACACTTTTAGTACGATGCTTTTAAAACATATGTTTACATTTATAATACACAGCCTACTGTGTCTAGAAAACTTAAAACACCTTATAAGATTCTATACATCAAGATATTAGATTATGGTCTATTTAGGGTGTTTAAATGTGCTTGTTATCCGAGAATCTTCTTATAACATTATAGAACCTTAAACACTAGTCAAATTAGAATTGCAATCTGCTTACCATCTATCGAATTGCTAGACAATACGTCACACTATCTTGTTTCCACTTTAATAACCTATTTGTAAACGTCTGAATCTGATAACCATTTTTTCTTCTACCTAACTTGGTTGCACCGTTTTCTTATCAACCATCGTATATTTAACCTCAGTGATATTGTCTTTTAACAGTGGTGTTACCGCTAAAGAAAAAAGTAATTTCATGTTAATTAGTAAAGAGAAAAGCATAAGGAGAATATCAACTTGAAAATAGAAGTTGAAATGCTAATATTTTCCCATAGTTGTTGCCACCCCAGAGTTCAAAGCCTCGGTTATGCTTTTAGTTGTTGAATGCGTATGTTAAAAAAAAATGTAAAAAATCAAGTCATTAATACAATAAACATAATCGCATCAAATAAATCTATCATCAATCAAGAATTGAAAGATCTACATCTTATTTCACGGTACGGTGATATCAAATGGTTTGAGAGGTGAATGCAAATATGTTCTTTTCTTATTTATTCAACATATTTGTGCATGGCTTGCCAGTAATCTAATCAGACATCGACTTGCATAGAGGAGTGGAATATGGGCTGATGGAGTCAATTAATAGGCCGAATCTTTGAGCCCAATTGCAATCTATGTCTGCGACAAAAACTAGAATCCACGTGTCTTTGACCCCAATCAATTTTCAAATGAACACGTATATGTGATTTTTAATTTAATGGAAGATTGTGTAATTAATGGGTTCCGCATATGAAATTAGAACACCTCCCATATTAACGTCTGTTCTTTTGTCATCATAGAAAGGAGAAGAATTTGGGTAGCCGACGAGGGTGGGACATCCATTTAAAATTTCACAGATATAGACGTGAAAATTTATTATTTTAGAGTAAATTAAATAAAAAATACCAAACATAACTATCGAGTAATAATAGTGACTATAAAATAATAATTTCTCACTCCTTATATATATACTATCAAATATTTTAAATGAATGTTCCACTGTTCTATATGGTAAAACTGTCTTGCCCAATATTTTCTCCTAAAATTTTATTAGAGCAATGGATTATGGATGATCTGGACTCCACTTCAATACAGATTGCACACTGTTAACCAATGTGGTCTTTTGTTTTGTCCTCGACACAGTTGCTGTAACAGTCACCACGTGCAAAACATTGTATACATTTTCATTCTTTTTCCTCTTCTCCTTTTGCCAGTATGTATTACATTTGTCGATTTCTTCTTTACCAAATTCATATTCAATATTCAAACAGCGGTCTGATATTTGCCATCAAGTGTGTTTTGCACTATGAGATTGCTACTGAGATGATTTATAGATCCCAAGTCTTTTAATTGAGACTGAGATGATTTATAGATCCGAAGTCTTTTAAATCCAAACGTCTGCTTATATGTTGGACGTGTATCCATAAAGTATTAGAATTATAATGAAAATTTTTAGAATTTGTTTGTAATTAGAAAAATATTGAGAAATTTATTTGGAAATTGTCATATTTGATTTAAGATAATATTTATTAAATTAAATTTTAATTTTTAAAAAAAATTATTGAGAATCCTAAATAGTAACTGTCCGAATAGAAACTTGAACACGTTGGTGCCAATCAATAGAATAGAATTTCACATTTGAAAAGCCAAACCACCGAGGTCCTTTCCGCCGTCTGGAAGAGATGCTCACAAACCTAGCCTATTTATGAAATTATAAGACTATCACATTCAAATCTCATTTAGCTTACTAATTCAACAAGAGTAGGAGTGACTGTGGAAAAAAAAAATTCATCCAATTTAGAATACTAATCCAATTTAAATACAAATTACAAGTTTAACTAGAATAAAATTTGAAACCATATAAATAAACTTTAAATCATTATTTAAAAAAAAATATATTTGCATGCTGCCAATAAAATTAAAATTATTTTTCTTCCATTTATTTTATCAATAATCATTAGTTATTACGAATTTAATTTACCATTTGTTAAGCTCTCATCTCTATGGAGATTCAATAACAATCTTATATTTTAATTAACGAAATTTTTGACGAAGTAAAATTAAAAGTTGAATATTTACTGATTTTTGCTATAAAGAAATTAATAAATTTTTTTCCCTATAAAAATTATCGTTAGTTCCACTTTGATAATAATACTCCACCCACCATAAACTATATATATTACGGTAAATAATAATTTTCATATATATATATATATATATATATATTATCCTTCACTTTTCGTTACCTACAAATGAAATGAAATAAAATGCAAGTATATTCAAATTGAGAAAGACTGAACCATAGTTTCTAAATTTGGCTCCCCACATTATTCAAAATGTTTACATACTTAAACCGATAGAGAAATGACTACTCCAATGTAAAGGACTGAGAACTACTCTTCAGTTAACTGTCCTACAGCAAAGCTAACAATTACACAAATTCATTGAAAACAAAGCCGAAGAGATTTTTCTTTTCTTTTTGTTGTTTCATGTCTATATAACGTACATGTCCCCATTGCTTTTCATGAAAACACATCACCCACACACACACAAACAAAGCTAGCTCGACATTAAGACAAGTTAAAACTTATTCTAAATACCCTTTAGATTTCCTTCTTGTCTGATCCCATATGCAGCCTTAAACAGAGATAAAAAGCAAAACTCAACTTTGTCATTACATGGACCACAATACCAAAACAAACCAATCAACATGGTCCAAACCAAACACACACACCAATCAATCTTCAATTCCATTTGGGACCCAAGCTGTTGCAAAAACAGAGTTATGACCCTTCCATGTGAGCACCAACATATCCTCATCTCTCTTCATACCCCACCCACTAGCATGCTCATCTAACAATGACTTCACTTCACTAACTGTCTCCTCCCCAAACGGAACACTAATATATCCATAATTTTTCATTCTTTGTGACAATCTTGCCCCTGACTCTAGCCTCTCAATTCTTTGGTACCCTTCTGAGGATATTATATTCTCTATCTTGTGATGGATATCGGATTCGTATTCGAGTCTTTGTGAACTCTCTTTTGGTAAAAAAGTCTCCAATGCGTCAAATGGTATCCAAAGATAGTTAAAACATGTAGTGATTCTTGAAGTTAGACTAGGGTAGCTTAAATCGACGTCTTCGTCAACTATCACTACCATACTAGGATTAAGTCCTTTGATTGTACAAAGAAACGTGTCTCTAACGGAATTATTGTTGTTACACTGTTCGTCCGATAGATAACGGATCCAATTTTGACAATTGATGATTAATGTTTCGTTATCTCTAAGGTTGAACATACTCAATTGTGTGAATATTGAATCGATTTTTGGTACGTCGATGACATTGAATTCAAAAGGGACGTCTCTAAACTTAGCGAAATTGGATAAACGGAAACCGACTTGTTGTGTAGAGACGTTGAGAAAAGGAGGGACAGGTGGTCTAAAAGAAGGGACAGTGATACGAAGATTAGGAGGGCCTTCTGGTCTTTTCGCTAAAGCGTCGATAAGTGTAGGCCATTGCATACAATGCGTTATACTAAAGTCTAGAATATGAACATTGGGACACATTTGAATAGCTTTGAAAATGAGACTATTTGAAGCACAGAAACCGAATCTATGCCAAGGGATTAAATCGACGTACCCGGCTAATTGAATTGGGTTTCTTTGGACCGGAGTGAGACCGTTGAAACTCAAAGAGCAAACCCTAGAGGCTCTAGAAACGAGTGCTTTTAAGAAACATGAAGTGAGTCTTTGGTTAGGGTCGCCTAGAGAAGAAGCGACGTTGTTGAGTACCCACATGACTTGTTGGGCTAAAGTGACGTCGTTTTGTTCTAAAGCGGAAGCGCAGTGGAGAAGTAGCTTTTCGATACATGCTCCGTCTAGGCTTCCGAGACAGCCGCGGAGGAGTGAGGTTTGTGGCGGGTTGAAAAGGGTTTGTGGTGTTGTGTTTGGTCTCACTTCGGTTTTCATTGTTTAGGCTAGGGTTTTGAGTGGGTCTAGTTAGTGGACATGTTTTAAAGAGACAAGAACTGAGTGTTGTGTTGAGTTCAGAGGTAGTTTATGGAAGACTGGAACTATACTTATAATATATACACATGTAGAGAGAGAGAGGGTGGGTGTGATGACAGCTATTTGTTGAACGTTTATGAGAAGCCAAAATTACACATAAATGGACTTCTCAACTCCATCACTGGGTTGGTTAAATACCAGTGTTAGTTTCCTTGGATATCACTATGAGCCTATCCTTCTTTGTTTTCATTTTTTATTAAATATATTATTTTTTTGATAATTTAAAATCTTATAATATACTCACTTTAATTAATAAAAAATAAAAAATATTATGAAATTTATTTTTATTTTTATTTTTATTTTTTCATTTAAGTATAGTCTTTTAAAATATAATTAAAATTTAAATAATTTCTTTTAAAAAATACCATCTAATTTCATATATTTTAAAAGTTTTAAAAAAAATTAATGATATCTTTAGAAATTAAGGATAAAAAAAAATTTATTTTTAAAAAAGAAAAAGTTATAGTTAAAATAAAATTTTTAATAAAATAATAATAATTTACATAACCTACCCGCAAGTATAGCTTATTTTATTTGGAGCCTTCGAATCATTAGAAAAGTGGAAACTATATTACAAAACAATGGTAAGTTATTGAAAAAAATAAAATAAAAATAATTTTTAAAAAATATTAAATGTCATAACTTTTCTATAAATGAAAATTTATTTATAGTGGTTTTTATTTGTGGTGATTTTAATAATATTTTCATATTTAGATATAAAATAATAAATTTCTAATAATTGGAAGATTTTTTTTTGTTTATTCATGAAAAGGAAGAAGTTGATGGAATGATATGTCTCAACCTCAACTAACTTAATATGATGAAAGAATCATGAAAGATCCCGATTCCAGCTATGCATATCAATATCAATATCCAAACCATGTATGTATCTCATCTCAAGGTTTTGTTATTTAGTACTAATTGAACCATCATTAACCATACATGTATAAACATGAGCTTTTCTAAGCAATTTTGGCCGATACTCATTTACATGGTGACTTAGAAGATTGTATGATCGAATAGGTTGATTTAGCTGTCTTTGCCGGCCAATTTATTTGTCAATATCTGACTATGGAATGACATTTCAGACAAACCAACCAATAATATTATTAACAATTCATCATTAATTTAGATCTCATTTGTTCATTTAGTTCACTGATTGATAGATACCTTCAATTCCAAACTTTGCTCACTAGAATTATATGTTTATAGAATATGATATCTCCTAATGTGATGCCAAAACTAAAGACAAATGTGTAGACCTATCTATCTATCTTCCTCCAAGGACAACAGAATGTTATTTCTTCAATTTGTTAAAGGAGTTGTAGAATATTTCTTTTCATGCTTAAACTATTCATTTGTTGTCCTCTTTTAGGGCGTGGAGGAGGAGCATATTATTCAATGTTTGCAAGCTAATCCGTTAGCTACTATCTTCGTTAGAATACCTAAAGGCTCTAAATTGCCTCAAGTAAAAAATAAAATCATAAATTATTTATTTGTTGTCCATTTAACTTCGTAAGTATTTTTTTAATAAGGAATCACGGATCGAACAACTTTCAAAAATGTAATCTGAATTTTTGATCGAAGTCTGAAGTAAAATAGTTCAAAATTCATTAAATTAAAAATAATTTTTATTTTTATTTTATTTACTCTTTTACAATTTTGCTAAAACATTTTGAAAATATTAATTTTTTTATTGTCGATAAAATTTCTAATTTTGATATTTAATATTATCTTTTAATATTTATTATTTACCATTTGAATTAGAATTTTCATCATTTTAACCCAACAAAATTGACCATCGATAACTCTAGGCATAGTCTTAACTAGGGATGGCAATGGTCGGGTTTGGGCGGGTCATAGTAAACCCAAATCCAAACCCATTAAGGTATCCTTTATCCAAACCCTTTCCGAACCCGTCACGGGTTTGGTGGGTTCGGATCTGGTTTTTACCCGCGAAAAAATTTTTAAAAAAACTATCATATTACACAAGAGAAGATTTTCTTATGCATGTAAATTTATCATGGCATCATCAATTTATCAATTTAATCATATTATCATCACCAATTCTAACATTCATACAATTCACATACATATAATTTATAACATAAATAAACAATATTCTTAAATAATTTAAATAAACAACTTATATCCCAAAATAAGGTGTTTAAACATGACAAACACTATAAAATGTTCTAAAATATGATAAATTATTAACAAAATAAATAAAAATAATAATTATTTTTTAAGGTTTGATTATAAATGTTATATTTTTTATAATATTATACGGGTTTGGGTTTGGGTTTGGGTAATGATATTTTTCCTTACCCAAACCCAAACTCAAACCCGCGACGGGTATTATTTTTAAACCCAAACCCGATCTATGAACTCGATTACCCGAATCCACTGCGGGTAAGCGGGTGGATACCCATGGGTAAATGGATTTACGGGTAAAATTGTCATCCTAGTCTTAACCGTCTGTTTCCGTTTATGTTAATGTAGTAATTATTTAGACGGTTTTGCCATTGAATAGAGAATAATAATAGTTGTTGAAAAGCAGCACCTAAGAATACCAAAGCAGCATATGAATTTAGGTACAAGTACAAAAGATCTTTACATGTAACAAGCACATAAACTATGAGTTCGAGTTATCATTTCGATTTGAAGCTTCATGTTCGTGTATCTGTACTGAACTGATTCATTTCATTTGTTCGTTGCAGTGAAAAAGTTGATTTTGCTTCTCATGAAGACAACTCAACTCAACTCATCTCTCTCATTTTTACTACAAAATCCACTGGAAACTCCTGTGTGATTCAACATGATTCATGTCTTTTTCCATTATTGTCTGTTCAAACATTATCATTTTCAAGAATTATTATCTTAAAATTGATGTCATGATCAAGGTTCAGATATATATACATGAAAATAGGTAGAGCCAAAACCATTGAATTCTAATTTGTTTGTGTGTGAGAAAAAAGAACACAAGGGTAAATGTTTAAACACATTATTTGCCTTTAAAGACGCTTTGATGAGACAATGACAACACCGTTACATGTTAATTTTGATACTATTTTTTTTAATTATATATTTTTTTAAAAGCATAAATATAGCTTTGGAATGTTCACCCGATTGCTTATTAAAAACTCAACATCAAATATCCATTTATCCTTCCAGTTCGTTTTCATAAAATTAATTTAATTCTAAAAGAAAAGCAATTTCATTGTTGTGTTGTTCATATTGCAGAAAGTTGAGACCCTAATCTCTAATTTACATACGATATTAAGAGCAGTTATTTTGTCCTCTCAATAAAATGAACGTTCAGAAACATTTGATTTTTGGTAGTTCGTGTCTTATTAAACAATTTTCAAAGAAAATATTTTTTGCTAAACAACCCGTTTAGCTCATATTGTGATAATTATCATTAGTTTATTCCACCACAATATTGGAAATAAGGGTTATAATTCATTTTATAATTTCTATTTAACAGAAAATTGACAAACAAAAATAATAATTTTGTTATAAATTAATTTTTTAATAATAATTTACACATTTTTACTATATATTATCATTCATTATTACATCAAATAAAAATGATAAAATATTATATTCAAAATGGTGAATTTTGGCCATTATTTTTTAAATAAAAATAAAATAAAATAATTTTTTAAAAAAGTTTGCCATTAGTTTCTACATTATGAGTAAAAGTTGAACCTAAGGTAGAGGTGGCAATTTGGGACACGACACGACGGGTTGAGACGACACGAACCCTTTATTATGGGTTTGGGTTGAGCTTAAATGGGTTGGGTCGACACGACATGAACCCGCCAACCCGTTTAAGTTTATATTTCCTTTTATTTTCATTATTTATAATATTATTTAAGTTTAATAAAATATAATTTAATGTTAAATCTATCATAATTAGATCTAATAGTGTAATAAATTACATATATAAAAAATTTTAATTGTAATTATGTAATTCATAATATAAAATTTTATGAGTCCATTGGATTTTTAGGCCATGAAAAGTTTACTATACAATTATAGGCCATTTTTGAAAAGTTTGCAAAACTAAAGTTTGATTTTCACTCTATAGGTCAATCATAGCTGTGAGCGTAATTCACAAACTGTGAGCATAATTCACAGACTGTGAGCATAATTCACAGTATCTGTGAATTGTAAAGTTTCAGGGGTATTTTGAAAAACTTGGCCTATGGAATGAAAATTAAACTTTTAAAAGCCTGTTTTGATATGTTTTTCAAAACAGACTTATAATTGTATTTTAAACTTTAAAAATCCCATTTTTTTTAGAATTTTCACTTTTAAATTTTATTATTTAAACAATTATATTTAACTTTTTTAAATAAATAGATTAAACGGGTCAACTCATCAACTCGTAGGTTGACACGATCAACCCGTTTACTAAATGGATTGGGTTCGGATTGGGGTCAATACGGCACGCCAACCCCAATAGCCACCTCTAACCTAAGGTGAGGAAATTATCAAGTGGGGAAGAAGTCGATGGATTTATGATGGAGGGAAGAGTGGTGGGGAGGCGGAGCTGGAGTGGACGCGAGTAAGAGCCAAACAAGCATTGGAAGTGGGGGTAGAATGTAAAATCTCAACCCGAAGTCAAATTAAATAAAATATTATATTAAAAATAAAATTAATGGTTCAAAATATTTATTTGAATTTCTAGAATAGAAGTTTGAAGTCCGGGTACATGGGTGCATACTATATTAAAACTGGTAGGAAATAGACACATGCACTATAGTTATTTTTTATATTAAATTAAATGAGAGAAATAATTATTATAAATTCAATATATATTTATCGAATAATAGTGCCTATAAAATAATAATTTCTCATTTATATGTATCTGAAGGATGTTCCACAATTTTCCGTGCTAGGACCGTACTACCTAAAATTTTTTCGAAGTTTAAATATTTCAAATTCGATCAAAAATTTATAATTTTTTAATAAAAAAGAAGTAGCATAGAATTCGTTTACAGTTTCTTTCCAACTTAATTTATTATTTAAATATATTAAAACAAATATGATATAATAGAATTATATAAAAATAAAAGAAATAATATTCATTTAATATATTATATTAATACAATATATATAAATATTATATTTAAATAAATTTATTAATTATATTTTTATGCTAAAAAGTATTTTAAGTTAAATTCAAAATTAAATTTGAAAGAAAAAATAAATAAATAAACTCTAACTCTTGCCTAAAGGAAGTAGTTAGGGATGACCATTTGACCCAGGAACCCACAAATCCGTGGGTATTCGACTCGGGAACCCTCAATGGATTCGGGTTCGTGGGTCGGATTTGGATGAAAAAATAGCACCTGTCATGGATTTGGGTTTGGGGTAAAATTTTAATCCGCCCGAACCCGCACCCGGTAAATACTAAATATGATAAATCATTTTATTTTATAATTTATATATTTTAGTGTTTGTTATGAATTTTGTTATGAAATCTATATAACATTGTATCTCCAGATGGCAAGTTAACAAGTCCAGATTACCAAAATCAACATCACAAAGTATCAACAAACACACAGAAGGCACCAAGATTACGTGGTTCACCAAGAATGGCTACTCCACGGGACGGACTCACACACAGAGCCCAGCAACTTCACTATTAAGATGAATCAGTGTCAACACAGAGTAATCACACAGATTACCACAATAACAAACATAAAAAACCACCAAGAAACCATAGAGATTTACAGCACAGATGACAGAAGAAACCCTAACAAGGAAACCCTATCAGAGAACACGAAGAAGATTTGAAAAATACAACTGAAGCAGTCTGCAAGCTACAGTGCCCATCAGATAGCTTAAATAGCTAGGGTATAGGTGGATCGGGTCCGGGTCGGGTCTGCTCCAACAAAGAGGCGCGGATCTTCAGCAGCAAGTGCAAAGGCTTCAAATGGGCTTCTTCTTGGACAACAACAGAAAGCCCAACTGATACAAACATAATAAGACAGAGGACCTGTATATCTGAAAACATATATATAACATACTTCCTCTGTTTTCATATATACATGTAGTAATAACTAAACAATTACAGACTCATAACTTGGTGGTTAAAACAAAAATACATCATCTTCATTTAATAGTGTGCTACCAGGGGCTACTAAAGCTCATTGTCCGCCACTCCCCAGCTGATTTAGGTCCGGTTGATATGGAGGTAGCTTCTGCAAAACAGAAGCTTCCTTCCCACTACAGCCTTGGTGCCCATATCAGCTGGGTTGTTGTCTGTAGATATCTGTTCAACCTGCACATCACCATTAAGCACATGTAAGCGTATAAAGTGATATTTCACACCTATATGTTTAGTCCTGTCATGAAAAACAGGATTCCTACTGATATTAAAAGCACCCTGACTGTCAGTGTATACAATAGGCTTACAATCCAAAACATTTAATTCAGAGAGAAGGCCTTGAATCCACATAACTTCTTTAATACATTCAGTAAGAGATATGTACTCAGATTCAGTGGTTGATAATGCAATATCAAATTGTAGCATGGATTTCCAGGATACACAATTTCCACACACTGTTACAATATAGGAGGAAATAGACCTGAATTCAGGATCTTTGGCAAAATCTGCATCAGAGAAACCACAAATATTGACATTTTCAGTGAATTTTCCAAATTCCAAACCAACATCGACAGTGCCTTTCAAGTATCTCAGAAGGCCTTTTACAGCTTTCCAGTGTTTCATAGTAGGCTTCATCATATATCGACTTAAGACACTGATAGCATAAGCAATGTCTGGTCTTGTACAGACCATAATATACATTATGCTACCAATGGCTTCTGCATAGGGTATAGTAGTAAGAATTTCATCATCAGTATCTATTTTGCAATCCAAGTTGTGTCCAGCATTCAAAGGTAATGAATTTGGTTTAGCATCTGCCATATCAAAAGTCTGTAGGACTTTGATAATGTAATTTCTCTGACTAACAGTGAGCTGATTACTGCTCCTTTTTCTGTGAATGTCCATTCCAAGAATCTTGGAAGCTATACCAAGATCCTTCATATCAAATTCACTGCCAAGTTGTTCCTTTACAGATTTCAATATGTCCTTGTCAGGAGACATTAGTAAGATATCATCAACATATAGGAGTAAAAATACAGGTAGAATTATTAGAACAGTAGTACAGACAAGCATCATAAAAGCTTCTTTTAAAGCCAATTTTCAATACAAAATTGTGAAATCTTCATTCCATTGCCTGGGAGATTGTTTCAGACCATAAAGGGATTTTTTCAAAAAACATACCAGCTTAGGATCTTTAATGAGCCCTTCAGGTTGTGCCATGAAGATATCTCTGTCTAAGAACCCATGCAGGAAGGCTGTTTTCACATCCATCTGCTCTAATTCCCAATTAAAGAAGGCTGTCAAGGCTAACATAATCCTAATGGTGCCATATCTGATAACTGGAGAGAAAATTTCCTGATAATCAATACCAGGTTTTTGTGTAAAACCTTTTGCTACCAGTCTGGCTTTGTACCTACTAGGATCATCTAAAGGCAGACTCTTTTTTATCCTAAACACCCATTTACAGGAAACTAACCTTTTATTATCAGGTTTGGGAACCAGAACCCAGGTCTCATTCTTTCTAAGGGATTCCATTTCCTCTTCCATGGCTATTTGCCACTTAGGAATCAGAACAGGTTACTGCATCTTGGTATGACTCAGGTATAAAGCAATCAGAAATAGAGGCATTTAAAGCAATAATGACCAGATTAGCATCCATATACCTAGATGGTTTCCTAATATTCTCCCTTCTAACCCGATCCCTACTGAGAAGATAGTTATCTAAACTAGACTCTCTATATGTTTCTATTGGACCAGATCAATCTGATTTGAATCAAGGGAATCAAATTGATTGGGGTTTTCAGTTTCAGGGTTTGGACAGCTATTGAGATTGTCAACTGAAGGAGTAGTATCACTATTTTGAGGATCAGCAGGTGTACTCTTATCTATTGGCTCAGGTTGGGAATCTATTCCAAAGTCCTCGATACTAATAGGTGAAGATGTGATCTTAACAGAAGTTTCTTCTAAACCAAGAAAACCAGGAAGCTCATTTTCTCTAAAGACTACATTCCGGCTCACAATAAACTTGAATACATTTCCTTCTTTATAGGCTAGTCTGAAACCTTTGATACCTTCAGGATAGCCCATAAAGAGAGAGATGCGAGATCTGGGTTCAAGCTTACCATGGTTTTGGTGAACATAAGCCCTACATCCAAATATTCTAAGATGGGACAGATTTGGAGTTCTATTATTCCAAAGCTCATAGGGAGTCTTAAACTCTAGAGAGGATGAAGGAGACCTATTTCTCACATAGTTGGCAGTGTTAATAGCTTCTCCCAGAACCTTTTAGGTAATTTTGCCTCATATAACATGGATCTAACCTTATCAAGTAGGGTTCTATTTAATCTCTCAGCTATACCATTCTGTTGGGGGGTATAAGTGACAGTCCTATGTCTAGTAATGCCATTCTTGAACAAAACAAATTAAATTTTTCATTACAAAATTCTAAACCATTATCAGTTCTCAAGGTTTTCAGTTTGCAATCCTTTTGGTTTTCTATCAAAACTTTCCAGGTTTTAAATGTTTCAAAAACATCAGATTTGCTTTTTAATAAAAACAGCCAGCTAAATCTAGAAAAATCATCAATAAATGTGACAAAATAAAGTTTTTCACCAAAAGTTGAAGTTTTGGGCAGGGCCCCATAAATCTGAATGTACAAGATTTAAAACATGTTTTGATTTAAAATCAGAATTTTGAAAAGATTGCTTTGTTTGTTTTCCCAAAACACAACTTTCACAGAATGGCAAATCCAGATCACTAATATCACTATCTATAATCCCTCTTTTCCTAAGCTCTCTCATCCCAGTTAACCCCAGATGACCTAATCTGCTATGCCACACTAAGGTTTTGGCAACATTTTTACTTATGGTGGTGCTATTTAGAGACTCTATGGTTCTACCCTCTAGTACATAAAGGTTTCCTACCCTTTTTCCTCTCATAGCAACCTTCCCATCAGGCCTGACAATCTCAACAGACTGGTTTCTAAACAGGCAGCTTAGGTTAGACTCTCCTAAGGCACTTACAGATAAGAGGTTCCTTCTAAGGTCAGGTACAAGTCTCACCCTCTCAAGTCTGGTGACACTACCATCAAACTGCCTTAGTTTAATGGTCCCAATCCCCTCTATCTTACACTTATGGTTGCTACCCATCAAGACAAAACCCTCAGAGTTATTAACTAGATCACTAAGCCAGTTTTTATGAGGAGTCATATGGTGGGTACAGCCTGAATCAATCACCCAGTCATCACAAACAGAATCAGCAACAAAAAGATCATCAGAAGCATCAAAAATAGCAGCAGTTAGGCCCTCACAGTTAAGAACATCTGGTTTACTTGAAGAACCAAATGTTTCATTCTTAAATTTTCCATTAGCCTCATCCTTCTTTTTCTGGAAACAATCTTTAATTAGGTGATTAGTCTTTTTACAGTAATAGCACTTTCTTTCATTACCAGTTTTAGACTTACCTTTCCAGTTATTTTTATTATTTCCAGAATTACTGTTATTCTTGTTCTTATTCCTACTGCCATTATTAAAGTCCTTTTTACCTTTGCCTTTATTCTGATTAGCATTCTGAGAAGTGGAGGCTTTATTCAAAAATAAACCTTCACTCTCATTTTTAGTTATCTTCCCCTACTGATCTGAATTTTAATGCATCCATTATTAGCTTAGTAGTTAGGGATTCTTTATTAAAGGAGACAAATTCTTTAACTACAGAATGAGACTCAGGTAAGGAATGCAAGAGAATCATGGCAAGGTATTCATCACTAAGCCTCTGGTCTTCTACAGTTCTACTGTTGTGATCCTGAACTAATCTCTTAAAGGTAGCCAGATTATCAGACACAGACCTATCAGTTTTTAAATCTAAAGCCAAACAATTTATGCAAGCTTAAGAGTCTATTAGAAACATCCTTAACCAAATATAAGTTCTCTAAACCCCTCCACAGATCAGAAGCATTATTAAACTCAAAAACAGTTAGTACATCATCACTCAAGTGTAAGAGTATGGTGTGATAGGCTCTTTTCTTAACTTTACCCTTTTCAAGTAAGGTTATGCCAGTTGGCCAGTCATCTTCAACAGCAGCATCAAGTCCATTATATAAAGACAGAAAGCATCTTTTTCTTCCAAATAATAAAATCTTGTGAGCCATCAAACACTTCAATGTTCATTACATTATGTGTTTGAGGTTTTGAAGACATTTTGAAAAGATTTTATAAAAGCAGAAGACTAGTAATGAGTTTAAAAATTTGATGCTGGAGACTTAATGGTCAACTGGTTTGTTATTTCCAATTATTCAAACACTCAGGCACTCTAACAGAGAGACAAAAACAATACAGATAAATGAACAATAATAGCAGAGAAATATATCAAACAGAGCAAGAATAATACACAACAGAGATCAAAGATCACACAGAACCTATTCTATTGGGCATTAACAAGATACAGGATCTTGTACCCTTGGGCTTTCACAAGAGTATTTCACTTGTACCCTTTTCAGCCAGACAAACTAGCTGGTTTGCACAGACCAGCTAACTGTTCTAGGACTTTAACAAGAAACAAGTCTTGTATCCTACTCAGCCAGAACCAAGAACACCCAAATATTAACAATATTGCAAAAACAAAGAGACAAGGATCAAGAACGAGGTTACCCTTGAAGAAACCCCGCTAGTCTTGAAGTTTAAACCCCTGTCGTCTCTCGCCTTTGCTCCTTAGCGTAATAGGTACCTGTAACTTCACAAATCTTATTAGAAGACGAAGAAACAAAAAAAATCCTAAAAATATTACAGAGGCTAAAGGACATAAGAAAGCACTAAATCAACCTAGGGTTTTGAAAATCGAGACTGCTTCAGAAGTTTTTCAAGAAGAAAACATAGTCACAACTCAGATCTAGAAGATACATGCTCTGATACCACATGTTATGAAATCTATATAACATTGTATCTCCAGATGGCAAGTTAACAAGTCCAGATTACCAAAATCAACATCACAAAGTATCAACAAACACACAGAAGGCACCAAGATTACGTGGTTCACCAAGAATGGCTACTCCACGGGACGGACTCACACACAGAGCCCAGCAACTTCACTATTAAGATGAATCAGTGTCAACACAGAGTAATCACACAGATTACCACAATAACAAACATAAAAAACCACCAAGAAAACCATAGAGATTTACAGCACAGATGACAGAAGAAACCCTAACAAGGAAACCCTATCAGAGAACACGAAGAAGATTTGAAAAATACAACTGAAGCAGTCTGCAAGCTACAGTGCCCATCAGATAGCTTAAATAGCTAGGGTATAGGTGGATCGGGTCCGGGTCGGGTCTGCTCCAACAAAGAGGCGCGGATCTTCAGCAGCAAGTGCAAAGGCTTCAAATGGGCTTCTTCTTGGACAACAACAGAAAGCCCAACTGATACAAACATAATAAGACAGAGGACCTGTATATCTGAAAACACATATATATATAACAAATTTAAACTATGAATTAGATACTAAATTAGCACTATTTTTATTTCATATTTTGAAAGTTTAGATTATTTAAATTCCATATTTAAATATTTGGATTTTTAATTTATATTTGAGGTTTTATATTAGATGTGGTAGAATATGAATAAGATTTTTCATCTAAAATAATATGTACTTTTTCAGATTTTAAATAAGTGAGCGACCCCAAGCTCGCACCAGAACCCATCAAACCCATAATGAGTTTGAGTTGGATTTAGATATAAAAAATTAAATGGATTTGGATTTGGGTTCGACTAAATCCGCCCAACCCGACCCATGACCATCCTCCTGAATAATGGCCTATATCCCATACAAACGAGCCTTCGTGTTATTTTTTAAAAAAAAAAATTTTTCAATTAACATGAAATCATTTCAAATCAAACATTAAAAAACCATGTTGTAAATACACCGAATCAATCATTATGATTTCAAAAATCAACGGTTAATTAGCCATTTTCATTTGATAATGATGTTTCCAAATCAGTATAGAACCATGTTTAGAAACTAAAATTTTAGTTTGGGTATTTATAGAATTAAATTTCAATTCAAATTTAGAAACTAAGCAAGCGGCCTTTTTATTTTCAATCTCTCTCTCTCATCCATAATTTAACTCCACCATATGGTTGGTTAGGTAATATTTTTGCATAATTTGTGTGTTTTTTATTCTGAGTACTGCAGTCTCTAAAATGGCTCTTGTTTTATCACCTGGTCTGTTCACATGGCTACTGACAACGAGTAACCAATATTTTGTCCATTTCAGATGCATGACATTAATTTATTTATTAGTTACAGTTTATTTAATTTATATTAGAACTAGTCTATAATAATAATAATAGTAGTAGAAAATAAATAAGACACAAAGCAAAGCAAGTGATGATAGAAGTACTATTGTATGTGCGAGCATTGAATTGGTGTTGTTCCCTCCTTAATTGATTTAAGCAAAAGTAATAATAAAGCGTGACCCCTCATTTAATATAATTATATTGTCCTATTATAAATTTTTTAAATATAACACATATATTCATTTAAAAAAATATTCTTTTAATCATGCATAATAAATAAGGAAAATTGGTAAACAAACCCCATTTTTTAAATTATTTCGAAAAGATCTTCACTCCCCACCAATTTTTCAGTTATAGGTGATTTTTCGTATTTGGTTTAAATTATATTCGACGTCAACTTTTAAAATTGGTTTGAATAGTGGTAGAAATTGGCGGTTTGATGTAACATCATAATTGTTATATTCATCATTAATCTTTAAAACTAGTTTGAATAGTGGTAGCAATTGACGGTTTGATGTAACTACTATTAGAGCTGTTATATTAACGATTTGATAGTACATGTAATGGTTCAATAAATTGTTAGACATAAAATTTTAAAAAAATATTATAATTATTTGACTTATATCTATTAATATAATATTAGATATTTCGAGAATTTTGGCATAGCATTTTAAGTAATATTTTAGAGAAAGCTCCTTTGAATAGTATTGGTCAAATTGTTACTAGAAACACATTGAAAAACTACGGCTTAATACTTGTAATGTTCGGTTTTTTTTCATTCAAAATTTTTCATCTTTTCGTTCAATTCTGAATTTTGTTAAAATTTTAACTTTTCTCGCCCAATATATTTTTGGACATCTTTTGTCATTGGCTTTGTCAAGTTGATCTGATCAAGATTCGGAATAGGATGCCAATAGGTCTCCGTACACTTTTACGCGTTTTGATCGACAGATTTGCCAAGTTGATTAAGGCGAAAATCAAAATACCAAGAACTTTCGGTACTTTTCTAAACATTTTAATTGGCAGCTTGATTTCTTGATCTAGGTGCAAGCAAGATACTAGAAACTCTCTATACTATTTTGCCATTCTGGTTGGCGAATTGATCCGGGTGACCAAGACGTCCAAAGACCTCAATATTAATTTTGAGGTTATGGTTAAGATTCTGGCGACCCGCTAAGGCTATCAAAGCGACCAATAAACCAAGTTCCATTTTGAATCTCCAAACTTTTATTTTATATTGAAAAAAATATTTGTAAATATAGTGATGATGGATGATTCAAAATGCTTTTTGTATATGCTCACACGTGTTAAATGTAAAAAAGTATTGATATATCTAATTGTTAGAGTATGATAGAGTTAACCGATAACACTAACTTGACTTTTTATTATTATTATTTTTATTACATTTTCCATTTAAATGAAACGTGAGTGTGAATAGGTGACCGAAATTATTGAATCACAAGTCATGGAGTCCACCTTGAAGATCACTATTTGTATTTTGTTTTATGATCTTAATATACTTGTAAAATTATATTACTTAGTAAAATGATCTCAATGTATAGTTTTAATAAAGGAATTGCATTATGTTTGACAATATTAGATATCTATGGGAATGATGGGGTGCTATAATATAAATCTAAACTAATAGTTGGTAATATTTTAAATTATTATGGAATGATTGATTACTTTACAATTGGATTGGTTAAAATTTATGATAATTTTTTTAAAAAAATAGATAAAACTAAATTTTTTTATTAAATAATTTCTTATATTTCATAATCTGATAACTTCAAAATGGATAAAAATAATCATTTCAATTATTTTTACTGCCCATTTACACATAATATTTTAAGACTATTAAAATTAATAGGCTAAATTTTGATACTTAAGAAATTTGTAGTTTATTGTAGTCCACAAAATTACATTTATTGAATTAATATATATGTATATTTTATATAAAACTACCTAGGAACAGGTTTAATAAAAGAAGTTGGGAGCTTTCATACAGCAGAGCGAATTCCTCGTATATCCCCATATTAGAACAATGGTAATGAGGGAAACGACATCGTTAAGCGTAGGTTTGGAACAAAGAGATGATTGGTTAATGATTTGTATGGATCACATTCTTTCATTTACATGCGCTGCCTCTTTTCACTAGAAAAAATAGTCCTTTTTCATATTTTTATCAACCGAAATGTCGAAAATGCCCTGCAGCTCTCTAAAGTCTGATTTGACAGACTACGTTTTGCTTTATCATAATCCCAAAAAAATCCATAAAGTGAACTAGACAGCTAAAGAATCTGGGCCGTACTTCTTCAGAAGAGGAGTGGTAGGGAGGGTTTAAGGGACAAAACTGTAATTTTATAAATCACGTGATATCCGTTGTATGCACGCATGAACGAAAGCTACGCTGTTGATTTTTAAGATAATAAAAATCTGGGTTGATAAATTGTGAAATACTGATAATTAACACAGCGTAGTGAACAGGGAACGACAGAGCGAGTGAGTAGGGTAAATCCATCAGCGAAACAAAAACATGATCTTATTTGTCAAGCAAAGATATTGACCTTTCATGGAGGGTCCATCACCACCAAAACTTCATGGGCCACGCATGTGGTCCAATCACTATTACCTCCAACAAATGCCACAATTAGACCTTTCAATCTACATATACTGTACTGATTTATATACACTTTGTATTTGTTTTTTTCTTTTTCACATAAAAACAGAATAAAGGAATATAATATAATACAATACAACAGGTGTTTGTTGCACAACTATAGAGAAAGGCTTGCAGCGATGAAAATGGTATAACAGAGCTTAGCCAGCCAAAAAGCTTCAAGTCTAAGCTTAAAAGGGTCTACCTTATGGAATCACAATTGTCTTATTCTTTCTCCTCCTCCTCCTCTTTTTTAGCAATTATTTTTAAAAATTAGTTTGGTTTACCAAAACCCATAATTTTTAATCTATAAATGATTTTTCTATCAAGGAATGTCAGGTAGGGGTTAGAGAGGTCACAAAACAATTTTTTTTTTTTTTTTTTTTCTATCTCAGTCACACTTTCTCTGCTTCATCATATAATATAAAGCTTTATCTTGTGTGTCTTTATACAAGTTGTTTGCTTGCTTGTTTAAGGCCTGTGACTGCATACATATATCCTAGTTGAGAACCACCACATTGCTTGACTTGACTTCTCTGCTAAACCCCAAAATGCAAATAAAGTTCAATGCTTTATGTTTGTCTTCTTCTCCATTTCAGAATATAGTCCTCTATGTGCCTCCTCACTTCCCATTTGCAAGCCTCACTTCTCTGTCTCTCTAGTCTTGTCAAAAAATCCTTTCTTTTTCTTGTCCTTTATTCTTTTCTTGGGCTTCTTTGTTTTTACAACAGTTGGTTTTTGGTTTTGTTGTTTTTATTTTTTTAATTAGAAACCATGGCAGGCTGTTGTAATCTTGAAGTGGATGTCAATGGAGAAGAAACTTTCATGGTGGATAAGGTAAATTTACCAAATTAGTCCTCCTCTTCTTCATCTTCTACAAACATACTCCATCGCTTTTGCTTTTCCTGTCATTTCTATGCTCTTATGATTGTATCTGCACCATTAAAGTTGCACCTACACAGCACATATGTGGGGCTAATGTCCCATTAAAGTTTTTATTTTTCTCTTGTTTAGCAATTTGTTAATTCTTCTTGCTTCTTCTTTGTTCTCTGTACTCTTCTCCTATTAATGCTGATGACTTTGGGCTTAAATGTTCATATCTTTATCACAATAAAACTAGAGCTTTGCTTTAAAAGCATTAATTTTTTGCCTTCCATGGCTGGCATGAATAGTGAGCATCATTCTATGTCAGTGTCATTCCTCTATTTATTATCTGTAACAACCCTTCATCCATGTTCTGCAAGTACTTGTCTAGATTTATCCTTCAATCTCCTCTTTTGTATTCTAATAAATGTGTGTTTTAATGTCAAAACAACAAAATTCATCCTTTTTGGTGGTTTCGTTTTTGGCACTTATGAGAGGTCACTCATAGAAATTGATAGTCAAATGTAATGTTTTTTGTTTGTTTGTCTAATGAACTAGCTTGTAGATTTAATCCTTGTTCTTAACTCTGCATTTATTTTTTACTGGTTTTGTGCAGAAAATCATTGCTTCGTATTCAGGCAAATTAAACAAGTTGTTTGGTAAATCAGCTAATACTGAGAGAACTCTCAAGGTGATCTTCAATGATTTTCCTGGAGGGCCAAAGGGTTTTGAATTAATGTCTAGATTTTGCTACAACAATGGCAAGATTGACATAACTCCTTCAAATGTTTCTTTGTTACATTGTGCTGCTCAATTCATGGAGATGAAGAAATCTGCAACTGGAAATCATAATTTATTAGAACAAACAGAAAAGTCACTTGAAGAGATAAATTACTGGTCTTGGTCTGAGCTTTTGACAGCTTTAAAGCAGTGCCAAGACTTGCTTCCGGTTGTGAATGTTTCTGGAGTAATTGAGAAATGCTTGGATTCTCTTGTTGGGAGGCTGTCTTTGTCATCTGAAGCGAGTCCTTGCGCATCTACTTCCTCCCCCGATAGCTCTGGTGTTCGGTTTTCTTGTGACACTAGAAGCACTGAAAGTTTGAAGAACAACAGCTTCTTCCGTGTAACATGGTGGTTTGAAGATCTATTGATGTTGAATCCTTTTGTCCTAGAAATGGTTGTTAAAACCATGATCTGGCGTAAATTGGACCATATTATCATAAGTAGATTCCTCTTCTACTACCAGAAATCAAAGTTTTGCACTGCCACAGCAGATCAGAAGCGCCGAATACTAGAACCTGTAATTGACATGCTTTACAGTCTTGATCAAAGGTCTGTTCCTTGCAAGAGCTTATTCGGGGTTCTTCGAATTGCTGTGAATTTGAACATTAGTAGAAGTAGCCGGGGCAAATTGGAGAGTATGATAGGTTATCAGATGGATCAGGCAACATTAGACAATCTACTAGTTCCATCTCCACAGGGAACTAACTGCTTATATGATGTGAGTCTTGTTCTTAGGTTCTTGAAAGCTTTCCTGCATAGAGGTTCTCAAGTGTACTTGATGCAATTGAGGAAAGTTGCAGCTTTGGTTGACTTGTACATGGCTGAAGTAGCACCAGATCCATACCTTAAACCATCAAAGTTCCTGGCATTGGCTACCGCCCTGCCTGATTCTGCTAGGGAGTTGTATGATGAAATGTACCGCGCCATTGACATGTATTTTGAGGTAAAACAACTATAGTTTCCAGTTGTTCTAGTCCATTACACAGTTGTTATGTAAGTAGTTGAATTGAACTTTGTTTGAATAGGTGCATACTGGATTGCCAGAGGAAGAGAAGATCAAGATATGCTGTGCATTGAACTATGCAAAGCTCTCAGCTGAAGCTTGCATACACCTATCTCATAACGCGCAATTCCCATCGAAAAGTGTCGTCCAAGCTCTAGTCTCACAACAATCTAAGTTGAAAAACTTACTCCACACCACTAACAGTTGCAAATGCTGCATTGGTTCACCATGTAAGTTCATCAAAACTGAAAGCAAAGGTGAGACAGAACAACAAGTCGTCCTCTATGCAGGCAAACTCGATGCCTCCAATGACAATGAGAGACTCAGAGCACATCTACAAGGCATGCAATGGAGGGTAATGGAATTAGAGAAAGTGTGTCGAAAAATGCAAACTCAGATGTCGAAAATCATGAAATCAAAAGTGTCCTCCAGTCCTAGTAATGTCACCAGATCTTTACCAAAGCTTTGTTCATGATACATATTTAAATTTTGTTTACATATTTGTGTTATGTTATGTCATATATGTATATAGCTAGAGATATCATTTGCTTGTACAGCGACAGAGAAAAACTTTGGTATATTCTTTTTATTGTTCTGTCCTTCATCATCTTTAATCATTTTCACATTCCTTCAAAAGCTGTACACTACCATTTGATGTTACTATGTTGGAATATTCATTATACAACCACAGATGATTGATAGTGGGGCTTGTTTATCAGGAATGAATTTAACAACAGAACAAACAACATTCATTTGAATTGAATACTTATGCGTCAGCCTTGTCCTCTTTAATGAAGAGGACAAGAAATTAGATAGCCAACGTAACTCTAAATTTGATGATGTATAAACCAACCAGATTGTAGTGCTACGTTATGGTACCTCAAATGGAGTGCTGTTTGTTTGACCTTGTCTTGAGTCACACATGTGCCTGACGAAGATGAAGCTTGTTTATAAAGAATAATATTGTAATGTTGATGGTTATGTGATTGATTGTACAGGAACCAAGGTCATATACTAGATGCTTCAAGCTTCTATTTTGCTTATACGCTACTCTTGTTTTTGTTAATCCAAGATAAATATATGTATACTGACCTTTAACGTTGTTTTGTTGTCTAATTGCCACGTAAAGTGCAACAATTGTTATATATTGACATTGTCTTAATTCAGGGTATGTACTCAAAGTGTCGTATATATTTCAGTATCAGATACTGTAGAGGCCCAAAAGCCCAGATATTGCAAAGTGTAGGCCCAAGTCTATGGCCTCTCGTTTCTCCTTTTTGTTTGGAGCGCCCTTGTTTGATTGATTTGTTTTTAGCTTTTTTATTTTTGTTTTTTTATTCTCAATCTTACTGGTATGGTATGGTTTCCTAATCTTGATTTTTTTGTTGTGATGGTATGAGAAATTAAAAATATGAAATGTGTATTTATAAAAATATGGATTAAATTTAGAGTTGTATGAAAATAAATTTTATAGGATATGAAAAGAAGAAGAAAAAGTATTTAAAGAGGAAAAAACATTAAATATACAATAATTTATTTAAACTTTGGAAACAGGTATAAAGACATGCATTAATTACTTTCCCAACTAATTATTAATATTTTTTATTGTAATATTTATTTTATAATTATTTTATTGGATAAATTTAAAAAAAAATTATAAAAATTTTCTAATTAAAAAGAAAATATTTTTAATTTCTCATACTTAATAATTTATTTATAATAAATTAAGTTTAAATATTAAATTGAGAATTTTATAAATTATTAAACTTTTTAGATATTGTTGGATATGAATATAGATAATATTCATTATTATTATTATATATAATTAGAATGAAATAAAAATACACAATATTATAAACTCTTATATTTCTTTCAAAATGGATTCCCAACTCGAAGTTTAAAACAATCCGTAAAATTATTAAATGTTAGTAAGAATTTTTCAATCTATTTTCAAAAGGATTTTTGAAACTTGATTGGTATGATCGCAAACTTTTCATTGATGGCCCATTTGGTGAACTGTGACTATATATAGGTTAGGGTTGAAACACCACACACAATCAGAATAACGTGGAAAGAATGAGTAAACTAAAGAAACACATATTTACATGATTTGTTAATTTAGCTAATCTACTAGCGAGTGAAATTTTATTTCATCGCGATATATTCTATTGTTACAAATACATTTAGGAGAATAAATGTAAAGAGAATAAAAGATTAAAATAATAATAATAAAATTGTTTAATAAAAAGTGTCTAATAAAGCGCTTCAATTATATGACATGGTATATACCCTAAAATCCATTATCAGACTCAATATACGATAACTACATATCAGATCTGGGAAAACCAAGCTAGACATCTAATCAGTCTCTTAAATGATTCATGGTTACTAAGGTCAGACCGGGTTGAACAAGATGTTTTATTTTTTTTTCAAAAATTTTTAAGTTTTTTCAACAGTCTAAGTTTTTTTCTTAGTTAAAACTGTTTCTCCCATTTTTTTCTAGTTTAACTAGTCGAATTATTGATTTTTTTCGATTCAGCTAGCTAATTCACTGATTTTTTTTTCCGATTCAATCTGGATCAATTATAATTTAGGTTTTGAGGTTGATCCGGACAACAATAAAGTCGCGAGCTTTCCAAAATGATCAAAGCCCATTACAAATAAATGGTAAAAATATTAAAGTCCAAGTGAAGTAAGCTTTTCAAGTTGGGACTCTTACCAGCTAAGTTTGTTTAAACCCATTAGGATTTCCTTGAATCATAAGGATTTCTTTTAAGGAAGGATTTCCTATTTTGAATTTGAATCTATTTCCAAATTGTTTGATTGTATTCCTAAGTTGGAAAAAGGAAACAGATTAATAAAGTATGTTTGGTGGTTTCTATAAATAGAATTGTCTCGTGAAGAAGAGAGTATCTCGTCCCTTTGGGATGGTGATCATTGAATTTGAGTCATGCTTGGGGGGTGATAATCATTGGGTGTTGGGTCTCATTAAGGAGATTCGAAGTGGGGTTGTTTCGTCGTTAAGGAGATTTTGATTGGGGGTTGTCCTGCTGTAAAGAGATTTCGTATTGGATTTGTCTCGCCATTAGGGAGATTTTGATTGGGGTTGTCCCCGCCACAAGGAGATTTCGTATTGGGTTTGTCTCCTCATGGTGGAGTTGTTCACCTAAAAGATATTTTGATTGAAAAAGATAGCAATTTTGTATATAGAGAGTTGTTGGAATTTGTTTGTAATCTTTTTCTCTGTAGTAACGTTGTTATCTTTTCATGGATTAGACGATTTTTCAACCCATGTTAAAAAAAAAATATTTCATACATCCTATTATATTATATATTCCCTTCCTAACTTAGTACAAATCCCATTATCATCCGTGATTTTAAATTTAAGTGGTATCGAATTTGTTTTATATATATATATATATAGGGTAAATTACAAAAAACCCGCACTTTTTGAAACTATTTTCATTTACCCACCGGTTTTAAACTTACGTTGCACTGGACCACCACTTGGAAAACTGCTGATGGTTTCCGTTTGTGAAATGTGGTATCCGTTAAAATTTTTACTCAAAGACAATTTTGCCCTCTAATTGTTGTATGAGTTCAACTGCGTCCCTTTTGTTGGTAATCCAGTTAATATGGAACTGGATTATTTAACAAGAAATTACAATTGTCATCATTAATTGTTGTACCAGCTAATTTTTTTCAACAAGAAATTACAATTATGCCCCTACATAAATCCTGCTACTTAATTGTCATCATTAATTGCTGAAGTGAACACAAATAAAGCCGTTGTTCAACGGCTACTTTTTGGTACATCACATATATATATATATATAACATGATATTGCAAATAAGTAAAACATCCAACTAAATATACAAAAACATTCATCTATTTACTGGTTTTTCTCTTTCAGTCATCAATTTTCATTGTCAAACCTCAACAAGAGCCATATCCAGCAGCAAAAGAATCACAATAGTAAAAGAAGCAGCCAAATTTTAAATTGCAACTTAGTAAGAAGGCAGCAGAATAACAGAAGAAGTTTGAAAAATAATCCACTGGTTCTGCATAAAGCAATTCAGAGAGCAAACAAATGGCATTCACGAATGATGCTAGTCGAGGTATGGTGAAGAACAATATGAATGGATGTATTATCAAGTTTAAAAATCGTAGGTGCTATTGTCGAAAAAAAAGCTTTAATTAGAATTTCAGAGTCGAGTGATAATCCAAACAAGCTATATTTCTACTGCAATGAATGTGAATATTTTAGATGGTGGAATCCATACGATGAAGAGTTAAACCTGAATGTGATGGAAAAATGTCAGATGTTGTTTACAGATGCAAGACAGAGTGCAGCAAACAGAAGGAATCATGTCAAGTATAGTGTATTGTGCTATGGCTCATGGATATGTATGATAACCCTTATTCTTTGGTTTTGTTATATATATATATATGTAATGTAAGATGTAGAGAAGATTTAACGCAAATTGCTGAAAGTGATAGTTATCCATGAAATAAAATGCATGTTCTCAACAACTACTCATCACAACAAAGTATCCAACACAATAATGATTTGATCCCAGCATAGTATCCATAACTATTAGGAAATGAAGTAAACTACTTTTGAAATAATAGTGAAAGCATTCGTACATATAATGTTAACCTCTGAAGAGGTATTTTCTGAATTCCCAGCATCCATACAGGTCTGCTAAATCACAACAAAATCCTAGCAGCCTATTGTTCTGCCTCTAGCATATTAGTGAATGCAGAATAACAAATAAGATTGCATTGCAATATCAAACCATTATAAGATAAGATTGGAATGCAACCTTGACCAAAAATACCTAAATATCAGTCTTTAACAAAATAAAAGTAGTCATAGTTTTTAATTTTTTGAAGCAACCTATTCATGAAAAATAAACCTTACAGTTGCACATTAATGTGAGTGTCTCCAGCAACTCCCAAAATTGTACATGCAATTCTGTTACAAAGAATTTAAGATATCATTAACATTTTAGTAAATAAACTTAACATTGCAGCAAATGGCTTTATCAGGTGAAAACAAAATGTTGACAGTAAAGAATAAATTACCATGTGCATTCTTGTGTTTCACCCCTCATGATCATCAGGATTTGTTGTTGGAGGTTGTTTACCCTTACGGCCTTCATTCTTCTTCTTTGTCCCTTTCTTTCCCTAAATTCAATTACAAATTAGTATGTATGATTCCGGATGAGTCTTATACTTTTGATTGTACAACTACTATAATTTAGAATCATAGTACTCACTTTGATTTGACTCTTAAATTTCTGCTGATTATTTGAGGTTGAATCAGTTCTCTGTTGCCCAAATTTCTTATTCTGCAAGAAATAAGCTTCACATTAATCATTTAAAGTATATAATAATAGTAAAACTATACATTAAAAATGAAATAATTGGAGTCATCTATAATTGTTTTAAGTTTACTATTACTTACATGCTTCTTCGTTTTCTGTTTTTTACTCTGTTTCTTATTTGAAGTAGAATCGTCATAACCAGTTGTTTGCAACACTACTTGTTCTTTTCTGTATATAATCCAGTAAAATTTTTAAATATTATTCAATGCAAACATAATAATTAGGCAAAAGCATTGAAACAGTGATGACGAATATGTGCATACCTTTGATTTAGAAGCTCCTGAGTTCTCATCAACACAACTCCAGTTCTCTCTCTTCGGACAACTCCTCTTGTTATGTCCTTTGCCCTTGCATATGGAGCAAGACACAGGACCATTTCTTTTTCTTGGTGAAGCCTCACCATCCTCTCTTTTACGCCTCGTTGTCGGTCTTCCTGCTTGCCTTTTATATTTAGGAGGTAAAATGTCATCAGCAGTGTTATGTTTCCATTCTCTGAGTTGAGGCACTGGGTGAACGATGCCACTGTATGTTCTCTTATATGCTGGCTTGCACAAGTAAGGATGAACATACTCTGAAATAGCTTCAGCTAGAGATGCATTATCATGTGTACTTGCTGGAAAAGAGTTAAGCAACAACTTATTTGAATGTAAGGACAACTAAGAAGCAAGTAAGTATATAAAAATAAAAGAAATTACCTAAACATGACACCACGTGAACACATGGTATACCAGAGAGCTGCCAATATCCGCAGCTACATCCCCACTCATTCAATTTAACAATATGTTCTACCATCTCTGCTGTTGTAAACTTCAAACTCCCCATTACCAGCCCCCATGATTTTGAAGTCCCTCCCATCATTGGTGTTCTTGATCATTCTTCTATTGATAACCGGTGCAACATCAGATTCCCACATTTCACACTCCTGGGAGCGCTGCACTATCTTCTGCATCAACAACCTCCTGATCTCCTCCATCAATCCCATGAACGTTCCACCTCTTGCCTCTTTCAACATGTGGTTCAACGATTCAGTCATATTGTTGGTCACATGTTCACATTTTATTCGAGGATCCATAGCCCAAAGTGACCAACGTTTAGGATCAATGTTGTCTAAAAACCTTCTTGCACCTGGATTCAAACATTCAATCTCGTTCATTGCTTCAATGAAGGAGATTTCGTTTGCACTGCGTGAAGCAATCCAGAATAGCTGCTGGATACGTTGATCAGTGAATTTCTTTCGGTATTTGGCATAAATATGTCTGGTACAATATCTGCAAAAGAAATATTTGAAGCATATAATGTATACTTGAACTTCATATTTAAGCATAAAATGCAAAAGAAAGATATGTATGACCTATTTAAATTGGAAAAAATTTCTGATCTATACAATAAATATAGGAAACTAAATGCAGACTATATATTTAAGTATGTTAAAAATATTTTTCAACTCTTAGTATAAATATTCAAATGCTAAAATCATGCTCAGAAGTCATTAAAAAATATCAATGTGCAAAATGAAATTAATAAATATAATTAACCATACCTATGGCTAGCCTTTGGCCATACAACTGGAACCATTTTCAGTATTGATGTGCCTCTGTCTGACATGATACATATAGGCTTCTTTGGTGGCAAATCTAGGAATTCCTTCAAATTATCTAAGAACCAATGCCAATTAGAGTCACTTTCTCCTTCACAAAATCCTGCAGCAATAGGAAACAATCCACTATTCGCATCTAAGCCTACTGCAGTCAGAAGACACCCTTTGAATGGAGATTTCAGCCATGTCCCGTCTATGCCTATAAAAGGCCTACAACCTGATCTAAACCCCACCTTCTGGGCATTGTAAGAAATGAACATCCTACGAAATGTCATTATTGGCTCAATAGTTGATAGCACGGCTCTTGAACCAGGATTGGTTAGCAATATCATTTTGGCATATGTTCTCATAGTTTTGAAACATATCCCATGTTCTTGTTGAAGCACCCTCAAAGCCCTATTCTTTGCCCTATAAAGTCTATATTCCTTCACATTAACCCTATATCGTTCCTGTAATAACTCTCTTAGCACAGAAACCTTCACGTCTGGGTTTGATTTAATGAGCCTTTCAAATTTTTGAGCTATCCATTTTGCCTTCGCTTCCATCGAATGGTAGCTCCTATGGCAGACATGTGTATCTTCAAGTTTTCTCACCTTCATTGTTTTGCCACCATTGACAGCTGAAGCATGAATCTTCCAAGGGCACTTCTTTGCAGCACATTTCCAAATAATCCTATTCGGGTCATTCCTTTTTCAAAACCATGAAATGCCCTCCTGAATTGCATATTCCTGCAATGTCTCCTTAAGTGTATAAACACTGTCATGAGTTTGGCCGATTTTGAACCTAATTTTACCATCAGCTTCAAGACGAAAAGCTGACTCTCGCACAAAATGATCTAATGCTGCTCCAATATCAGGCGAACTTTGCTTTGGAAATGGTAACTCTGCATCATCCCCTGATTCATATTCATCCATTGCCGAATATTCAAACTGACTACTTTCACTACCATTTCCAGCAACTAGATTTTCCGTAGTAGTCATATTTTCTCCCCCAGTTGGATTTTCAGCAACTGCAAGTTCTTCAACACCAAGTTGTCCCTTTAATCCACCAGGTTTCCCAACAACAGCTTCTCCACCCTCTTCTTGGTTCTCTTCTTCCATTGCAGCCCCTTGTTTTATACTAACAATGGCATCAGATGGTCCATCTTCATCTGTATTTTGTTTCTTATCACGAGCTTTACCAAGCCCTTCTTCATACATACGGGAGAAATCAATCCAGAAGCTTTCCTCCAACTCTTTATCATTCCTATAGTCGTCACTGATCCTGTCATCATCATAGTGATCAAAATCACTTCCAGAATCTCTGTCAGGTTCCCAGTAGTCTTTGGGTTCCTCTTCATCATCGTTATAATCTGCAGGGTCAAACTCATCTTCGTCTCTTTTTGCTTGACTATGGTCTTGAGTTACCACACCACCCTCTGGCTCTACATCCATACCTTGATCTGAACATATGTTTCTGCTTCCATTGTATACAGGAACTTCATCTTCAGAACTGATCACCAAAACAAGATCAGTACACCTTCTTGAAATGAACAAATCCACTGCAATTATAATCTCCCTATCACAAGTAAGCTTCAACATGGATTTATCCCATGGAACTTCTAGATAAAGCCCGACACCTGGTGGAATGGTAAACAGTCCTTCTGGTAAAATTCCAGCACTTTGAAGTGCCCCTACCAACACAACTATAGATACTGAGTCTTTATCCAATAGCCCTAAGTTCACAAGGTCTCCTTGGGACCTGCCCAACAATCTCAAAACACTAAACATGACCAAATGATCCTGAAAAATAATAAAATAATAAAAATTAACATAACAATACATTTGTAACACAAAAATAGCAGTAACAAAGTTAAAGGAGTAATGGTTAAGTGATTAGATTGCTTAAGTGAACTACAGACGTTCTGAAGTATAAAGAAAACATCACCACTGCCACCAAATAAATGAACAAGATGTTCAAAAATTAAAATTCCAGAAATAAACTGCATATATTACAGCATATAGTTATTTCTACCATCGTAAATATACAATCAATGCAACGGAAATAACCACTATCAACTCCAACATTGTATATTCAAACCTAAAGATGATAAAGTATAAGTAGTAACTTGGACTACAAGCAATATTGCATTCACATAAAATATGAACATTAACCATAAAAACCTATCAATACTTTAACCTTATCATCCCTAGTTAACCACATAGCCAGTATAGATCAAAGTCATATCAAATACCATTATCTAAGAACATAAACAACACAAATAACAAGAGTGCGAACACACCTGAAATGCCCCACGAAATCCTTATTGAGTGTTTAATATTTCTTGTTGTAAGATAACAAAAAAAAACCTGCATCCACATGTTACACCTTAATATTAAAACAAGTTTATGGAACCAAATCTAAAGCCATCTAAAAAACCATAAATATTAACAAAGGAGTCTCAGAAACCCTTAACATAATATAAACACAATAATATTGATAGAAGACAAAAGGCCGATCTACAACATCATAAACATATAGAGAGAAATAAATAAAAATAATAATAAAATAAAAACAAAAAAACAAAGGTTTCACTTTTGCAGAACAACATATCGTTTTGTAAAGAAAATCAATAGTCTCGAAGAGCAAACCACACATATAGCCTGACAAACAAGTACTGAAAAATAGGAAAAAAATCTTAGCACAACTGACTTTACTTCCACAACAGTTACGATGAACACAAACCATAATGAACATGTAAATCAATCTCTCCAACACTCTATTCTTGACCTCGAGTACAAAAATAATCTTTATACTATGTTTCTCTTACCTCAAGAAACAGAACTTAAGTCACTTTCGACCTTCGTTAAATACGATGAGCGAAATAGCAAGCGATGAAAAGCTTTTTCGACGATTCAAATTCGTCACTCTTGAAGCTTTCTCTCTCTAACAATGGGTATGGTGGAAGAGAGACTACAGGAACGACGACATGTTTGCAACCACTGTCGACCTCCGATGATGAAGACGAGTAAACAGACGGCCAACGCAAGGAGTTTTCTCAGAAAAAAACAATCAGTGTTGAAACTTTCTCTCTCTAACGAAGGGTTTGGCGGGAGACTGACAGATGAGTTGACGAGTGACGGTTGCGTGTGTCTGATTATCAGATTCACTTTTCACCTACTAGGGCACGTGTCGCAACCATGTTTTATATTTAATTTCAAATTTAGGGTATATCAGATACATGAAACGAAATTACTCAAACACCCTCCTCCGTTAATTAAAATCGTTATGTTCACGGTTCCAAAACCAGCAGTTTTCCAAGTGGTGGTCCAGTGCAACGTAAGTTTAAAACCGGTGGGTAAATGAAAATAGTTTCAAAAAGTGCGGGTTTTTTGTAATTTACCCTATATATATATATGAGTATATGGAAAATGTGATTGACTTTGATTAATGGTTGATTGAGTTAATATAACACATGGATTCCATAAACCTATTTTAACTCACAAATATTAATAAGAAATGAATTACGGCATAATAGTATTTATATTGGGATAAAAGTTTAACAACCTTCCTGTGGAGGGTTCGAATTCAAATTATTCATTTTATACTTTATGTAATGTAATAAGAAAATAAATTTGTAATTAGTTTAATAATTATACCAGTAAGAATTTTAGTGATCAATAATTTTAATTATTATATTATTTTAATTTGCTTTAATTATTAATTATAAATTTAATATACATTTGAAATAGTTTATAAATTAAAAAATGTTACAAAACCAAACCAGAATCAACACCCAGAATACTAGAACCAACACAAGAAATGACTTACATAATACTAGAGATAGAAATAGAGGAGGAAGATATGAAGTGAATTGGCAAGTTTTTCTCATTGCCTTCTTCTTCTATTTATAGGAAAAATGTGAGGGTACTTGTCACTTTTCTAGTTATCTAACACATGCATTGTGACAAGTATAAGGGTTGGTGGAATCCACCTCTTAAACCATTCAATTACATAATACTCCCCCTTGGATTTCACCTACTAACTGCCTCGTTAAAAACCTTACCAGAAAAAAACCCAGTGGGACAAAAACTGGATAAGGGAAAAAGAGTACAGTTGAACCCAGACATTTACAGAACTCCCCCTGATGAAAACACCCATAAATCAATCAACTAATTTGGAGAGTCTTCGCATTCCGATTCCGTAAAGCAACCTTTCGAATGTGGAAGTTGGTAATGTCTTTGTCAGTAAATCAGCCAAATTGTTTGAAGATCGAATCTGCTTCACGTTGATTTGTCTGGATTCTTGGAGCTCGTGGGTGTAGAAAAATTGGGAGATATGTGCTTCGTTCTATCCCCTTTGATGTATCCACCTCTCACTTGGGCGATACAAGCAGCATTATCTTCGTAAAGAATTGTTGGCTCGTTTGATTGTGGGATACCACATGAACTCTGAATATGATGTATAACCGATCTCAACCAGACACATTCCCGGCTGGCTTCATGCAATGCCAAAATTTCAGCATGATTTGAAGAAGTAGCAACCAAAGTTTGCTTTATGGATCTCCAAGAGATAGTCGTGCCATTATATGTAAAAATATATCCAGATTGAGAACGAGCTTTGTGTGGATCCGAAAGATAACCGGCATCAGCATAACCAATCAACCCAGAAGGATTATCTGAATTTGAATAAAACAGTCCCAAATCAACAGTTCCCCGAAGATATCTAAGAATATGTTTAATTCCATTCCAGTGACGACAAGTCGGGGCAGAACTGTATCTAGCCAATAAATTTACAGCAAAAGCAATATCTGGTCTCGTACATTGGGCTAGATATAAAAGGGCACCAATTGCGCTCAAGTATGGTGTTCCATAATCCAAACATTTTCATCATCATCTTTGGGTCTGAATGGATCCTTTTTGGGATCAAGAGAACGAACGACCATTGGGGTGCTTAATGGATGACATTTTTCAAATTAAATCTTTTTAAGATCTTTTCTGTATAAGCTTTCTGATGGATCAAAATTCCATTATTTCTATGTTCAATTTCTAATCCCAGACAATATTTTGTTTTCCCCAGGTCTTTCATTTCAAATTCTCTTTTCAAATATTCAACAGTCTCTTGGATTTCATTTTGAGTTCCAATCAAGTTCATATCATCAACATAGACTGCTACTATTGCAAAACTAGATCCTGATTTTCTAATGAACACACATGGACAAATAGTATCATTAATGTACCCTTCCTTAATTAAGTATTCACTTAGACGATTATACCACATTCCAGACTGTTTTAATCCATATAGTGACCTTTGTAATTTCACTGAGTATAACCCTCGAGGTTTATTAATTTCAGGGATTTTTAATCCTTCTGGAACTTTCATGAAGATTTCTGTATCCAGGGAACCGTATAGATATGCAGTTACCACATCCATTAACCTCATTTCCAGATTCCTTTCTTTCGCCAATCCAATCAAAAACCGGAAAGTAATTGTATCCATCACAGGTGAATACGTTTCATCAAAATCAATCCCAGGCCTTTGTGAGAAACCCTGAGCAACCAATCGGGCTTTATATCTCACAATTTCGTTTTTCTCATTTCGCTTTCGAACGAATACCCATTTATAACCAACTGGATTAACACCTTTTGGTGTTTCAATAATGGGTCCAAAAACGTTCCGTTTATTCAATGAACTTAATTCTGCCTGGATTGCTTCTTTCCATTTTGGCCAGTCATTTCATTTCCTACAATCAATGATGGATTGAGGTTCATAATCATCATTCATCACATCAATAGCTACTGCATATGAAAACATATTATCAACAACAAAGTTTTCACGGTTCCAAATTTCTTTTGTATAATTAATGGATATTTCTTCATTCTTGGATACATTTACCTCCTGAGAGGTCTTTTCCTCAGTTGGATTTCTGACTTCCACAATTTGTAAATTTTGATTAGTATCTTTCGGAGGTATCATATCAATAGTATTCTCGATTCTAACTTTTCGTTTTCGTGGTACAATATCTTTGGACCCAACAGGTCTACCACGTTTTCTCTGGATTTCAGATGCCTCACCAGTTACCATCTGTTTTGATTTCTCAGTAGGCACATCCAGTCGAGCTGGTGCATTACATGCTGGTATATGAGATTTCGTAACTTTAGTAGCATCAACAAAACTATCTGGTAAACGGTTCGCAACCATTTGTAAATGAATTATCCTACGTACTTCATTTTCACTTTGACCAGTACGTGGATCTAAATAATGCATCCTTTCACTTTTCCAAACGAGTTCATTTTTACCAGCATTAGAAGGTCCATCCTTTCCAAGTCGTGGGAATAATTCTTCATTAAAATGGCAATCTGCAAATCTTGCAATGAACACATCACCCGTCATGGGTTCCAGATATCTAATTATAGATGGTGAATTATATCCAACATAAATTCCCAAACGACGTTGTGGTCCCATTTTGGTTCTCTGAGGGGGTGCTATGGGAACATACATAGCACAACCAAAAGTTTTCAAATGAGATATATCTGGTTTATTTTCAGTTACCAACTGTAACGGAGAATATTAATGATATACAGTGGGTCTCAGGCGTATCAGTGTGGCTGCATGTAATATTGCATGACCCCAAGCGGAAATCGGTAATTGAGTTTGTAACAACAACGTTCGGGCAATCATTTGAAGCCTTTTAATAAAAGATTCCGCTAATCCATTCTGGGTATGAACATGGGGTACTGAATGTTCAACATTTATACCAATTGACATGCAATAATCATTAAACGCCCTTGATGCAAATTCACCAGCATTATCCAAACGAATATTTTTAATCTGATAATCTGGAAATTGTGCCCTCAATCTTATTATCTGGGTAAGCAACTTAGCAAACGCCACATTCCGTGTTGATAATAAAGATACATGTGACCATCTCGCAGATGCGTCAATCAACACCATAAAGTACTTAAATGGCCCACTTGGTGGATGAATTGGTCCACAAATATCCCCTTGAATTCTTTCTAAAAACGATGGACATTCAATATTTACTTTTAAGGGGGATGGTTTAACTATCAATTTCCCCTGAGTACAAGCAGTACAAAAATTATCTTTTGATATCAATATTTTTAAATCACTTAATGTATGTCCATTAGAATTCTTAACAATTCTACGCATCATTGTGGACCCAGGATGGCCAAGTCTATCATGCCATAATTGAAAAACTTTAGGGTCAGTTATTTTCTTATTCATTACAGCGTAGGCTTCTATTGGAGATATTTTCGTAAAATATAAACCAGATGATAATGTATGGAGTTTTTCCAGAAACAATTTTCTGTCCAAAAACAATAGATGTGATATACAAATACTCCATATTTTGTTCATTCACTGTCTCAATATGGTATCCATTTTTCCTGATATCTTTAAAACTCAACAAATTTCGTTTCGAATTGCTCGAATATAAAGCATTATGGATACATATTTTCGTTCCCTTTTCTAACAGCATTATAGCTTTTCCATATCCCTCAATTAAATCAGCAGAACCAGATATGGTATTTACTCGAGCCTTATATTCAGATATGTTCAGGAAATATTTTTTTAACTCGGAGGATAGAATGGGTTGTAGCACTATCAATCAAACATATTTCTGACATATTTCCTGGAATTTCCATATCCTATCCAAATAAACAAAGCCATATCAGAATTTTCCAATTTTTCTGACTTTAATCAATCAATATAGTCAAAAAAATATCCATGCAATTATATCCCATCATGGATTTCTCATATAATTTCCTCATGATTTCATAATTTAATCTCTGAGATTCCATCTCAATAAACTATATTTATTTCAAATATTCATTGCTGAGATTTTTCTAGGCTCATTTCTTAATTGGATTCCTTTTTCCCTTTCAAATAATCAGGATTATGATCTGGGTTGGAGAGTAATCTCATTATTGCCATTTCCATACTCATCCATTTATATCAATATAATTTTTCCCAGATAGATCCAGAGCCTTTTCAATATTTCAATTTCCGACACTTCTCAAGTGTCCATACCAATAACTAAAATAATAAACACAACTAAATAAATTGACAATTAAATTAAAATGCATTGCGTATGCTCTAAATAAAGATTAATGATGCAACAAAAATATATACATATATATATATCTGGACCAATTTTCTATCTTGGGTTGGCAGCGCCAAACTTCACACAAGATTTTCTGGAATAATGATATCTTCTTGGTAAATATTTCAACTCCCAAAATAATCAAATATAATTTCTATATGGTCCAAATCAATTCAATTCAATCAACCAAATTGAATAATTCCTCTTTTCTTTTCAAAATTCCACATCAATATTTCAATAATTTTCCATATATATTTTAAACTTTCCACATAATCAACCTTCATCATATTCAATTATTTATCTTTTCCTGGATAAATAAATTTAACCATCTTCTTGGTCAATAGATTTCATATGACAAAATTTAAATACAATAGATGTCCTATTCTTTTGTCATTTTTGTTTCTCCCTCTATAACAAATAATAATTTGAACCTCAGAAATTTTCATCTCAAAAGTAATTTCTTTCAAAAATAATTTCTTTCAATGGAATTTTTATCATCATTCATTATTTCCATATACCCAATATATGAATTCTATTTCTCAACCAATTTCCAAATTAACTCAATAATCTAAGACCAACTCACTTGATGAAATCAATTTCATTTTCATCTCAATTAATATACATATTTTTCATATCTCAAGATGAACAATTCCCTTTTTTCAAACACCAAACAATTAATCAATAAATATATTTCCAATTAAATAAATATATCATCCTCTTTTTCAAATAATTATTCCTCTTTTCATCCATTTTTTTCATTTTTTTATTTCCTCTTTTATACCAATTCTTTCCTTTTCTCTTTTCCACCAAATTTCCATTTCCCTCTTTTTATGGTTCCAGCATATTTTCCATTTTCATCTTTTTATGGTTCCAGACCAACATCTCAATTTTTTTTTTCAATATAATTCCGGCAGCATCTCAGTATAACCAAAACATCGTTACCATCACTTTCTGATCTGGAGGATCCGTCTGGGCGGCAACCAGAGAGCATACTCGTGCTGATAACGTGTTACAAAACCAAACCAGAATCAACACCCAGAATACTAGAACCAACACAAGAAATGACTTACATAATACTAGAGATAGAAAGAGAGGAGGAAGATATGAAGTGAATTGGCAAGTTTTTCTCATTGCCTTCTTCTTCTATTTATAGGAAAAATGTGAGGGTACTTGTCACTTTTCTAGTTATCTAACACATGCATTGTGACAAGTATAAGGGTTGGTGGAATCCACCTCTTAAACCATTCAATTACATAATAAAAAAAAATTATATAGTTGTGAAGTAGTAATTTATTTAATTTATATATTTGAAATTAAAGAATTTAAAATATAAAAAAAGAATATCTTATAAAAAAATATTTTAAAATTTAAAGTCAAATTGAAAATAAAAATTAGAAAATTAATAGTAAAAGATAATGAATAATTATAGTTGCACATGAAATAGAAAGTTTTATAACTGTAATAAATGCATTAAAAAAGGGATGGAGAGACAAAAGGAGAGAGAAATATTAAATTGCGAAGTAAAGTGAAGGAAAGTTTCGTAACTTGAGAATGTAATTAATTAATTAGTTGAATTATTATAAAGGGTAAAATGGACTCTAAATTATTTAAAAGGACAATCTGTACAATATATACACAAATTCTCTGTATATATAACATCTCCCTATAATAAAATAAGGTTAAAGTGATGAAATAATATTATTTTATTTTTCGTGTCTTGATTTGCGAGTATATATTATTCCTCGTTAACAAAACATTTTCCACACAAGAGCAATCATAGCTGTTGGAAACATTGAACGACGGAAAAGACTGCTGTAACATTTGGTATTCCACTGAAAATTGATCCCCGTGTAAGTGTTCCAAGTGTTGATACATGTCAGTTGTGCCCTATACCATGTAATATCAGTAAATCAATAATATAATCATAATTCTGAGTTCCGCTAATTGCGAGTACTACAACCTGCTAGTATTATCACAATGTTGACATCATAATGAACTAGTACGAATTGTTGGCGTGATCAAACGGAAAAGCCGAAGCATCGAGTTATACATATAATCCCGACCACCCATCACCCTCATCCTCCGAACCACCGTACAAGCTGCTCTTCTCGCCGCCGACACACACTCTCTGGTCCCGCTCAAACCCGGTTCGAAAACGCTCAAAATCGCGTCCCCGCAAAGACCCGCGATATCCAGCCGCCTCCGCGTCTTCAAACGCCGTCTGTCTACAGTCTGCTGCTGGGAATTCACAACATCGCTGCATCTGAAGCCATCGTGTCTATCTCGGCTTGATTAAGTTCCTTCCATCTTGAGTTGCAGCCAGCAGCAGCCTTGTTCCGCTTTCGGTTGGAGTGTACTGCGACAGATTCCATACCGTTTTTGAAGAGCTCCGTTCGCTAACACCGTCGAATAGGATTATCTGAAAATTTCGGGTAGACTCCAATTTTCTGTGTTCTCTGGTTTTGTTCTCGATTGTTTCGGTTATATGCTTATTGAAAAACGATAACTCAAGTTGTCTCGTTATCTTGACTTGGTTTATGTTCGGGCTAAGGCAGTAGAATAAACACAGTTAGTAAAGACATTCGTGAAGTTAACACTTTAGTTTATGTGTATGAATAGATTTACTTAAGGTTGTAGGCGGGGTTAGAATTAATTTGGAAGCATTTACAGTGCCTATATGAATATGTTAATTATTACAAGGGTAGTTAATTCTTTTAATCAGCCTTGTGATGTTGATGGTGTATGCATGCTAAACATATATGTATTGTTGGCGCGATCAACTGTAAGGTTGTGATTAGTATTGTATACAAAATGTGCTTCTCTAGAAGATCTGATTATGTTGGGTTTGGTTTCTTCACAGGACAGTTTCAATGGGTAGGAGAAAAACAGAGGAGGCTGGTGCCACCACTAAAGCCAAGCCTAATGCTAAAGATGGAAAAAAAGAGAAACTCTCAGTATCAGCTATGCTTGCCAGCATGGATCAAAAACCCGATAGACTTAAGAAGGGATCTTCATCTACATTGAGCACTACATCTGCTAAATCAAAGTCAAAGGCGGCGCAAAAAGAACAACCTTATGGTGGTATTGATCTCCCTCCCTCAGATGAGGAGGATGAGTATGTAGATGAGGAACAAGAAGAGATAGAAGCAAAAAAGCAAGCCAGTAGACAACAGAGAAGTGAAGCAAAGGCTTTAGAGATATCCATTACTGACAAAGAAGTAAAGAAACGAGAAAAGAAGGAGATGCTTGCTGCACATGCTGCTCAACTAGTTAAGCAGGAGGCTCTTAAGGATGATCGAGATGCTTTTACTGTTGTTATTGGTAGTCGGGCATCTGTTCTGGACGGTGAAGATAATGCTGATGCTAATGTCAAAGACATAACAATTGATAATTTCTCTGTGTCTGCTCGTGGGAAAGAGCTCCTGAAGAATGCGGCTGTTAAAATATCCCATGGGAAGAGGTATGGTTTGGTTGGACCTAACGGAATGGGCAAGTCCACACTATTAAAACTTCTTGCGTGGAGGAAGATTCCCGTACCGAAAAATATTGATGTGCTTCTGGTTGAACAAGAAGTGGTAGGTGATGATAGACCAGCCCTTCAAGCAGTTGTTTCAGCTAATGAGGAATTGGTCAGGCTCCGAGAAGAAGTTGCAACTCTGCAGAATGCGTCATCTGGCTACTGAGGATGATGTTGAAGATACTAATGAGGATGATATTGGAGAGAAGCTTACTGAATTGTATGAGAGATTGCAGATATTAGGATCAGATGCTTCTGAGGCTCAGGCTTCCAAGATTCTTGCAGGGCTGGGTTTCACAAAGGAAATGCAGGTCCGTCCAACTCGGTCATTCAGCGGTGGTTGGAGGATGAGGATTTCACTGGCTAGGGCACTATTTGTGCAGCCAACTCTATTATTGCTTGATGAACCGACAAATCATCTTGACCTTAGGGCTGTTCTCTGGTTGGAGGAGTATTTGTGCCGATGGAAGAAAACTTTGGTGGTAGTTTCACATGATCGAGATTTTCTAAACAGTGTTTGCACTGATATTATTCATCTGCATGACCAAAAACTTCATTTTTATCGCGGAAATTTTGATGAATTTGAAAGTGGGTATGAGCAGCGCCGCAAAGAAACGAACAAGAAGTTTGAGATATATGAGAAGCAGGTGAAAGCTGCCAAAAGGTCAGGTAACAGAGTTCAGCAGGAGAAAGTGAAAGATCGGGCAAAGGCTGCTGCAGCTAAAGAAGCATCAAAGAGCAAGGCAAAGGGTAAGGTTGATGAGGATGAGCTCGTGGCAGATGCACTGAAGAAGTGGCATGATTACAGCGTAGAGTTCCACTTCCCTGAGCCAACTGAGCTGACACCACCACTTATGCAGCTAATAGAAGTCAGCTTCAGTTATCCAAATCGTGATGATTTTCGGCTGTCCAATGTGGATGTGGGTATTGATATGGGAACTCGTGTTGCTATTGTTGGACCCAACGGAGCTGGAAAATCTACTCTATTGAATCTTATTGCTGGTGATTTAGTTCCATCCGAGGGTGAAGTGCGGAGGAGTCAAAAGTTGAGGGTTGGGAGATATTCACAACATTTTGTGGATTTACTAACAATGGAAGAGACTCCAGTTCAGTACCTTCTTCGACTTCATCCTGAACAAGATGGACTTAGCAAACAGGAGGCTGTCCGTGCCAAACTTGGTAAGTTTGGACTGCCCAGCCATAATCATCTGACGCCAATTGCAAAACTATCTGGAGGACAGAAAGCTCGGGTTGTCTTCACTTCGATTTCCATGTCAAAGCCACATATATTACTACTGGATGAGCCTACAAATCATTTAGATATGCAAAGTATTGATGCTTTGGCTGATGCTTTAGATGAGTTTACTGGTGGAGTTGTTCTGGTGAACCATGATTCTAGACTCATATCGCGTGTATGTGAGGATGAAGAGAAAAGTGAAATTTGGGTAGTAGAAACTGGAACAGTGACTGCCTTCCCTGGGACATTTGATGAGTACAAGGAGGAGCTACAAAGGGAAATTAAGGCAGAGGTTGATGAGTGAGGTTAGCACTGGTCATACTCATAAGGATGCAGTTTTGCTTGCTATTGTCATTGTTTCCTATAATTTCAGTGATCTTTCTGCTTTCTCAGTTAGAGATCTTCCTATTCGTATATAGCTTAAACTTATATGTTGGAAGTCATTGTATGCAATGCTATCAGGTGATAATAAAGTGTATATGATGTCAGCTCAATGATATTACAGGTGGATCATCTTGTCAAGGAAAGGTGAAGCTGATGATGGAGAAGAGTTCTCAGCTGAAGCAGCCAAGCAAACTTAATGTAATGAGGAATCAATCAGGGTAGTTTTGTCTTCCAATTTTCCTAATTTTTCCATCTGTTCTCTCTAAAACAGGAAGAAAATAAACAATTAAATTGGAAGTTAGTTTTTCCCCTGTTTTATATATTTTTGTAAAAGAAAAAAAGCATCTACTAATATATTATTTGTTTACTTATTTGATTTTAGATAATTGTTACTTAGGAACTACTTCTTTGATGGTCTTAGCCTTGTTGCTCCGAAACTTGATGATGCTATAACTAATTCAAGATGTCTAGAAAAATTCTCTTTGTATCAGGTTATCGTGATCAGCAGGAGCTCAGAAGGCAATAGATAACACGAGTGACTTAGAGGTATGAAATTTATCTGGATTAAAAATAGACTTGCCGTGGATTGATGTTGTACTGTTTGTTGAATGATCATTTGTTCAGGGTAATTTTATTTAACAGTATTATAGACTGTTCAGGAGTAATCAAATTGTATCTTGGGAGGTACACTTGCAATACCTGCATATAATTTCACAGCAAGCATGGACGAAGTGAAGGTGATTGGATCTTCTACAGAAGAATCCAATTGACTCCGAAGCTCAGATGAGTTGATGCATAGATAAAGATGTGTGAAGACTATGGCTAGCTTTTGGGCTACATTGAACAAAAGGTGCAATTATATTTTTATGGTCTTCGCTCTCTTATTGACTAGTGTTTTTGACCCAGGGTATGAGATATATAATATAAAAAATATGATATAAATATTTTCATTGCTTTTTTACATCTTAATTGTTAATTGATATTTGAATGTGAGACAAGTGCTCAAGTGTTTTCTTGCATGTGTATGCATGGCCTGACTGTTTCGTTTGTTAATGTTAATATGTATTGTTATTGTCATACATAGTTCATTCTAGATGGATTTACTTGCTTGAACTTGAGTGCTCATTAAAAAAGGCATCAAGACAGACCCTGGTGTGTGCCGCATCCCTTCATGTCAAAGGGCTTGCCATATGGATATTTGATGGACCAGTATTAGATCTAAATTGATAACTGGAAAACTAGAAAATAAAAGAATTTAACATCATCTAGAAGGGTAGGACAATGTGTTAGCAACAAAAAATCCATTCTCTCTTTCATAATGAACCCTGCAACCAAAAGAGTTTCGAATGAGCTAGGTAGTGGATGGAATAGACATTTCAAATAGCCAGTCAAATATTTGAGATTTTTGGTTTTAATGACGTTTAGTAAAACCCTTCTTTCAAAAGAAATTATCATTTTTATGCAGCAACTCAAATAGTTGAGTTTTTATGTAAACTCCATGTATTTTTGTTTGTTATTTTTTCTTTTCTGTCTAAATTGGCTGCATAGAAGAGCCAAATTTTTTTTTTTAAAATGCAGTTGATTTTGACAAATCACATAGATTATATCCCTGTCGGAATAGGTATCTATGTATCTCTTGCATTACTTGTGTGTTAGAGCACCATCATCAAAAGCATCTAACTCGTTTTTGAATACCACAGGCTAGATGGAAGCAGTGAAGGTCTGTATAAGAGTGGACTGGGCTGTGAAGCTCAAAAGAGTTGAGTATGATTACATGGAAGAAGATGCAAGAAACAAGAGCCCTCTTCTTCTGGAGAACAATCCCATCTACCAGAAGATTCCCAAGTTCATTTTTGTCATGATTATTTTCATGTGAGTCAGCTTCACATAGTTGAACACATTGATGAGACATGGAAGGGGAACCCTCTCATGCCTCTGGATTCCTAGCAGAGGGTCAAAGCTTGGTTTTGGGCTAAGTTTGCTGATGAAAAGGTATAATGAAACTTGCTATAAAAAGTATGGACCAAAATGCATAGGACTGTATGCTGAGAAATGATTCTGATTCTGGTGTCTTATAATTATAAAAACAGTGTATGATTGGAGCTTGCATTGCAGGGGTAGAGAAGGAAAAGGCATTTGAATCAGCTTTGGAATCCTTTGGCGTTGCTTGAGAAGCTAATTGAAGGAAAAAGGTATAGGGCTTTGATTACTTGGAATTGGCCACTGGGGTTGAATACTATACTGGTTGATGCCGAAAATTTCCCTTTATTTCATGAATCGGCCCACAGATTCATTTCTTTTCCTCTATATCAAAAACTGCCCTTCCTCCAAGAGAAGAAGGTACAACTTTTGTATGCTTTGTCATGAATCTCGTGTCACTCACATTTCAGAACTCCTAATACTTCAGTTTGAGTGCTGCTTGTTATGCAACGAATCTGAACTTTGGTATATAAGGTAGTGCACTATATGCTTTTCATGGCTACGTGATTGTTTACAGAGTCACCAAGGTCATACACTGATGCTTCAAGCTTCTATTTTACTTGATATACGAATCACTTACTTTCAATAATTGATATATGTACATAATGATAATAATATGGAAGAGTAAAAAACAGAGCTGTAATTATAGCGAGATGGGATCAATTATTAATGAAAGGACTCTATTCTTAGCTCTATCATCCGGAGCTCCATGTCCATCGCCATACTGGTAATGACATTCTGATATTCTACCCAGATTTTTAGCCGCTTCAGCAAAACCCTTTCCAAACGGATGTGAATTCTCAATTATATCCTTATTCATCTTTTTCCATGATTGGTCAATCATCCTCCTTATGTGTTCTCGAGCAACTTCTTCCGACACACCCGTATCCCGCATGTAACACAAAATGGAACTCGCTGTCTCACCCCTCTCTATCTCCGCCTGTTTTAACAATACAAACATGAATTTGGAACATTGATACATATAAGACCCAGAAGTGAGTGAGAATGAGAGAATTATTTATTACCGTTGAAGTAGCCAAATCATTCAACAGCCGAAAAATAACGGACGGCCAGGTCATGAGTTGATTTTGTTTATCTAATGATTCACGTGCTTCTTTTGTGATGGTAGGACTCACTAGGAAATAACAATGTACTAAGAAAAGCAATCCAGATACAGATCTCCAACCATTCTCAAAGTAGTCCTCGAATGTCGGTGTCTGCTTATTGTACGACCACTTTGCTTCTTGCAAAAACGCTTTACACATGTCTGCCCACTGCACATCACCAAATCTAACCTCAATACAATTTTCCATAGATAACAAGAGTTCGTTTACTGAGATTGGTATCTTACAGCTTTTTTCAGATGCGGTATGGCGTTTTCTCCATGTTCTTTCAAAGACTCATAAGCCATTTCATTTACAGTGTTGTACAGAACCATGTAACATAGTCTCATGTAATCCGGTAGATCGTTTATAGCATTCACATCCCATCTGAAACAACAAACAAACCCACTTTTAACATAATTATTGTACAAACCAATAATGTTAACGAGCTATGAAACTCAATTGAAGTTTACCTTTCAACAGCTTCTGTAAAAAGCTCTAACTCATCTAAAGTGCCATAAACATCATAAACGTCATCAATAATCGTGACCAGCGAAGCTACTTTTGTCAAATTTTGACGACATTTCTTATACTGTGGATCAGGCACTATCCCAACTGCCCAGAAGTAGCATTCCATCAATCTGTCTCTAGCGAATTTCAGTTTCTTTGCTATATCAATATCTTTCCACCACCTAATTAACATCACCATCAACCCAATTAACTATTATAAAACACTTTTATTCTTTGATGATAAGTAATGGTTTGTGCGTGCATATACCTTGAGACGTCCTTAAGCTCTGTTTGGAGCAGAGACTGAACCATATTGAAATCAAGCTTAGCAAGTTCGAGTAACAGGGGATTATAGTCACGTCTTTTGGAATATGTTTCAATAAACCATCGTGCTTCAAGTTTGACCATTCTGTGATGTAATGGAAGCTCCAATGCGTGAGTGACAACTGGTGTCTTCGTGTGGAGTTGGTTTAGTAATGTTTTGGTAAATGTACGAGCTTCGTCTAATATGTTTTCTCCTTCAAAGGATAGATATGTTGCTTCGTAGAGATTTAAAACTCCTTTCACATCGGTGTCGTAGTTTTTCAGGTAGTCTTCTTTGTGGTCCATGAATTTTTTAAACACGTCTGCAAATTCGTTAGATTCTTGTCAATTATTCGCATCAACGTCATATACCAGACGGGAAAGGCAAGGCCACACAAACTACTTATAATATTTAATGCAGAAAAAGGTTTGTCCATCCTACTAATTACATGTTTTTTTTTATTTTTTATTTAGATATTTTTAATAATTATAAAGAAATTAATACTTTATAAATTGATATATATATATATTTAAAATTTATCAAATTTGATTGAAATTCTATAAAATATTTTTAAAAAATAATTTTAAAAAAAAAAAAAGAAATTTTGAAAATAATTTAAAATTAAGTTTTTATTATTTATTTTTTAAAAATAAAGTTGGTAAATTTATTTTTATAATTTTCAAAATTATAAATTTAATTCAAAATTTACAAGATCGATATTAAAAAATTTTCTTAATTTTATAAATTTAAATGGTATTTTAATTTTTTAAAATATAATATGTGAATTAAATAAAATTTAATTATATTTTAAAGTAATTTAATAAAAAAATCTTAAAATTTAATATCTTACCTCTTAATTCTTCCTGTTTTATAATTTAATTGGTGGGTTATTTTAATTTATTTTTAAAATTATTAAAATATAAATAAAATTTCTATTATAATAATTTTAAAAACTTCCAACTTTTAATTACCTTAAAAAAAAAAAAAATTAATAACCTTCCGTATTTTTTTTTCAAAATATAATCTATTTAAAATTGGTTTATTAAGTTATAATTATTATCAATATTTTGATGAGTAGAGATGAAAGGTAAAAATCATCTTTGATCGACGTGGTTAGTTTTTATACAAATATTTCGAGTAAAAAAAGCCAATATGCACCTTGTGAGACATAATACCCATGTTGTCTAAGAAGCCTGAATCTCAGAGCCGTAGCATGAAGACTCTCTCCTTCAACGTCAAAACACACAACTCTATCAAGTACTCCTTTTATATCCTTTTCAAATCTGTGACCCAATCCTAGCCGTTGAATATCATCAATCATTTCAAGTATCTTCAACACGTCACCATCTCCTTCATTCCTTATCATGCACCTCACCTCATCCTCCAATTTCTTCGCTCTGTTCTCATACTTCTCATCCTGCAATGCAACACATCATCTAATCAGCTTCACCTTCAACACACACAGCAATTAATAACATTACAAAACATATAATATACACTAACAGCATAGAGAATCTCCAAAGACTGAAGAAAATTGTAAGTCCAAGTAGAGGGTTCATAATGGGCTGTTTTTCTCTTGGAAGTATCGATCGAAGTGGATATTTGTGACCCAGTTGAAGATTTGATCATTTGATGATTTAAACGAAGAGGAGGGCATGTTGAAATCCGATAAATATTGTGTTTGTGTTTGAGTTGCAATAGAGAAGAAGAAGAGAGATTGAGTGCCATGTCCGATGTTGTTTAAGATTGAGGAATTGTTGTGTGCATGAGTGAGTGGTCCTTAATTTATAGAAGTTTCCTGAACACGTTATTATTTTGGTCGTGGGGGTCCCTTTCTTCTTATTATTTAATGAGGAAAATGTGTTATGTTGCATTTTTTAATAATTATCGACTTCGTCCTTCTAATCTTGTTATTATCAATTTTGCCCTTCTGTTTTGGTTTCATGTGAATTATACTAAAATCATCTCAAATGTTTGAAATAAAGCCGTATTGAACTTATATTATTATACTTAATTCAATTTTTAGTTAAAAATATCTAAATAAAAAATTGTATTTTAATAAAACGTGAAATTTATCTCAATATTATATAATACTAGGATGGTTGCACCTGCTTTGCAGGTGCCAATATACTTATTTTTTCTTTTTGATTAAATTTAAAATAATATTATTAAAATTATTAATTTATAATTATTTTATTCATAAATATTCATTTTCATTATAATGTGTCTAATTTTGTAATTTTTTTAAAATTTTAATTATTTTAATGATTTTTAATAATATTTTAAAATAAATGAATTTAATAATATATTATATATATAAAAATTTACATGATAAATGTTTATTATTAATTGCATGTACATTAAATATATTCATTATAAATTAAGTATTTTATATTTATTATTTATTAATAAATTTAATTTATAAAAAATATTAATTAGGTTTGATGGAATGGAAATATGACAAATATAAATAAAGTTTTTATAAAATGAAAAAGAAATATAGTTCAAAAGATTATTATGGATAGTTATATTTTAACCTAAGAGAAAAATTATCAGTTAGGTCCTTCAAGTAGTGTAGGCTTTAAAAATACATAAACGTCTTTATAATAATTTCAAACTTACATAAATAAAATAAGACCTTAACCTGTGAAAAATTCAAAAGAAGGAGAAAATGGGTAAGAACATTACAAGCAGCTGCTTGTTGTCAAGTACAATTTCTTTTTTTATATAAATATTACAAATCCAAGTTCAAGCACTAAACACATGTACTCATTTGATATAATTATTTTCATCATTATCAATTTTTTATAGAAACATATTATATAATACTAATTTATTAGAAGAGATTGGTGGGCTTCCACGTCACTTTGTCTTTGTCTTTCTAAGTCGTGACACGCATCCATCACATGCATCTATTACACACACGTCCATAATACAGGTAACAAACATGCCCTCTGAACATATGTGAGTAAAAATCAGAAAAATGGAATACAAACCAGAAAAACTAAATACAAATAGCAAAACCAAAAATAAAATATGTTTTTGAAGTCCAGCTATTATACGATTTATCACCACCACATCTCCTCTTCTAACTACATAGAGAATCTGAGTAATAGAAATTTTTGTCACAATTTGAAGACGTTTTTTTCTCAAAGCGAAAGTAGGAGGAGGAGCGATGGCCAGAAAAGTGAATTAAGAGAGCAGAGCTTGCCTGGTTTGTTAAACAGGGCACTTATAAATTGTTGGAATCTTTATAGAGATGAACTGAAAATCCAAAGAAGCTTAGGTGAATTTTGATTTCACCTACCTAAGTGTATATTTTCACTTATAACCCTGGACGGATAAATACAAAGCGGAAAATTCGTGGTAGATGATTTTTTGAATGACTTGTGTGTAATAATGGCAACGCTACGGATATAGTACGGGTATAGCTCTTATTATATTTCTACCGTAAAATTTTAAATATAAAAGATCCGTATCATATCCGCTCCGTACGGTATAAAATTTATTACCATATCCACATTTTGCGGTTTTTAACCAAATCCGCTGCCATATCCGTATCCGCATCTATGAATTTCTTTTTTATTTTTTACTTCGTTATAATACCTAACCTATTACTTCCAACAACACTAAATAAAATATAAGATTAAATCTTCTATTAAAGTTATAATATGAAACATATAATTATTTATAACTTTTGAGAAAATATTTTTAAAATAGATAAATAAAATATAAGACATTAGACTCAAAGAATATTCTTCATACTTGCATATTAAATATAATTAAATAATTAATAATTAAATTAGATTTAATCAATAATAATTTTTTTTTTTTACCAAAGTCTTTTATTTTCTTATTAATAAAATAAATAAATATTTTGTATTTTTTTTGCGGTACGGATACGGTACGGATACGAACAGTAAACTGCTATATTCATATTCGTACCATATCTATTACGGTTACGGTAAATTTATATCCGGATACGATAACGGATTAATTTTTTCCGGATACGAATACGAATATTTTTATTACGATACGGTACGGTATCTGCGGACAGCGGATCATATTGTCATCCCTAATAATAACGCAAATAAGTGTAGGGTAAAAGGGGAAAGAGAACAGTGAGCTGCTTCACCGCTCTTTTATATATAGTAATGAAATTAAAATTGAAATTACAAGTAATAGTAAATAATATTTAAAATTAATAGTACATGTTTTTAAATGAATGATAAAATTATTTATACATTCATTTGGCTCATTATAATATATTAATATATTATAATAGTATTATAATAATGTATATCCTCATTTTAAGCATTTGATATTATTTATTAAAATATAATTAATTTATACAGTACTCTATTTTAAAAATTGATTTTATAGTGTGCTTGCTGAATTAGATATTGTACTATGTTTATATATATATAATTAGATCTTAAATTATTATGATATTTTATATTTTTATTCCATAATTTAAACAATATTATTAAATATAAATTTAATATTATGATATTTTATATTTTACTATACAATAATTAATCAAATTATATTGAATTATTTTTATTTTTGTTATTTTATAACTTTTATTTACATCATATAACCCAACTTTAAAAATTTTACAAAAATAATCTTTCAAACTTTCACTTTTCAAAAATGAACTAAATTGACTTATGTGAAGATTTTTCACACTGGTCTGTGAAGATGTGAATGTGGTCTGTGAAGATTATACAAAATTATTAATCTTTATTTAGTTGTTTATCCTATTCTTATTTTAAATAATGACCCAAATGAGTGCTGAATTTGAGTTTTTTTCCTCCGCTTTTACATATATACCACTCATTTTAAAAAAATAATAAAAAATCGTAGGAATTTTGTATGAATGAAAAAAGTAAAAGCAATATTGATGAAATAATTGAAGGCAGTGTCCCCAAACATTTAGATTGGAATAGTTGGGGAGACAGTGACAGGTACAGGAACCAAAAACAAAAACAGAACAGTGAAGAAACTGTGAATCACGTTGATGCGGAGATATTCTTGTTCATGTGTTGTGTTGGATCAGGTGGACACAGAATGTGGTTCAAAATGCAAGGGTACACACGGACTCTCAGATTTTTTACAAACGAAAGTAAAATAACAACAGGCTCTTTTCTTTCCCCACCACATAAAATATGTATGCTAATTCTGTTCAAATTAATGAAATCAAAGCAAAATTGATTGATCGGTCCGTTTGTAGAGAAATTATTGGGTTGATTTTTGTTTATTTCTGGTTTTTGTTGTCTCAAATCTTATTGTTGTTTCGTAGGGTCTACAAATGGAGGGTTCCTATACATTGCTAGGGCTCTTTCTGATGTGGTCTTTCACAAAATTCGGAATGACCGATTTTCTCAGATACCTAAGGTATCTGTTTGACAATTAGCCGATCATATTAATAATTTGGGTAATTATTATCTATTAATATATCGATGATATAATCACTAGTTTCAAATTTTAATTATAAAATAATGTAAAATGATGTTTTAAAATAATTATTTTTATTTTTATAAAATATAATTTCTACTACTACTTTTAAATATATAATACAAAATGTGAATTATTTTAATATTTATTAATAATATTGATAATTAATAATTTTAGTTATATTTACTATTTTTATTTTAATTATTAATTAAATTAATATAAAAAATTATATGCATAATACTAAAAGGAATATTACAAATTATTTTAATAAATATTATAATAAAAAAATAATACTGAAAGTATTAAATATTTAAAATTTTTTATTTCATTAGCATCTAATTAATATAACTCAAATTAAAAATGCGATAATTTGATTTTTTACAAATTTTTATTTTTAAAATCTCTAAAACGCTCGTACTATACTATCAGCATTTTAAAAATTAGCATTTTAAAAATTAGCATATGAATTATTATTAACCAAAATTACCTACTTTTAAAAATTAAAGTTTTTATTTTGGTGGAAATCTCTAATTCTTAAGAATGCTAATATTTTAGGGATTGTTTGGCAATTAGCTATTAGCAGTTGCCGGATTCAATAGCGATTAGCTGATTCAATTAGCGATTTGACCAATTATTAGCGGTTAGCGGATTGATGATATTGTGTTTGGTAATTAATTGTTTAATGATAGTATTATTAGTGGATTCAATTATAAAATGACGTAAAAGAATATTTTAAAAGAATTATTCTTTTAAAATTCACAAGATATATTTTACACTGCTACATTCATATAGATAATACAATGTGTTAGATATTTTAATATTTATTAATAACAATACTAACAAGTTATAATTTCATAATATTTATTATTTTTATATCAATTATTAATTAAAATAATATACTAAAGAAAAATAATATATTTACTATAATAATAAAAAAATATTATAAAAATTTTAATTATAAAATATTATAATAAAAATAATATTAAAAACATTAAATATTATTATAATACATTTTGATTATTTTATTAATATATAATTAATATAATTCTAATTAAAAGTGAGGTAATTTATTTTTAACAAATTTCAAATTTAAAATCTATCGAACGCTTCTACCACCAGCATTTTGGATCAAATCAGCTTATTAAATTGTTATTAAACAAACTAACTATTTTCAAAAATTAAAAATTTAATTTTAGTCAAATTTCTAAAACTCAAAAACAAAAAAATACTAACCACTCATTTTCAATGCGGTTTAACAAAGAGTCTTTTAATGTCCGGTTGAAACCAATAATAATAATAATGATATAAATATAAATATAAATATAAATATAAATATAAATATAAATATAAATATAAATATAAATATAAATATAAATATAAATATAAATATAAATATAAATATAAATATAAATATGTTTGAGTTTATTTTATTAAAGTATAACTAGTAATATACCTACCCTAATACAAAGTTTTGGCAGGATCTATGCTATTAATTTTTAATATATATATATATATATATTAATTAGTTAGATCTTTTCATAAGCATGATTATTTAGATTTTCTACCAATCAGAAGGTAAAACTTTGAAAGTTAGATTCACGTGACAAATCTTGAAATTTTGAATGTTAAGTTGCATGACAAACAATTTTTTTAACAATTTTCCCTTTTTTTAAAAAAAAAAAAAAATTAGTTACATGTTTCATTCAATCGAGATAATCAGATATTAATATTTAACGTGGTTTCGTAATTCAGAACAAGAATGATAATATATTTATTGTAGAGAAAAAATTACAAAATAGTTCTAACAACTCTTTTTATATAAAATCACTTTTCTTCTTTTTTTTTTCTTAATTGTACTTATACAGGCATATTCCAAACAAAGAACTAATCAATGTGGTTTTTTTTTTTTTCAAACAACTCAAACTAGGGTGAAACAAATTTTTATATAAAATCTTTTTAATATTGAGACTCCAACTCCGAGATAACAGTTTTACTCGCAAATCCGTTTACTCGTAGATACCCCACCCGTTTACCTTAATAGATTCGGATAATCGGATTTATGAATCGGGTTTGGGTTTAAAAGTAATACTCATCAAGGGTTTGGTAAAGGAAAATATTCTTACTCAAACTCAAACCCGTATAATATTATAAAATATATATATATATATATATATATATACATTTATAATAAAATTTTAAAAAATTATTATTATTTTTATTTATTTTGTTAAGAATTTATCATATTTTAGAACATCTTATTGTGTTTATCATGTTTAAACACTTTATTTTGGGATATAACTTGTTTATTTAAGTTGTTTAAGAATATTGTTTATTTAAGTTATAAATTATATGTATGTGAATTGTATGAATGTTGAAATTGGTGATGATAACATGATTAAATTGATAAATTGATGATGATGTTAGGATTAACTTACATGCATAAGATAATCTCCTCTTTTGTAATATGACAGTTTTTTTTTAAAAAAAAATAAAAAATTTCGGGTATACTATGGGTCAACCCGAACCCGCGATTAAAAATCAGACCCGAACCCACCAAACTCGTGGCGAGTTCGGATAGGGTTTGGGTAGAGGATACCTTAACGGGTTCGGGTTCGGGTTCGAGTTTACTATGATCCGCCCAAACCCGACCCATTGCCATTCTACCAACTCCAATATAAAACCTCCTTAATGACGCGACTCTAACTCTAGTGATTATTACCCTATGTACAGTGATCACCATCTAAGAGGGACAAGACACTTTCTTCTTCACGGGATAACTTTTTTTTAGTAATTATTAAATATACTTTTCTAATTTGTTTTCTTTCCAATTAATGAATATAATCAATCAAATTAGAAAATAGGCTCATACTCAAAATAGGAAATTCTTCCTTTCTAAAAATAAATTCTTGTGATTAATACAATCCTAACAAATGGTGAGATTTCAACCCTAATGACCATTATCCCCACCGGGTATAACCTCAATCCAATGATCACCATCCTAGAGGGGCAGAATACGATGATCACCCCATTGGGATGTGATACTTTACTCTTCATGAGACAACTCTACTTATGGTGATTACCAAATATACTTTTTTAATTTGTTTTTTTTCTAACTAACGAATACAATTAACAAAATTAGAAAAACCAAATCTTTCAAAAATATAATAATAATAATAATAATAATAATAATAATAATTATAATTAGGAAATACATTCAAACTCAATAAGAAATAGAAAATCCTTACGATTTGAAATAATTCTAACAAATATTATTACCAAACCTCTAATTTCTTAGAGTTAAATACACAGTTTGACTCTAATTTTTTATATTATATTATTTTATTTAATTTTTAATATATTATAATTTTTTTATTATTTGATATTTATAATTTTATTAGTTAGTTCATTTTTAGTTACATTTAATTAAAAAAGTTTAAAAAAATTAATCTGAGATCATTATACAATTAATTTTAAAATATTTTGTAACCAATAAAATTTGTTAGATTTTATATTTTGCAGATGACATCATATAATAACTTTTTAAAATAAAAAATAAAAAATATAATGTACCTATTCTAGTATTTGGTAAATAAATAAAAAAATTAATGAATGAGTAAATAAATAAATAAATATTATAGTTTGAAAATACATTTGGATTGCGATTTGTGTTTAAATTAACCCTTAAAACATTTTGAATGAGGTAGGACTCATTCCATCCAATGTGCATCCATGATACAATATGTGAAAAAGTTAGAATAGACATGATAATAAAGGTTCATGTATTTTTAAATTTTCTGCTAAAGTATTTTTAAATTTGGTGTTAGGAAAATTATATAAAATAAACCAAATAAAATTTAAAAATTCAAAACTAAATCAATAGAAGTTTATTTTTATTTTTAAGCCCCTCAAACTTTAATTTTCAAAAATAGACCATCACATATGTGAAGGTCCTCTTCACAGACCACTTTCACATCTTCATAGATCAGTGGAAAGAATCTTCAAAGAAGGATAAAATGATCAATTTAGTTCATTTTTTAAAAGTCGAAATTTGAAAAATTATTTTTATAAAATTTTTAAAGTTGAACTATATAATATAAATAAAAGTTATAAAATAACAAAAATCAAAACAATCATTTGATATTTTATAGAATTATTTTTACAATAAATAAATAAATACAATGTACTAATAAATTATGTGCCTATCTAATAATTATAAATTATAAATAAATATGTTTCTCAGTAACAATTAACAATCACATCTCTAGGTGATATCCTTTTTAATCACTAATTTTAATTAAAATAATCTTAAAATATAGTGTAACAAATTTTATTATTTTATCCTCAAATAAGGGTATAATTGATATACTTCACAAAAAGTGGTATTCATGTATAGTATACAATAATTTTAGGAGTTGTAATTGCAATTAACTTAACTACTCTGAAAAGTCAATAATGATAAAGATAATGTTAATGTTGTAATTACACTTATGACAATAGACAAATGATGATAATAAGTAATGCATGTAAGCAGAAAGTTCAAATAATGATAAAATAATGGATTGATTGATTGATACATTCAATGGTTAAGTCATACCTACAACTTCACTCTCAATATTCTACTTTGTTGTCGTGTGAAACGTTTGAATATGGTATTTCTTCTCATGTGTTTACTTTTAATTAATTAATTACAACTAATCAAGTCTATTAAAAAACTAAAAACTATCAAATAGTTTTCTTGCAAGAGTAAGGTTGAATTTTATGTTCTTAAACTATCAAGCATTCAACATCAGTAGTACTTAATTATCACAAAATAATGTAATGATAACGTCCCTATAAGTTTAAATATATACATATGGGTAATACTACAAATTTAATATTGTTCCAACGATTTCAACCTAAGACTCAATAAATTCACTTTAGGTAAGAAATTTGAAAGAAGATGCAAACAAAACAAAAACAACTAATCAAATAAATAAAGAAATAATGTATAATTAAATCATTTAATATAATATTTTTATACTTACTTTTAAATATGTTGAATTTTCAATTCAATTTATTAGATATATTTTTAATTTTTTTAAAATTTAAATTGAATTCTTGTAAATATTTTGATAAAATTATATTTTAACAAGTTTGAAAGTCCAGTTAAAATTAAAATTATAAATTAATAAAAAAAATTATGTTAATTTTAGGAATCTAAGTACATATTATTCTATAAATAAATTATTCCAACAAATAAATAACTTAGGTATGAACCTTCAATAGGGATTCATTCCTAAAACTTTATTGTCAACTAGCTTAAAAATGTATACATATGATTGTGAAGTTTGAATTGGGTTTTTGTACTTATCCACACTATTTAATTAAAACGTAACCCTTTGTTTGTACCTAATCTACACCATATAAAAGTAGTTAAAAAGTGAAATCATCAAATAGGCTCCTTACAAATAAATTAAGCTTAACACTTCTATTTTAAAACCTCTAGCAGAGCAGCCCTATGAAAGGTGGTTTAACCTTTTACTAATAATTTGGTGGACTTCATGTCATATAAATTTATATTTTCTTCCATCATGATATAATCATTCAACTATACAATTTTTTTTAAAAAATTAAATTGAAAAAAATATTTTAAATTCTTTTTTTAGAAAAAGTCAATAATAAATATCATTTTTCATGTTTTTATATTTTTAAAAAATTAAAATAATAAAAATAATTTAAAATAGCATAAATCTAAAATTCATCTTTTAATTTAAAAGTTTTAGAAAAATTACATTCCATGTTATTATGGTTAAGTTAGAAGTATATATATTTAAAAAAAAAAAAATATTTTTAAATTTAAATAGCCACATAAATATAATTTATATTACAACTAATATTTCTTTAAAGTTTAATTTTTAATAAAGAACATTATGATAAATAATTTATAATAGTACAAGATTAAAGTACTAATAAATAATGATAATATTAGTATTAGAGAATGAAAATAGCTAATTAGAATTTTAAATTAATGTAAAATATTCTAATACAATTTGATCGATGATACGCATACATTATTTATTTAAATTTAATCAAATTATCTAGTTTTATGGTCGAGTCAAAGTCAATTATTTATTATTTATTCTTGGAACACATGATTAATACATTTTGGTATATACGATGATGACATCTTCGTAAAGAAATGATAAAGACCAGTAACAGATATTGGTCAACTTGACTTGCGCGTTTTCAACTCGTGTGAATTAGTTACGAGTAAGTTCTGGCCTCCTTCCATTTTTATTTTTTATTTTCTAAATTTAGAATATAAGTAAATTTTATTTTATATTTTTAAATTATATAAATTTTATATTTTAAAAATATATATTTTAAAATTTCAATTTATTCAACATAATAACTTTACGTTTGTTTCAAATAAATAAAATCTGTCACAGTGAAAATTTATTATAAATTCATGACAAACTGATTTATAATTAAGAAAAAAAATTGTTTTAAATGTAATAATTAATTAAGAATAATATTTTGTATTGTGAATTTTAATTAGTTAAATTTTTTTAATAATTCTTACTGATTTAGAATTCGTTTGTGCTAAATAACCTAATAATAATATAAAAATGATATTTGTATTAATTATTAAATATTTTAAAAAATTACGTACAGTTATTTATGAGGTATTAGAAAATGTCATTTTATGGAATCTTTGTTTGTGAGACTATCACAAATTATAACTGGATTGCAAAAGTGAGAAAAATATATTCAGATTATAACTACAATTTTATTGATAATCATAAATATTTTATTTTAAAATTTTATATAAATTTAATTTTAATTTTTTGGATTTATTTGTAGTTTTTAATATTTTATCTATTTTTTCTAAATAATAAATAATAAAAAAATTACGTAATTTCTATATTTCAAAATGACAAATTACAATGGAGTTATATAAAATTTTGAAATTTGGCGGCTCCAATTAAGTTATAAATGTAGTGCGTCTGGCAAAATAGGTTATGGTAGTAAAATGCCGTTGGGGTTCTATTTTGTGTGTGTACGGCGCCAATGATTTCATGAATGGTTGGTTTGAATAGATGTATGAATAGTGTGGAGAAAAAATAATTGTTCAATAATAGTGTTTTAAAATATAACTTTTAGCGATTTATATATTAATTTGACAAACGCTATTCAAATTAATTTTCACCTCAATTATTATTATAAAACTACTAAAATATTTATTTATTTTATATTAACAAAAAAAAAAGTCAAATAATTAAATAAATTCGTTTTTAATTTTATATCCATTATTTTTAATCATTACAACTATCACCGAACGGTTATTGCAACCACTATTTTATCAGCTATTCTAACTGCTATTTCAAACCGTTAACCGCTACAACTATCTAAATTGATATTTTAGCCGCTCTTTAGTCTTACTTTTTTTTTTTAATTCTTATATTTTTACTGAAACTATATTTAAATTATTTTTATTTCTTCCATCCATTCTTTTTATCAAATAATACATTTTAATTATGTTAATTCTAATAAAAATAAATTTATTTAATCAAATATTATATATTAATTAAATACATTCTAATAAACATAAATTTTTTGATCAAATAATATATCTAAATTATGTTAAAATAAAAAAATTTACGAATAATTTATGACGATTATATTAAAAATTAATTAAAATGTAATATTTATTGAATAAATTTAATTTTATAAAATTATTATAATTGAAATAATGTAAAAAATAAAAATAACTTATATATATTAAAAGGATAAAAATGATAGCCAAAATACGATTTTAATAACACCTCCTATCAGCGCGCTGCGGTTACGTATTAAAAGAACAAAATTGGGTGGAGCGGTCAAATTCTAAAGCGTGTGTGATTTCATTTTAATTTGTCCTCTCACGAAATAAAGAAACTTGATGATGTGGTATATGTTGGGAAAACACGGCTAGCTCCGATACCACTTGTTGAACAAATCGGTGATCCATTGCAGCGGAGACGAGTATTGTTAACCACAAAGTAAAATAACATACAGAAGGCAAGAAATAGAGATAGAAAATAAGACACAAGGTTTTTACGTGGAAACCCAAAATGGGAAAAAAAACCACGGCCGTCAGGACGACGAGAGACTAATTTACTAGGTAACAATAAAGCAACAGTTACAACCAGAATATCACTCTCTCACTCCCCAATCCAATTACATTGGTTACAGTCTCACATACAAGCTCTCCTCATATGGCTCTCACAGGATAACAAGACTCGATCCTAGAACTCAAGATCTCCATGGTCTCCATGGTTCCCAGGCCCTCATAGGGTACCTCCCAAACCTAACCAACTAGATCTACATTGTTCTCTCAGGATATCTAATAATAGATACAAGCACCATATTTATAGCATTAGATTACTTAGTAATCCTAAACCATTAAGAAAACCTTTTCTTATTTAGGATTCTCAAGAATCTCTTTCCTAATTAGAATCCTATATTAGGAAATACCATTCCTAATCAAATATGATACTTCCAAAACATTCTTCAAACCTTTTCCAAATTACCAACCAATTATGGATACCGGAATATACTCGAATTTTCGTCAAAATCCTAACAGTATAGTACACTGTATGTGTCCCATTATTTTACTTATTTTAGTCATGTGAAACTTGATGATATGTAGTGGAGTAAACTGATTGTATAACTTAATTTAGTCATGTGGAGATGTACGTATGTAGTAGGACAGCCATGAAAAGGCACGTTTTAGTGATGGTTAGTTAAAAAAAAAGAATGTACATAATGAAAACCTAATAAGTTTTGACTCTGTAACTTGCTTTCAAGAACGTGTATTTCGTTTCTAATTATTTGGGTTTGTGGATAACTACATGGCTGGTTCTTATCAAGTAGGGGAGAGCTTGTGAGCTCTAATTAAAAATGTGATACTGTGGTTGTTTGTAATTATAAAACAATTATTTATTTATAGTGAAAGGTTCGATATACTCAGCATTCATCTCAAATTTATATTTATATATTAATTGTTTTATATATAAATTTAAAATGAGGAGGAAGTGTGTTTGGAATTCCACCACTTTATAGGGAGTAACCAAAAATTTATGGTAGAGTAGGTTAATTTTGATTTGACTTTCACAACTGCAACTATCTATAATTATCCTACAAACAACATTTCCAACTCGACAATATGCTCGAAAAATCTCCATTTCTGATATTGCATCTTGATTATCCCCCGTGGACGAACACTACTCTGATACCAACTGACGCAGAACAGAAGCGAAAACTAAAAATAAAGACTGATTATACTCGGTCACGAGTTTTGATAAACTGATTATACTCGGTCACGAGTTTTAAGTGACTAATTTCGTTTGGTCGGGACGAACGATAAACCCCTAATCCAAGGGAACACGACAAAGCCGAATCTCAATTGAGAGAAAATAAAATATTATTCAAAAGTTGAAAGATATTTAATTGACGAAAGGAAGCCCCTTATATAGAGGTTACAACCTAAATCTAATAGAAATCCTTTTAAGAAGGAAATTACTAAATCAAATAGAAATCCTTTAACGAAGGAAATTCCCAAACATTTTAACATAACCTAGAAATAAATAAATAAATAAAATAAAGAAAATAAATCTTAAATGCTAAAATAATTAAGTTTACCTTCTAATATTGATCCGGTTCAAGTCTTCCATAAAATTTAAGATTAAAGAAAATAAATCTTAAATGTTAAAATAATTAAGTTTATCTTCTAATATCGATCCGGTTCAAGTCTGTTAGGAAAATCGGGCTCGTCGCAGCGGAATTTGTCTCGATCAATAAGTAAACAAAACAAAAGACAAGAAACAAAATATTAACGCACCAAGATTACGTGGAAACCCAAAACGGGAAAAAACCACGGACGTCAGGACGGACAAAGATTTTCACTATGTAGCAAAAGATATTACAGCCACAACCAGAAAACACTCTCTAGCTCAATTACAAGTCTCACCCAAGCTCACAAGAAAGAAACTCACAAGACACTCAGGATCTCTCAATTTGTGTCTCTACAATTGAAGACTACAGCATCATATTTATAGTGAACAATGATTTACTTACCAAGTAAATCATAATAAACTAGGAAACCTATTATTACTAGAATTCCTAAAAAAGAGGGAAAAAAATTCTTTCCTAATTGCAATTCTAATAAGCCATAAATACAATTCCTAGTCAAATATAATACTTCCAAAACAGTCTTCAAATCTTTCACTTCCAAAAGAGTCTTCAAATCTTTCTCAGCTTCCAAATAAAGACTAGTATATTGAATACCAATTTTTGTCAAACCCTAACAAACCACCCCTTGACAAAAATTCCCTAAACTTGCATCCCTTAAACGACGACCATGACTCTACATCGAGCCATCATATCCCACCATGAAGATATACACACTTAGGAACCATCAAACGATCCATCCTAAGATTTATTCCGGCACATGTCGATACAACCCTTGCTGATTAAATCATGGTGCAACTTCTTTAACTGGCTTTCAAGAAAGTTCATCAGCCATCGACATTTTATCCACCACACACCGCATTAACGCCAGTCCAATGCCCATGTGCAAAACTTGTGGCCGCTAGAATACTACATCCTCTTTCATGGCACCATGGTGGTTAGCGACCTGCCATGAGGATGTACCCATTCCTCCTTAGAGGAAGTCACCTTCATCAGCTTCTAGCAAGGAGACACATGGAGTATCTCCATCAACGGAGTCCTTTGCCGAACTTGCTCCTTTACAATCCCTCCTCAGATGTCCCTTTTGTCCACACTTCCAACACTGGATGTTCTTCTTGGAGTACCCATTCTTTCCATTCTTTTCTCGAGTCATCAGAATTGACTGATTATCAGAGTTATTATTTTCACTCTTCAGTCTTTTCTCTTCAGAGATCAACTTATTCGCAACCTCTGAAAAACTTACCGTCGAGTTTCCATGCATCAGGATCGGTTTCATATACTTGTATGAATCAGGAAGAAACCAGATCAATTTCAATGCCTTATCCTCGTCATCGATCTTCACTCCAATAGACTCCAACTCAGAGATGATCCCATTGAGTTCTGCCATGATCAGAAACTTTCGTACCTTCATCCATCTTCAATAGATGAAATTGTTCCTTCAGGTAGAATCGATTGCAGACGCTGTTTGCTTGGTACAACTCTTCAAGTCTTCCCCAAAGTTCTCTTGCAGAAGTTGTTCCTTGAATATTCGCAAGAACATTCTTGGCCAGACACAGTCGTATCAAACTTGCAGCTCTCTCATCGAGTTCCTCCCATTCATCGTCACTCATCAGGGATTTTTCGGACTTTTCAGACTTCTCTTTACCAGTTTCTTTTTCACCAGAGCTTTCAGAGACTACCGCAATTGTTCTCCCTTTCAACGCCTTTTGCAATCCATGTTGGATCAGGATATCTTTGACTTGTACTTGCCACAAGCCAAAATTGATTTTTCCATCAAATTTCTCCACATCGAATCTTCCGGTGTACATCTTGCTTGTAGACATGTTTACTTCAACAATCGAAACTCACACGAACCTCGGCTCTGATACCACTTGTTAGGAAAATCGGGCCCGTCGCAGCGGAATTTGTCTCGATCAATAAGTAAACAAAACAAAAGACAAGAAACAAAATATTAACGCACCAAGATTACGTGGAAACCCAAAACGGGAAAAAACCACGGACGTCAGGACGGACAGAGATTTCACTATGTAGCAAAAGATATTACAGCCACAACCAGAAAACACTCTCTAACTCAATTACAAGTCTCACCCAAGCTCACAAGAAAGAAACTCACAAGACACTCAGGATCTCTCAATTTGTGTCTCTACAATTGAAGACTACAGCATCATATTTATAGTGAACAATGATTTACTTACCAAGTAAATCAAAATAAACTAGGAAACCTATTATTACTAGAATTCCTAAAAAAGAGGAAAAAAAATTCTTTCCTAATTGCAATTCTAATAAGCCATAAATACAATTCCTAGTCAAATATAATACTTCCAAAACAGTCTTCAAATCTTTCACTTCCAAAAGAGTCTTCAAATCTTTCTCAGCTTCCAAATAAAGACTAGTATATTGAATACCAATTTTTGTCAAACCCTAACAAAGTCTTCCATAAAATTTAAGATTAACTGATCTGTATTATATATATATATATTAATTATCTAACAAATAAATTTTAGTATATTATATATATAGTTGTAGAGGGTTTAGGTGCCCGAATGAATCCATACTATAAGAAAATAGTTCAAATTCAAAATAAAAGGGTTCAAACCCCTAACACAAGTGTGTAAATCATGCGGTTCAATCAAATCCATGATACTTTCAGCCCATCAATTCTTAAGCCCGTAAGGTTCTTCGGCCTAAACAAACAACCATGTCTGGACCCAACGTTTGCAATGATGCATCCAACAAATTTCTGACCGTGTCTCACTAAATCTCGAATTTTATGGGATCCGGGGTGAGAAACATGAGATTATACACACTTCTCGTAACAACATCAGCTTATTTATAAATAGTCCATTCCTCTTTTACTGAAATCACTGAAAAAACAAAATATTTAAACAATTCTGAGATTGCTCAAACAACATAATTTCCTTAGCTTAGTTTTATAACCCTCAGGATCAAAATCTAATATATAGTCTAAATGGACTAGAGATAAGTTTATTTTATTTTCTGTCTTTTACTTTCCCTCTCATAAAAATAATACGTAATTGAGTTTTAAAGTGCATACAACAAACACTACACTGGTGTCGAAAGGTTCCGTACCTCATTTTAATGTTTCGTGTAGGACTTTTATCTTAAGTAACTTTAAACTGATTACTAGATGTCCAATTAGTTTTAGGTTCAACCTGACTGTAACTCTCACCGACTACAGTGATTCATTTCACTTAAAGGGAAATATTTTCACAGATATGCATTTAAAATTAATTTTTTAAATAATAATAATATAACTACCACTAATTGAGTGCTTCAAATGAGATATTTTTTAAATTATTATTATTATTATTATATTTATATTGCCCTTAAAGAGAATGAATACTTTTTTCTAACTATTTAAAAAAACTATTTTTAAAAATATATTAAAACAAAAATGAAGTAATTCTATTTCCTATCATTTCATTAAACATTAAAAAAACATCATAAATTTAGATATACCATAGAATAATATTCCTTTTGTGCAAGGGTCAAATCGGCAATTAGCAAGTAAATTAAATTATTTATTCATTTTAATAGAAATTCAATTTTTAAAAAATAATCGTCTACATATTACTTGTACATAGGGGTGAGCACGGGTCGGGTTCGCGTCAAACCTAGGCTGACCCGAAAAAATCCAAATCCGAAACCTTGAATTTTTTTTTGACTGGACCGAATCCGATTATGTTTCGGGTCAAGGTCGGGTCCAAACGGGTTTCGGGTTTTCTTTGTTATTTAGTTGAAAATGGTGACCCGAAAAAACCCGAAACCTAAACCCTTACATTTAGCGGACCGGACCGAACCCGATTTTTTTTTCGAATCAAGGTCGGGTCAAGATCGGTCCGGTCCGAGTTTTTGGATTCGGGTATTTTGCTCACCCCCACTTGTACATTTTTATCCAAATACTACATAATGACTTTTGAGGTTTGTGAGAAGCCAAATTCGACATAATGCACTGTATACATGGAAATTGTGGTCTACATTATCATTATATCAAAGATCCAATCTAGAAATATACCCTACAATGTGAAAATGCAATCACCATGTATGAACACAAATAAAGTAATTTAAATTAATGAATAAAGTTGTTATAAAATTTTGTAGAGATTGAACAAGAAAAAAAAAAAAAAATCAGTTTATATATATAACGAGTTTTCGATTTCGAAGTTATATTTCCAAACCATATATTTAGATAATTAATTCATTTGAAATCATTATTTTAATTCTTTTTATAGTTTAAATAAAAACTCCACATTTAATAAATGATATAAATTTTAAATTAAATAAATATTAATTTGAAGTAACAATCACTTATGATTTATAAATAATAAATAATAATAATAATAATAAATTATATAAACAAGTATTTTATTTTAAAATATTGATTTACTATAATCCAAATAAATAAATAAATAAAACAAACATGATTTATATAGAATAATTATAAATAAATGAAATTAACAGTTTATATTCATTTTAAAATATATTATTTTATTTTTAATTTAAATGAAAGAAAAATTTGTAATTTCACAATAAATGGAAAATACTTTAAAATTAAATAAATCATATTTATGAATTCAAATATTATTCTGTATATAAAAAAATATAAAATAAATAAATTTATTTAATTTTATAATTCATTTTAAAAATATTATCATTTTCTATTAAACTATATTCTAATAATAAAATATAATTTATACGTAAATAATTTAAAATTTTATTTTAAAAATATTATCTTTATCATTTTTTAAATTTAAATAGAAAGATAAATTTATAATTTTGCACAAAGGGATTGATGAAATAATTTTAAATTAAATAAATTATATTTGTAAATTTAAAATAATAATAATTAACTAATTAATTAAAGTAATTTTACATTTTATTTTAAAATATTATTATTCTTTATTTAAAAAGAAGAGTAATTCTGTAACTCCCGGATCCCAGCTAAATTATTTTTTTCAATATTATTATTATTTTTTTTTTAAATAATATTAAAATTTGAAAATTATAGGTCCTTATTGTTGAACTCTCCGGAGCCGCTCTCCCAACTCCCACTTTAATATGATATTGTCCGTTTTGAGTCAGATGCCAAAAGGTCTCATACTAATGTTCTCTAGATATTTTATATACAAGTTATTATTCTCTTGTATTATCAATGTGGTATTATGTTTGATATCCAACAATCCTCCCCTTCAAACCAAGGGTCACACCGCCTCCCCTCGAGATAATTCACTGGCCTATCGGTCACTGTTGAGATAATCTACCGATCCGTCAAACCATCTTGTACCCGCCATTACTATCTAACGGCCGCTACCTGACCACCAGATTATCAGAAAGACTTTCGACACGAGACACGCCCACGGATCTAATTACAGTCGTTACTATCTAACGGGACCCGCTACCTAACCACCAGATTATCAGGAAGACTTTCGACACGAGATACGCCCACGGAGCTAATTATAGACTCCATTTCTTGTTGGATTCTCCAGAGTCGCTCCCCCAACTCCCACATTAGTATAATATTGTTCGCTTTGGGTTTGGGATGAGCCCGCACAGATTTATTCTTCGGTACCACCACCCAAAAGGCCTCATACTAATAGAGTTCTTTAAATGTTTTATATACACGTCATTATTCTCTTATATTACCGATGTGGTATTGAGTTTAACACCCCAACACTTATTATTATTTTATATATATTTTTTAAAAAATTCGTTTTCCTTTTGCAACACATAGAAAACTTTTTATATAACAAATATATTTTATCATTTTTATTTTTTATCAATGGATTTCTATTCTAAAAATAGATAGACAATCATGTATCATGATTAGACCTGATCAAAATCAGGGTCGGGCCGGATTAGGGTCGGGCCAAGTGACGTAACTGGCCAAATTTTCTTGACCCTACTCCGGCCCGGCCCTGTAATAAAATAGTCAGGGTCTGACCCTGGCCCTAGCCCTGAATGGACAGGGCGGGCCTCGAGTCGGCCCTGACTCTAATATATTAATATATTAATAAAATTTATAAATATATATATATAATTCATCAATTAAAACTTAAGTATCAAATATAAATAAAAAATATAATTTAACAATTAAATTAAATTAATTCCAAAATCTAAAGTTTAATAAAATCCTTACTTTGGATTTCTCTTCGACCGCAAATTTAGAAATCTTGATGTTGATATTTGTTATTGCTTATTTCGTTATGAAATCAAAGATTTAATTGTATGAAATCAAAGATTTAATTGTGACAATTGTGGAAATTTATAGATTTGGGGTATTTTAATATAACTTTGGCAATTTGAAAATTTTTCAGGTTTAGGATTTGGTATAAATTCTATAAATATAAATGTTAATTTATATAATTAAATTTAATATTATAGGGTCGGGTCGGATTAAGAGGGTCAAAACATTGATCCTAGCCCGGCCCTATTTTATACAGAGTCCCCTATTTTGAGGGTCGAGCCGGGTCAGGACCAAACTAAACAGGGTCAAATAGGAAATTTTAAGGGCCGGGTCGGGACGGGTCGGGCAGGTTATATAGAAAGCATGAACCATCGATCAAGCGAGTTGATTATCGCCTTTTATTTTGTTTTGGGTTGCCCAACCCTCCATAACTCTAATATTATATAATAACGCCCCAAACCTATGACCAGGTCTAATCATGATACAACAATTATTATTATTATTATTATTTTTACTTATATATATATATATTATAATATACGGATATAGTTTTAATACAAACACAGACTACATATTTTATAATCGAATTAAAATTGCATTTTAAAAATAAAAAATTAATCGTAATGAATTATATTCTTCGAAATAAAATTTATATTAAAATATAAATGAGAGAGACTGATATAATAATTGATAATTGATATATAGTAATAATTAAATATATAGAAAATTTAAATATGAAAATTAACAATCATACTTGATGATAATACTAATTTTATATTTAAAAACAACTATTAAAAAACTAGTTAAAATGAAAATGATTTGTAATTCAATTTTAAAATCAGAATTTTTTAAACGTTTGAAAACTTGAGTGAAAACATAATTTATGCATTCAAAAATTAAATTAATCAATGAGGGAACGTTAATTATTTAAAAATTTAAAATTTTAAAAAATAATATTAAAATATTTTGGAATTCTTGGTGGATTTTATTTGAAATCATCCCTTAAATAATTTATATAAATTGTACGGCAGGGCATATTATATACAATTATTGGATCTCAAACTGCGATTTAGTCCAACCTTTTCATATTAAAAATACAACCTGAAAATCAACCATTATGCAGATTTTACCTAATAAATGATAAGATTATGAAATCAAAATGCCATATCTTGATGGTTCTTTCGTTACTCTTTTATGATGTTAAATAACAAACAATTTGCATGTTTGGGCCTCATTCGCATAAGTGGACCCATACAAAATGGGCTGGGCTCCTCCACCGCATGTGCCAGTTCGTCACTCACTTCATGACTTTTTTTTACAACCTCTAATAATTTCAATGGATATACATGTATGATTAAAATTTAAAAATTAAATGCAATTCAAATGCTGTGTGAGATATAAAAAGATTGTGAATTAAAAGTGTAGCTTCATTTTTATATACAGTTATAATATCTATATCTATATATATTATAAAGGAGAACTTTGACAATAATTATAAAGATGATGTGGCGCTTCACGAATCAATATTGATTTGAAAAACAACTCAGATAAATACTTTTGAAATTCGAAGCTCTTTTGCAAATAAAATAGTTACATGTGTCATTGCATTTATTTTATTCCAATTAATTATCTCACATCCGTACTACTACATGTATCTCTCACTCTTCCTTATTTCATTTAATTACAATACTAAAAACTATTGATATTTCTAATCAATCATTTATTATTATTATTATTTTAAAATAATAGTGTAATGTATAATTATATCTAAAATAAATATGTAAATAAAATACAAATGAAAGAAATAATACTCTATTTTGTGAATAAATGAATATTTTTAAAATAGTTATAATAATTTTCATAAATAAATATTTATTTGTATAATATATAAATTGAAAATTAACAATAATTACATTGTCTTTTGTGAATTAATTTAATATTAATTTATTTATATATTAGTCTCACTCCCTACTCTCTATTTCTATTATTTTTTTAAAAATAATTATCTCTTATTTTTAGAAATCTTCATCAGAAAAGAATATGCTAAAAATAATGTTATGTATTAAATTATATGCATTAATGCACACAAATTAAGACTTTTAAATTTTTCTTAGACGTTACTAACAATTTATTGTTATAAAAAGCTACTTTTCATATGCTAAATTCATATTTTAAATTTCATATTGGATTTGTTCCTTGAATTTCTTTCGTCTTCTTCTATTTCAGGCTTCATCTTGGATTCGTTCCTTAAATTTCTTTGTCTTTTTTTCTATTTTTCCCTCGAATCGGGTCGGGTTTTCTGTTCCTTCCTCAATTAGAAGTACATTTTTCTTTTCAAATTCTACTATTTTATTTATAGTATACTTTTTCTTTTATAATTTTTTTATGTCGAATAGATTTATTTATTTTGAAACTTTAAAATTTACTTAATTTTGTTTTCAGGTATTTCTCTCTTGCATTTCCAACAAAACGGTGAGATTCGAATTTCATGGAATTCAATATATATATATATATATATATTTGTATTATTTTATATTTTATGTTATTTCTCTTTCATTATTATTAAATGTCTATGTGACTACCAGAACCACTATAATTTATTTGGTACTATTGTTTGTATCACTCCAAACATAAAATGGTAAGAGTTATTTTCTTTAAAAATTACTACTTATTTATTTATGTATTTCCTACAAAAAAAAATTACTGTTTATTTATTTTTATTCTATAATATTTTTTCAGGTCATATCTGTCCCACTTCAAAAAGATGAGAATCAGAAGATGGATAATAAAGACTAATAATTAGGGAAACAATGGAAGATTTTTTTAAAATGATTTTGTTTTACCTTGCAAGCTATTGTAATTAGTTATTTCCATTTTTATTTCATAATAAAATTACTTTATTCATTTCTTATAATAATTTGAATCTAAATTATAATTTTATATCTAATAATATCTTCTTTTTTTTTTTTTTTTTACACATAAGTCTTTCTCAGTTTAATTTTTAAATATTAAACTAGATTTATATATATTGGAAATTTATAAATTAGTATATTCCTTTTAATTTTATAAAATTTAAATTTTTTTTTATTATTATAGCTTTCAAATCAACATATGGTAAGGTACACTTTATATTGGATGAATGATAATAAAATTAACATTTAATTATAATTTTTCTTTTAATTTTATTTTACATCTTTTTAAATTCAACTTGCTTGAAAAATTTATAATTGGCAAATAATAATATTTTTGAGATATTTGATAGTAATGCTCGATATTTATAAAAACATTTGTAACTATTGATATTAAAAAATAATCAACAGGTTATCAACAGTAGTATAATATATTAAGTATACATTTATTAATTATTAAATTTTCAAATTGAATGTCGGTTGGAATTATTTACGTATTCTAATTTATAGTATTTAATAGTGATTTTTCTTCTTACATTTATATAAGAAACCTATAAATTTATTAGAAATTTATAGGTTTTTCAATTGTATTAATAATTTAATTAATATTCACGGTCACATATTTGTAACTCTTAAATTTATTATTAAAATAATAATAATAATAATAATACTCTTAATTAACTAAGAATGGAATAGATGGATAAGAGAATATGAAACATTGACTTTAATTCATTTATAGTAAATAATAATAAATAAATTTTAAAAAGAAATGAAAAGTTAAAAATTTTGAAAAGATTTTAATTAATGTTCTAATTAATTGATATTAAAAGGGTAAATTAACTTAATTGTGTATTTAATTAACTTGAATAAATAAAATTGATTAAAAAAATAAATAATATCTTAATAAGATATTAATATATTAAAATGAAAATATCAAATTAAATGGTTATAACATTTTTAAAACTTTGAATAATAACTATGGGTAAGTAATGATTGATAGCGTACTATTTGTGCTAATTTTCCTTACCTACTCTCATATAACAATAGTTGATCGGGTGAAGAAAATAAATGTATTAATTATTATAAATTTTATATCTAATCATACACGGATAGGTACACAAAGAGAGTAGACATAATGAGTAGGCTACATAGTATTACTCAATAACTACGTAAACAAAATTAATATAATACTAATGAATAATTTATCAAAATTATTTTAGTTGAGTACCTTATATATGTATAACTAGTTTAATTATAACACGTAGATCCAATCAGAAAAGTCAAACACATATATTTGAATTTTGAAATTTTATTATAAAACGGTTGATAAACTTTAATACAAAATGGTAAATTTAAATTATAATTAACATTTTAAAAATGAGTGTATAATACTCAAATCACGTAGTTTACATAATACCATATATTCATTAATTATCTCGCTTCAATTTTATTTTCTTTTTGCTTTTTATCTATTTATTTATTTATCCACTTAGGTTGGTGAGAATCCAAAATAGAGAAATATCAAGATTTTTCGAGTTCTCTAAACTATATTACTAAAATTATAAATATAATTATTATAGTCCATAGCTTAATTATTTTATTTTTAATAAAATAAATTTAAAACACTATAACTATTATAAAACCATATTAATTAATTTAAAATTTTTTATAAAAAACACACAAGGGTGCTTTTCCAACTTATATTTGTTTATTTATACATAATTAAAATAACATAATGAGTATATTCTTTTTCATAATTAAAATAAACAAAAACAAAAAGAAAATATAACACTAGAAAAAAAATATATTTTATCCGGTAAAATTTAATACACAATTTTTTTTCTAAATTTTTTTTTCCAAAGTAGAGCGATGATAAACCTATAATTGTTGTCTAAAATATGGTAACGAGTTGGAATCAACTTCATCAGCAGTCCAATTTCTACCGCTTTTAATTGATGATATTTTTAAAATTTATTTAAGAGGAAAATTGGAACTTGATATTGAATTTACTTGATTAAAAAGGTGCTCAATCACTTCGAATTTCTCTATATATTAACAAAAATATATATATATATATATATATATTTAAGAGGAAAGTTGGAATTGATATTGAATTTCACTTGATTAAAAAGGTGCTCAATCACTTCGGATTTCTCTATATATTAACAAAAAAAATATTTAAGAGGAAAGTTGGAACTCGATATTGAATTTCACTTGACTAAAAAAGTGCTCAATTACTTCGGATTTCTCTAGAAATTAAAAAAAAAAATATATTTTTATGATACTAAACTAAAAAATTAAAATCAAATCAAATACTTCATCTTAAGTATGAGTAGTTATTTAACATGAAATTATACATTATATAAATTGCATTATTCTAATTATGTTATATATAAAATTTGACGTATATTTCCATTTAATATATAAAAATATATTAAACAAAAAATTTTAATTTTAAAAAAATAAAATAAATGCCGCGCAAAGCGCGGGTCTATTTCCTAATTTATATATAACCCTCTACATTTAAACTTACATATATTTTATATCAATAATTAATAAAAATTTGTAAACAAATAAAATAAAATTATATGTATATAATTTTTAAAATAAAATTTAATTAAATCAAATCTTTTAAATCTCAGAAAACCCTACATAACTCTAAATTCTAACTAAACCAACTCATATATAATCACCAATTCGCTGAAATAAACTGCTAATATAATTATATGGTAAGTGTTAATGATCAAACAAAAGCCTTCAATATTATATTTCAATTTAAAATGTAACCGTTTTAAAATTCAAAATAATATTTCATAATATATTTATTTATTTATTTATTTATTTTTTACATTCAACTCATTATGGATATTAAAACAATAAATATAACCAGAAACGAAATGAGTGTTGAAATAGAATTAATTAAACTCTAATCCAAGGAGTTTCCCTTAAGGTTTTCAAATTTGAGTGAAATGATTTTCCAGACAACATAGTAGAGAGATTTGAAAATAACAATTGTTGTTCAAATTCTCATCATCTTTTGGTTGACCATTGAATATGGGAGATGCCATTCAAAGTCCCTTCAAAGTCAGAAGTTTGTAGAATAACATAAGTTTTTATATATCCATTGAATCATCAATGTTATCATGTACATGTCTGTTCAGTCGTCGGTCCGTGTTGTATGTCACTGTCGTTAGCTACCAAGTCTATATATGAGATTAATTTTGAAAAATCTATGGAAATTTAAACTATTACTGGATCAATCAAATATTTTTATTTTCAAATATCCGTTTATTTATTTTTTGGACATAATTTATGTTTTAAGGATTTAAATCCGTATAGATGAGTCATAATAAAGAGAGGAGGGGAGAAGGGTTGGTGTTGAAGCTTTATTTGGAGATAATATCTATATTTAAATATATTTTTATTTATAGAGTTCAATTTATCGAATCTTTCAACTCTATCGATTTCCGTAATGTTTTAAAATATATTTAATAAATCATGATTATTTTTTAAAAAATTATATTTATTTAAAAATTATCATTATTTGTAAATATTTTATGAAATTAAATTATATATTCTCATTCAAAATTTATTAAATCTTATAATATAACACAATAATATACTTACATGACTAAAATTTATATAGTATCCCATTCAATCTTCTTACTATATATATATTAGTTTATATAAATTATTTGGATCCATTGTAATAACATTGATGATTTTTGTTTAAAAATATTTAAAATATATATTTTTTATTTGAGATTAATTTTAATTATAAAATAATTACTATTTAAAATATCAATAATTTTCATATAAAGTAATAGGAAGTATAAAATAAACATGATTGTTATTTTCCACAATCAAATTACTATATCCAATATCAACATTACTAAAATATCAATAACATGTTTAAATAATTACTTTAAATATCCTTTAAATTTATTTTTCTATTTTAATATAATAAAATTATAAATTATTTAAATAATATTAAAATTACTTAATTAACCTCAATTTAATAATTAATATACTTTTTTTTTAATTGTCTAGTTAACTTAAAACTCCTCAATTGATTTATATTTGATCTTTACTAAACTACTATAAATACATTACAAATCAAAAACAATTTATGTAACTAAAAATATTGGATTAATACACAGTTAGTTTACTGATTGTAATTTTACTAATTATATAATGTTGTTTGAGTACAGATGTGGGATTCAATGATCACGAGTTTCATCCTCTTCCTCGTTAATATGATTTCAAAGAAAACTAAGATCTTATTAAGTTTATGGAGAACATAAAAGATGACGACTTATATGATGTTCTCAGTATCGAACTATATATTTGTGTCTAGTAGAATTATGATATTTTATTTTATTAGGATTTAAGATTTAAAATATCATCCTGAAAAAATATCAATCAAATCAAACTATAAAACTTCATAAATAAAATAGTATTTCAAGGATACAAATGATATAAAAAAAATTATAAAATAAATTAGTTTATTTTATAGAATTAAATTTGATTATATATTAAAAATATATTACAAGGTTATATTTAGAAAAAAATGTTACCTATACTAATTAGGCTGTGAGAAATAACAACCCAAAATAAATTACCCACTTACAGATAGTTATTTCATATTGCAATCATCTCCAGATATACACTTCCATTTCTCATAGGGAAATGTAATGCATGGTACTGAGAAGGCAGCGGGAAGTAAAAGACATAAGAAATAATTTCTCCGTTTCCAAATACTTGCAACATTTCATATGTACACGTTTTTCATATTTAACTTTAAATGTAAATATTTTTAATAATATATAACTAAAAATTATACAAATTTTATATCTAGAAAATACACACCAAGACGAATAAAACAAAACTCTATTCGACTATATTTTTCCTTATATATAAGAAATAACACATGAAAGAAGATTAATCAATGAATAATATACACTATTCAAATGTTGCCACTAAATAGAAAGGGAGGAAGTATAAGATCGCCTAGTATAAGTTATAGCAAGTGTGTGTATGGTTGACTGGAATATAAATGATGAATTGGCTTCCCAGCTAACATGATAACAACAGACAATGATTATAAAAATATGTCGGCTCCTCCTTAGCCGCCTTGCCTTGAACAAATCTCTGACCGGAGACTAATCATTAATGCAAAGTAGAATTGTTCATTCGAATGGGCAACCAGATGATATACCTCTAAAGTCTATTATGCAAATACATTGATTTCTAGGTGGATAAGCTCGAATGCATGCCCAAGTGTGACATATGTTGCCACTTGTTTGACCAACTAGCTACTTGCCCTTGCAATTACTGCAAGAAGTTGCCTATCTTGAATTTCACTCTAATGGAGAACTACATCATCTAAATATCCCATCAATTAATTTCTTTTCTACTTTTATGTAAATTACTGTATGGATATTTGCTAGTGGTAGAATATGATGTAATATTTTTAAAATAATAATTTAATATTTTTATTTTTTTTACTATTGGTTCTATAGTGTGATTCATTTTTATCCCTTATATTATGATGTATTATGTTCTACTCATGTTCAAAGATGTGGTAGTTGCTCTAATGTTAGTATTAAATATTAGGGTTATTTCCAAAAACCACCCAAATTTTGAAACATTTTACTTCTGGTACCTGATTTTTGTAAATTTATACCAAACTACCTCCAAAACCTCTCAAAATTAAAACCACTAGTGGTTTTGGTGAGGTGTGGGTGGTTTTTGTGTTATTGAGTGGTTTTTTGTATTTTTGAGTGGTTTTGCTAATTATCTAATTTTAATAATTATTAAATTTTTTGTTAATAATTTAACTAAAATTTAAATATTTTATTAAATAATTTAAATATTTTTTATTTAATTTTTTTAAAAATTTTATTAAATTAAAATAAATTATTATATAGTTTAATACTTTTTAAATGTTTGTTAAATGATTTTTAATAATTTAATTTTTAATTTTTATTTTTAAAATTTACTAAATTAAAAAAAATTATTATGCAGATTTAATTTATTTTTAAATATTTGGTTAAATAATCTTTAATAGTTTTTTATTTAACTTTTTTTTTAATTTACTAAAACTTGCTCTAAGAGATTATTTAATTATAAGTATGTTTGAAATTTATTAAAAAAATTATATTGTCATTCCATTATAATTTTATAGGTTCTTAAAAATAAATATCAAAAAATTAAAAAATATATTTAAAATCGAAAAATAATTAAAATATATTGATATATTTAATAGATATTTTATTTTTGAAAAAAATAAATATAAGAATAAAACTCAATTTTTCATTAAAAACTATTTGAATTAGATAATTTTTGGTTGTTGTATAGAATTAAAAATTAAAGGTTGAAAATAAAAATTATTAAAATTATTCAAATTAAATAAAATAATTAAAATTTTTTGATAGTTAGTTTGTAAAAAAAAAGTAATTAAAACTATAAATTACTAAAGTTAATGAATTAAAATTTCTAAAATTATAAAGATTATTTAAATTATTTAATAAAATATTTAAAAATTTACTAAAATTATTAAATCAAAAATTTAAAAATTATTAAAACTAGATAATTAGTAAAACACAAAAACCATTTAAAAACACAAAAACCACCTATACCTCACCAAAACTACATACACCTCACCAAAACCACTAGTGGTTTTAATTTTGGGTGGTTTTAAGGGTGATTTGGTATAAGTTTGCAAAACCGGGTGCCAGAAATAAAATGTTTCAAAAATTGGATGATTTTTGGAAATAACCCTTAAATATTAAATCAGATTTGAATAACACTTCAAATCCTATTTCTTATCATTAATTAGTTGGACCATTGATCCCATGACGATTACATTTTCTCCAATATTCATGCACTATCTACTCCATATAAGCATCAGAGTTCCTTCACTTTCTTCATAACACGTAGCTGCAATTAATCACAAAAATGGTGGCTTCTGCAGCTCTCTCCTCCAAATCACTCTTCTTAAAAGCATGTTCACATAACACAACAACCCACTTGCCTCTTCACGCCTCATCAACCTCCACGCTTTTGTCCTCTCGTCGATCAAGTGTATGTACGCATTGCATATCTATTCATTAACATATTCTTCAATTTCGTCTATTAACATTTTGTTTGTTTTGTTGAAAGAAGGTGGAAGAATTGATGGAAAAAACCAGGATGGGACTGAGGAAGAGAGCCTGTGATGGTAATGATCCGACGGCTGTGATGGAGTTGATCGACGACGTTCAACGGCTCGGATTAGGACATCATTTTCAAGAAGAGATCAATTACCAACTAGCTACTGTTTCGGATAAAACACAGAGTCTGTTTTCCGATTCCACTCGGTTTAGATTGCTGAGACACAATGGCTTCCCTGTTTCCTCAGGTTGTTAAACATATTACATTAATTTAAAATAATTTCGAATTTCACTCACGGGATTTGGTTTTTGATTGAGCAGACACATTCGGCGAATTCGTGAACAGGGATGGGAAATGGAAGGAATCAATAACAAAAGACATATGGGGAATGTTAAGTCTATACGAGGCATCTAACTTAGCTACTCCAGATGAAGAGATATTATTACAAGCCATGGACTTCACTACAACTCATCTCACACAGTCAATTCCATTCTTGGACTCACATTCTAGGAAACGTGTTTCGCAAGCAATTGAACTTCCAAGGCACCTCAGAATGCCTAAATTGGAAGCTAGAAATTACATCGATGAATATGCTAAGAAATGGAACCATAATCACTCCCTTCTTCAATTGGCCAAATTGGATTTCAATTCTGTACAGTCTCTGCATAAAAAAGAGTTGGCAGAAATACAAAGGTTTTTTTTTCCCCTTAATTCATGTAATGTAGTTGGTTAAGAGTCATTATTGAGATTTGATTTAAATTGTTGTTGTAGGTGGTGGAGAGAATTAGGCCTAGTTTCGAAGTTAGGTTTTGGAAGAGACAGACCACTTGAATGTTTCCTGTGGACAGTTGGGATATTTCCAGAGCCTAGTTATTCAACTTGTAGAATTGAGTTGACAAAAACTATTGCTATATTGTTGGTCGTTGATGATATCTTTGACACTTATGGTTCACTTGATGACCTCATCTCATTCACCAATGCAATCAAAAGATGGGACCTTGACTCAATGGAGCAGATTCCAGAGTACATGAAGATATGTTACATGGCTTTGTACAACACTACAAACGAAATTTCATTCAGAATCTTAAAGGAATATGGTTGGAATGTTGTCCCCTATTTGAAAAGAACGGTAACTTTTTTTTCCACATTTTCTTTTATAGAAGCTTAAAAAAATAAAAATTGATTAATCATTGATGTTGTGACAGTGGATAGACATATTTGAAGCTCAACTTATGGAAGCAAAATGGTCGAAAAAAGGATATGTGCCCAATTCAGAAGAATATTTGATAAATGGAGTGACAACTGGAGGTACATATATGGCATTAGTACATGCCTTTTTCCTCATGGGACAAGGTGTCACCAGTCGAACAGCAGCTTTGATGCAGCCTTATCCTAATCTCTACACATCTGCAGGCAAAATTCTTCGTCTATGGGACGATCTGGGAACAGCCAGGGTATGCGAAAAGTATTATTTTGTTTAACTGATTGAATAATGTGACAACATTGATATATAATATATAGTTTGTGTTCTGTATTTAGGAGGAGGCAGAGAGAGGAGATGTTGCATGTAGCATTGGATGTCACATGAGAGAGAAGAAGATAACAGATGAAGAAGATGCAAGGAAGGATATAAGGAATCTGATAAGGAGGCTGTGGGTTGATCTGAATAGTCATTTGACGGCAGAGTGTGGACTGCCTTTATCTATTGTCAATGCTTCGTTGAATCTTGCAAGAACTTCGCAAGTTGTGTACCAGACGGGAGATGATCATTCTAGTGTTACTTATAGTGTTAGAGAACATACATTGAAGTTGTTCAGTGATCCCATTCCCTTGGAATTTACTGATTCGGTTGAATTTGCTGTTGGCAAGACCATGTATACTTAGTTGTATCTGTTGGGATAAAAAAAACTGGACAAATATTTGATTTCAATTAATTGAAAACAGAGTAAAACGGAACAATTATAGACAAGTAATGTTTGAAAAACTAAATAATGATATTAAAGAATTTGAAAAAAAATAATAAATAAAAAACCTCCAAATAATACTGTAAAGAACGTGAAAAGGAGGCCACAAACAGAAACCGAAAAACACAGACTTTAAAGCACTCAAAAATTAATACACCCTTTACTTCAAAGCTCTTTGTCAGAGCATTTGCAGTTGGTTGATTTCTTCTATGGTTTTTAAACTGAATCTCTTCTTTCACTGTCAAATTTAGAATAAAATGGTAAACAGAGTATTTTGTAAAACTGTAAAAAGCAGGATTTCTTGACATTTCTATTACTGAGATGTTCTCATAAAAGATTTTTGTTGAACCGATCTGTTTTTCCATGAAAATAAGTATCTTCCTTGTCGACATTGCTTCAGAACTCTTCTTCGAACTCCATAAAACTGCTCCGAATCAAGAAAGAAAATTTGAGCACAAGTACTCTTGTGATCATCCAAAAGACCCTAAAACCATATTATCTATATGTAGAGCAAAATTCTTTTAGCGTATGGATTATTGTGAACCTAGATATGACATCTAGATATGACATTTACAGCGTGTACACTATTATGTCAGGTGTGTAATAGATAATTTAATTCATATAAAATCTATGTTTATAGTTTTTTTCCTCTTATCAAAGTCGAAAACTAATAAAAAATTAAATAAATTATGAAATTCTTAATAATTTATTTTTAATTAATAAAATCATATTTAATTTATTTTTTAAATTAATATAATATGATTTGCATCTAATATAATAAAATATAATTTTTTAAATATGGTGTGAAGTGCGTGTTTAATCTCTTTTAATAAACATCAATAATTTTTATAGTAATTTAAACATTCATTTTATGATGTGAAAAGTCTTCTATATAACAATTTTCAAATCACAAATATATTTTCTTGTTATTTAAAAACATTTCAATTTCAAACTTTCTTTCTACTATAAATTTATAAATAAAAACCTGTCGATATCAACTTTCTTTTTACTACAAATTTATAAATTTAATTTTCTACATATTTATTTATTTACCATCATAAATTAACATTTTTAGTTATAATTATGTTATATTAATTTTAATAATATTACTATTTTATAATTTCAATAAAAATAAATTTTATTTATTTTATTTTTAATTAACTAATATATTAACATGTTACTTCAATCAAAAGTTTAAATAAAAATAATTTTTTATTAAATTATTTAATTAAATAATAAATTTTTAATGTTAATTTACAAAATTTTTAAATAAAAAATTAATTTAATATTATTTACACATTTGGGCGTAGTTTAGTGAGAATCTCTCGAGATCTCTTGTCTCAAGTTTGTATGAGAATGGATACTTTATAATAAGTTAATAAAACTTTAACTTGGTAATGTTGTTATAGTGAATGCAAATATTTTATCAAAATATACTGTGTAGAAATTTAATTGTATCTTAAAAAAAATAATAAATAATAATAATAATAATAATAAAGAAAAAAATATTTGATAAAAAGAATGAGCCTTTAACACTTTACATTTAAATTTTTATTATTTTAAATTTATAATTTTTTTTAAGTTTAAATTAAAAAATTTAATTATCAAATAATCAAAATATTCCTAATTTTACAGCCTCACATATTTTTTTCTTTTTTAGTGCCTTCACAAAATTCTTTGTAAATTATCCGTGAAAAAGTATAAATATTCGTGAATTTGTGAAAAAAATGTATCTTTATCATTTTGATAATTTTGTAAAATTTCAATTTAAAATAAATTTTGAATAATCTATTAACTTCATTCAAAGTTTCAAATGCCAATCTTTAAACATCACAAATTTTAATTAAAAGTTCAAATCGCAAATAAAGTTATACTACATATACTGAAATCAACAATTCATTTATTGTTTTTCATTCAACCTAATAATTACACTACAAACTAAAACATGAAATATTTAAAATTTAAAATATATTAATGATGTATTTACATAAAATGTTAGCCTTAATTTCATCTTCATGTGAAGTAGGATTTTTTAAAGAATTTCCAAAGTTGATTCTCCCTGTTTTATGTTTGTAATAATCTTTTTATATAAATATTTTAAAGTTTGAGTTTTATTTATATTTTTATTTTAAAATTCTTAAAAAATAAATTTTGAAGAAGTTTATTTGTATTATATTAATATTTTTATTTTTAATTTTTATTGTTTCAAAATCGATCACTTCACAAATACTTGAGTTTATTTAAAAATTAATGGTAATTTTATTTTTAATGAGTCAAAAGACGGTTTAATAGTTTATATAATTTAGAAGGGTAGCTGTGTTATTAAAATTTCTCACAGAGATATTTTTACTGATTAGTCAAACATGAGCAATTTTGTTTGGATTCTAGCAAAATGACCAATCTGCTGGTTTGAATTTGTAGCTAAAATGATAAGTCATAGTTTTTATGGTAATTGAGCAGCAGATCTATCTATTCATAATGCAGTGGTGGAGATGTAAAATAGTGCTAACTATGAAGGTGGCAGCCTAAGTTGACTAAAACTTGCTTTCAAGAACGTGTATGGCGTTTCTAACATTTTGATAGTGACCATCCACCCCCATCCATGAGGTTACTCGTACAGTCAATCTATTACAATAATGGAGCCGATCTGGATGTGGCATGGTAGGGTTATCATACTTTCAAGATGGTATGGAGGGTGTATAAATTTCGAGTTCTGTTGGCTATATTATTAACATTATTGGAGGGCTACTATGTAGTTGATGATATTATCCGATTCAATAGTGATCTTCTCCGTTAAAAAAGAATAAATCGAATCGAATTTATTTAAATTTAAAAAAATAAAATAATTTTTTACATAACTCATTAATAATTATAAAATATAATTATCAGATAAAAATCAAATTTTAACCAATTTAGTTGATATTTTCCATTTAGATTTTTAATATATATATATATATAGATATATAGATATTCAAAATCAAAATTGATTATTATGTATCTATTGTAATTACATCGCGATGAATTTTACTAATATAATTATTTTTAATGAGTCAATTGTATTTAAATTAACTTAATGATATAATGTTACATTAAACGCATTTAGATAATATTTCGAATAAAGACATTGAAATGCGCATATAGAAATAGGTACTAAAGATGCAAGTGAACACCTGTAAAATAATAAAAATATCGATCCATAAAGACTAGTTCCTAAAACTAATAACCAAAATTACCCAAGTTTAATATATTTAAGCGGCCAAAATAGAATGAAAGTTTAATAATTAATTAACTAATAAAAATAAGAAATTGACTTCAATTGAGAAGCAACGTAAAACTATAACTTCACCCTCTCCGATCCTAATCATTGAATTGTTCATGTCCAATTGCATAGTAATGTTATCTCCATCAAGTAATTCAAATTAGCTTATACTTCTCTCCAATATTACAAACCCTAATTGATTACACTAATCACGGATCTATAAACTAAACGATAGCATTAATTACACAGTCATAGATAACATCAATTTTTTTATATATAAAAGGAATGTAGTCTACTATTATTTTATTCCCGCCAATTTTCATGTAATAAATACTCTTGTATGGAAAAATTAACCAATAATTATTATAATTAGTAATAAATAGTACATGCATTTATTTAGAGATAGATAAAAGACTCTGATCGAACCGAACAAAGACTATTAGTCTACTATCTAAATGATTATTTTTCAATCTGGTTCAAAAAGTTGGAACTAACTATGTTAATCAGTTCAGTTCGATTTTATACCTTCACGGACCGACCAGACCGATTAATAATTAAAGAATAAATATATTTATTAAATAAACATATAATATAGATAAACATAACAAAAAATATATATATATATATATATATAAATCTAATATTTAAAATAAAAATTACATATACTTATTTTGTAATGCTGTTGTAGTTTAACTTATAGTTAAAAAAAGTTAATATTTAATTACTTTAATTTATTTGTATTATATATAATTTGTATATAGTATTTTTTTAAAATGATTTTTAAAATTTTTTTAATGAAAAATTCAGTAAAATCCCTATCAAATTGAACCGAAGCAAATTGGATAGAGGACTATTGGGATCGGACTGATCGGTCTAATATTTTAATCGGTCTGATTCGGTTTAATTTTTTGAAACTGCGATTCGAATTTGACCAAATCCGAAATAAATCATACCCGACCTTATATATATTTTTCGTTGGTTTGATATAAAATTTAAACGGACCACCAAATCAATTACATCAATAAAATTGGTCTAAACTAGTTTAAATAAGAGTAAGTGTAAATTAAAAAGAAATGATGGAAGATTTTATTGATCAGAATGACCTATTTACCTATAACTCTTTGATGACAACTTATTGTGATCAAAAGGTATATTTGCATGAAGCATTTTGCTTCAAAAAATTTTTATTGTACCATTAATTACAGACAAGAAATTTAGTCTAACTCATTTGCAGTACAGATTTTAACAAAATGGTGTAGATAGTACTTTACAAAATATATATCAGTATCATCCGGATTTTTAAAGGATCAGCTCTCGGTCATTATATGCATTCGTTATAGAATTTGTTATTAATTCATCATCTACCTTTGTTAAAGCTCTCAGTCCATGATGGGTAAGTTCAAGAACAACCAATTCTCCTATTGAAAGACAGTAAACATCAATGGTCAATGTTATTATCTTATCGATTACAGAAAAAAGAAAAAAGAATTCCTTTCGGTTGAAACCAAGAAACTAACCACTAACCAATAATCTGCTCAGGAGTGTTTTTGAAGAACAAGAATTCATCTTTTATTGGAAACCACGCTGGTTTTTCTGAAGTTCATCCACCACCAGCATTAGCATTATCATCATCATCCGTAGTAGTTATTGCAGTTTTTCTTGCTTCTCCTCCCATTTCATTTCTTGGTTCTTCAGTACCACGGGTACTTCTCGTGCTAATGCGTTTTTTCTTAAAACCAAATGGTTGCAAATTAGTGTGATTGGTTTGGGGTCAAAGACCCACCTATAATGATGAACTACAATGATGAACGTTCATGTTTGAGAAACAATTTGAAGAAATTGGACTTTTGAAGAAGAAATGATATTCTTTCATGTAAATGTAAATTTGTAATAAGACTTTTTATATAGAAACAGAACCAATACCCTCATTTAAAAAAATAATAAAAAAAATGAGGGGATAATGCCATCCCATTTTTTTCTGTTTGTACATCCCGTAATAATTAATTTAATAGGAATAAAATTAATATAATGTGAAATTATTTAAAAGGTATATTATTTATAAACAGACACCATTTCGTTAAAATTTAAATTGTTAGATTAAATTAAATCCTAATTGTTATTCTTTAAATCCTAATTGTTCTTCTTCGCTCATCTTAAACCCTAAGTTGATTTTCTCTTCTAATTAGTTAGAATCATCGAAAAACAACAATCACTACCAATAGATTAATAATAAAGAGGTATGTATATTTACAATTTTTTATTTAATCAAATATTACTTAATAAAATATAGAAAAAAAACATATAGAAAGAATTGCACCAATGAGATTCAATTAGAGTTTATATTTCTATATAGCATAGATATGAAAAGAAAGAAAAAAAAAAACTCTCCTAAATCTTTTATTCCATACAAAATAAATAATGCGAACGATAAAAAAGATTTTTCAGTCCAGCTCCATCGTCTCCATTTGTTACAACATGATCTCTCGGTTCAAGGTGCCAAAGCTCGACAACTACGAGATCTCCGAAAGCGCTAGTTAATTAAATAGGAATCTCTCTTCTCTATTTCCATAACGTCTAATTATTCTAGTTCAAATTTAATGGGTAATCAAGTTAAAAGATGACATTAAACATAAATAATTAGAATAAAAATATGCAATTAACATTATGAATGAAAGACAACAACTCAAATCAAAGTTAGAGGCTACATTACAGGTTTAGATAAAAGATTTAGTTCCCCATAATAGTATAAAGAAAATCACTAAATATAGAAATCATGAATACAATATTTGAATGCCCCTTAATTGAAACCCTCAATTGATCTACACGTCTTCTAACTCTTGTCGTAACTCTTGAACTCTTGTAGACTAAAGAATTCCGGATACAGACCCTCAATTAGGTCTAAAATCTTCTATTTATATTGTCCAAATAACTTCTAGAACTTTCCCATTCGGATTCCTTCTCGAAATAGAACTCAGAGTGCTTGGCTACATGCTTGAGCAACAAGCAAATTCTCTCTTATCGACTTCCTCTTCTCACCTAAAATTAATGTTAACAATTTTAGTGCTTGGCGACTAAAGATGAGCGACTAGCTGATTATGACTTCTCATCAAGTCCCTTCTCACCCTATAGTAATGTTGCGACTTTTAAATTTTTGCAATAAGGGCTTGGCAACTAACTAGCCGCCAATGCTTCTCGTCCTCTATTAATCCTCTTTAATCTTTGCCGATTTTACTCCTAATTTAATCATTGATTATCCCTCAAAAAATTACATAAAACCATTAAATTATATAACTATTCTCGGGATTCATCACAAATAATCCAAGATTTATAGGGAGAAAATATATTAAGTGTATGACTTATCTGAAGTCAATGCTATTATATAAATATATTTATTAAATTTTCAAAATTCAAATTATGGTTTACTATTTTAAATAGTCAAATTGTTGTAAAAATAAAAAGAGAATTGGGGTAGAAGAAAACAGTTTAATATTAACGGGAAATAAATTCGGATTAGAAAGTACCTGGTAATCTTGAATTGGATCTTGAACGAACTTGTTGAGATTAATATTATGTACAGCAGAAACAAAAATATAGAAAGAATGCAGAGAGCAAAATGTGATGTGTTATTGATATCAGTGTTGAACACACACATATATATATATATATATATATAACATTTATGTGACAGGTGTTCAACAGATACATGAATTGCACATGCATACATGCACGTGTACAAAATGGTGGAATCTACCTAACCAGCATATAATTTCACAACACTCCCCATTGGATTTCATCCATTGACTGCCTCGTTAAAACCTTGCCAAAAAAATCCAGTGGGATAAAAACTGGACGAAGGAAAAAGAATACAGTTGGTGAATCCAATCTTACAAAATTCTCCCCTGTTTACAACACCCATAAACCTAATTTTTTAATTTGGAGAGCTTTCGCATTCCGATCTCGTAAGCGAGTTTCTCGAACGTTGATGTCGGTAATGATTTCGTTAATAGATCGGCGAGATTATTGGAAAACTGAATTTGCTTCACGTCGATTTGACCAGTATTCTGAAGCTCGTGGGTGTAGAAGAATTTTGGGGAAATATGTTTGGTTCAATCTCCTTTGATGTAACCTCCCCGAACTTGGGTGATGCATGCAGCATTGTCTTCAAAAATCACAGTTGGTCCATTTGTAGTTTCGGAGATACCACATGAATTCTGGATATGTTGGATCATTGATCTCAATCAAATACACTCTCGACTGGTTTCATGTAATGCCAATATTTCAGCATGATTCGAGGATGTGGCTACTAAAGTTTGTTTCGTAGATCTCCAGGAGATCGCAGTACCATTATATCTGAAAACACAGTCAATTTGAGAACGTTCTTTATGCGGATCCGAAAGGTATCCAGCATCGGCATAACCAGTCAAACCCAGAAATTTATCAGAATTCATATAAAATAATCCCAAATCTTTCGTACCCTTCAGGTAACGCAAAATATGTTTGATTCCATTCCAATGACGACGGGTTGGTGCAGAACTATATCTCGCTAATAAATTTACAGCAAACGAGATATCTGGGTCTCGTACATTGAGCCAAATATAATAACGCACCAATCACACTTAGATATGGTACTTCAAGACCAAGTAATTGTTCGTCATCATTCTTCGATCGGAATGGATCCTTTTTAGGATCAAGTGTTCTTACAACCATGGGTGTACTCAATGGATTGGCATTATCCATATTGAACCTTTTTAGGACCTTTTCAATGTATGCTAATTGATAAACCAATATCCCATTTGGTTTATGTTCAATTTCCAGACCAAGATAATATTTCGTTTTCCCCAAATCTTTCATTTCAAACTCCTTTTTCAGATATTCAGCAGTTTGTTGGATCTCTTCTGGAGTCCTAATGATATTCATATCATCGACATAAACTGCTATAATTGCAAACCCAGACCCTGATTTCTTTATGAAGATACACAGACATATTGTAATATTCTGGTATCCTTCCTTACCAAATATTCGCTCAGGCAGTTGTACCACATTCTCCCAGATTGTTTCAATCCATACAGGGATTTTTGTAACTTTATGGAATACAAGTTTCGAGATTTTAATAGATGAGATTCAGGTAATTTCAGTCCTTCTGGGAGTTTCATGTAAATATCAGAATCAAGTGATCCATACAAATACGCAACTACATCCATTAAAAATATTTCCAGTTTTTCAGCAACTGTAAGACTTAACAGAAATCGAAATGTGATTGTATCCATGACTGGGGAATACAATTCATCGTAATCAATTCCAGGTCTTTGTGAGAAACCTTGAGCAACCAAACGTGCTTTGTATCTCACAATTTCATTTCTTTCGTTTCGTTTCCGAATGAATACCCATTTGTAACCAACTGGTTGAACATCTTCAGGTGTTCGAACTATGGGTCCAAAAAATTTTCGTCTATTCAATGAATTTAATTCTGCTTGGATTGCTTCTTCTCATTTTTTCCAGTCATGCCTACTTTTACATTCTTGGATATCACGTAGCTCATAATCATCATATGAAATACTAATTGCCACTGAATATGAAAATAAATCATCAACGATTGTTTCATTTCGATTCCAAGTCTCTTGGATGAAGTCTATGGAAATTTCTTCATTTTTTGATTATGGTATTTCCGTATTATTTTCTCCTTCTGGGAGGCTATTTTCAGGAATCTCATCAACTTTCGGGATTTCGTCAGATGTGGTTTTAGGATCCAGATCATTTTTATTTCGTTTTCTGGGATTGTATCTTTTGAACCAGGGGGTCTACCACGCTTCTGGCAGGGAATTGGAGTTTCGCTTGCTATTGCCTTTTGAGATTGTCCTTTTGGGACAATTACCCTTGCTGGTATATTAGCAGTTTCAATATAAGACTTGGTTATTTTTGAAGTATCATTGAATGCATTAGGCATTCGATTAGCTATCATTTGTAAATGTAGGATCCTTCGAACTTCGAGTTCACATTGCGGGGTACGTGGATCCATATGCGCCAAAGTTGGAACCTTCCAGGTTAATTCAGATTTCTCTTCTAGAGAATTATTTCCTTTTCCAAGCGATGGAAAATTACTTTCATCAAAATGATATTCAGCGAATCTAGCTGAAATAAATCTCCTGTCATTGGTTCCAAATATCTGATAATTGATGGGGAATCAAAACTCACATAAACTCCTATACGTCTCTACTGCCCCATTTTCGTTCTTTTAGTTGGGGTAATGGGTACATATACAGCACACCCAAATGTTCTCAAATGCGAGACGTTACGAGGATGCCCAAATACTAACTGTAATGGGGAATATTGGTTATAAGCTGTTGGGCGAATACGAATCAATGCAGCAGCATGCAATATAGCATGTCCCCAAACAGTTACTGGTAATTTCGAGCGCATTAATATAGTTCGCGCAATTATCTGAAGGCGCTTAATTAATGATTCAGCTAATCCATTTTGGGTATGAACATGCGGCACTGGATGTTCAACATCAATCCCAGATACTTGACAGTATTCATCAAATGCTTTCGATGTAAATTCCCCAGCATTATCAAGTCTTATACTCTTAATAGGGTAATCTGGAAAATGAGCTCGTAATCGAGTAATCTGTGCTAGCAATTTAGCTAGCAATTTAGCAAAAGCAACATTACGAGTGGATAACAAGCATACATGGGACCATCTTGCAGATGCGTCTATCAATATCATAAAATAACGAAATGGTCCACTAGGTGGATGAATGGGTCCACATATATCTCCTTGAATTCTCTGTAAAAACGATGGAGTTTCAAAACTTACTTTCGTAAACGATGGTTTCGTTATTAATTTCCCTTGGGAACATGGGATACACAGGTCCCTATCATTCAGTAGGATTTTATGATTTCTCAGTGGATGCCCTTCTGAATTCGCTATTATTATTCCGTCATTGTAGATCCCGTATGCCCAAATCTATCATGCCAAAGCTGGAATATTCTGGGATCAGAGAACTTCTGGTTCTCAATAGCATGTGTTTCAACATGCCTGAAGGTTGTATAATATAATCCAGATGATGAAATGGGTAATTTTTCAACTACAAGCTTCTGGCTTGATTTTCTTGAAACAATACATAGATATTCAATACCATTTTCATCAACTGTTTCGATGTGATAATCATTCATTCATATATCCTTGAAACTGAGTAAATTTCTTCTGGATTTGCGAGAGTATAATGCATTCTCGATTTCCAATTCAGTGTTATTTGGTAACACAATTGAAGCTATTCCGGAGCCTTCGATCAGATCTACTGGACCTGAAATGGTATTCACTTTAACTTGAATTGGAATCAATTCCAAAAAATATTTTCTATCTCTCAAAATCGTATGGGTTGTAGCACTATCAGCTAAACAGATATCCCCAAGTTAAGCCATTTCTTGGTTTGAATTTATAACTTCAATAAAATAACACACAAAATTAGTTGAATGGAAATTTAATACCTTTCATTAATATTTACAAATATTTACAACCAAAATCAAAATTACATTCCATTCTATTTACATTCCAAAATAAGAAAATACATTCACTTGTAATTAACGTTCCATCACCAATCAGGTGATCTATCTTTCCATCAGGATCTTCAAAGAAATCGGCAATTTCTAGATTTGATATATCTATTGGACCGATATCACCATTGCCAAAAAATATCAGCCATATTTGCTTCATTATTCTTTTCCTTTTCTTGTTCGCGTCTCAGCTTCTGATAAGCTTCAACTACATGCTTGGAAGCGCGACAAGTTCTCGAATAACAAGTGGGGGAACTACATCTATAACAAGGACCACGATTGAACTTTGGTGGTTCCTGAATTTTTTTGCCTTTGCTGAAACTAGCATTATTTATTATTCCACTTTTGGGGAGCATTTAGATTATGATATGGATGTTTATAATCCCTGTTACGACCACGTCCCTGGCCATTTCCAGATCCTCGACCACCTCGGCCATTACCACGTCAATTTCCATAATCATTCCAACGCTCAGAATTACTGCCACGACCACGACCACGGTAACCACGACCACGGCTTGGGTTTTCATTATAATATGCATTCACTTCTGGGAATGCTTGGGCGCCAACAGGGCATCTTTCACTATTTTTCAGCAATAGCTGGTTGTGTCTTTCAGCAAGATCTAATGAACCAATCAAATCATCATATTTCACAAATTTCTTTTCACGATACTGTTGATGTAAAATAGTCTGAGAAGGATGGAAAGTGGTAAATGTCTTTTCCAACATATTATGGTATGTTTTTGTTTCCCCACACATTTTCAATTTGTTCACAATCATGTACATGGCGGAGTTATACTCGCTCACACCTTTAAAATCTTGGAACCTTAAATTGGCCCACCCATCACGTGCTTCAGGCAACATGATTTCTTTTTGGCGATCATATCTGGATTTTAGGGCTTGCCAAAGATCTGCAGGATCTTTTATATTCATATACTGATTTTTGAGATCCGTAACCAGATGTGTTTTAATTATATACATGACTTTACATTTTTCAACCTCAGTGGTTTGCACCTCCTTATTGAGGGTCCCGAATAATTCTTTGGTTTTTAATATTAACTCGCAATCATCACACAATTTCATATAATTTCTCCCAGAAACTTCCAGCTCGTCAAATTTCAGATTTTTCATTTTCTGCAAAATAAGAACACATTCTTTAGATTTCCAGATTTCCATAATTCAATTTCAAAAATTCAATTATTCAGCTCGGGTGAATAATATTATCATTTCAAAACTTTTCAAATCCACTATTTATTCAACTCAGGTGAATAATGGTATTTTTCCAAAAATTTCCAAACCCATCATAATTTCCGAAATTTCCCAGAACACACAGAAGAAAGAAAACATCATCACCAGACACTTTCTGATCTGAAAGATCCGGCAAAGCGGCAACCAGCAAGCATACTCGTACTGATAACGTGTTGTAAAAATAAAAAGAGAATTGGGATAGAAAAAACAGTTTAATATTAATGGGAAATAAATTTGGATCAGAAAGTATCTGGTAATCTTAAATTGGATCTTGAACAAACTTGTTGAGATTAATATTGTGTACCACAGAAACAAAAATGTAGAGAAGCAAAATGTGTTGTGTTATTGATATCAGTATTGAACATATATATATATATAACATCATTTACGTGACAAGTGTTCAATAGATATACGAATTGTACATACATACACGTGTACAAAATGGTGGAATCCACCTAACTAGCATATAATTTCACAACACAAATAATATTGATTCAATTAATATTAAAGTCTAAAGAAACTTATGTAAATAAATAAAAAATTCAAAACAAAACCATTAAAAATTAATTTACAAATAAATAAAATACTTGAGGAAGACCCTTTTTATAAACATTTGACAATATAAACATGGTTGATATAAAATCACACAGTTAGTTTAATATATAATACCAAAAAATAAACATATGGAATCCATCATGAGAGTCCATCTTCACTCACTTTACTGGATTCCATCTTCACTCACTTTACTTGATCCAACCTACACATATTTCCATTAAAAATAGAAAATGACAAAGATATGAGAAAAGGGTTGTCTAGTTTGCTCTCCATTTCCAAACAGTCATGTAAAATGCACTTACATTTCTTATTATATGAAATGCACGTACACATCGGGTATCTCTAACATGAACAACTCTAGACTTACCCTTATCACAAAAAATGCATGTTCAATAAAATTTCTAAAAATCAATCATGTCAAGGCACTTATGATTATAATTATGTCACTTCAAATCATTACATTATTCCATTTTAGTTCACATATGTCATTAAGTATTGTCATATGTTTTCCATTATCCATTTATGTAGTAAGAACCAATTTAGGCCCCATATATTTCAGTTCTGTGAATCAAAATCCTTTCACATTTCAATAAATCCCAAGTGAACTTATCAATCATTTAAGCTAATGAAATTAATCACATCCCTTAATCAATTTTAGAATAAAATAAAAACATGGTACTTTCATCCGACTTCCAAATATTAGGTTAATGTTTTATTTATTATTATTATTTTTTTAATATGGAGAAGTTGAACTGATCAATAAAAAAATTTAATTTATAAAGGTTATTTAAGTCTTTCTCATTAATTTAAAGAAATAAAAAGAAAAAAAGAAAACTCTAATTGATTCTAAATTTTGAAACTGATGGTTAAATTAACTTTTCATGATGTTGGAAACCTAACTTGAAAACTCATAGGAGTCCACGGTTCCGTCATAACAAAGATCGGATCAAAAACAGGAATTTGGATATGAACCAAAATAAAATCCTAAAATTTGGATTGGTATTTGGTTTTCGGCTCAGTTAAGCTTGGTATTGAATTTTTCAGGATTAAACCAGAAATCAAATTCTATATTCTTCATGTAACTTTTTTTATATTTAGACATCATACTATATAATTGAATTATTATTTGATTAAGTGCGAGAGAAATAGATAATCGTGGGAGAGAAAATAGTGGAAAAGCCGACTATAAAGTAAGAAATAATGAAAAGATGAACAGTAATAAAGTCAGATGGTAAAGATGACTGTGATAATCACGGTGGTGGTAAAGTGAAAAACTCGAATTTTGTGAAATAAGAAAAAAAATATAATCTTCCTCTAATTTGAAAATAAAAAATTTGAATTAATTCTTTTTTAATTTATTAATTTATTTTTTTCAATATTTTTTATTCTTTTCCCAAATCCAACCAAATTAAATTCGGTTTCGTTTCCGGTCACTGAAATTGTAATACCAAGATCAGAATAGCAAAACTTTGGTTCAGCAAAACTTTGGTTCAGTTCGGTGTGGACCAAACATCACTACCCTATTCGATTGAGATTGACATCTCTACCCCACTCTTGGATTTACTATATATGTCTTTCCTCTTTTAATTAATTTACTCGTTTATAGATAGGTGGTCCCTTCGGTTTCCGATGATGGGCCATTTGCCGACACAATTCCTTTTTAAGGACACAATTAACTCGTGACGAAATACTCTTCGTCAAATCATATGACGTTGGTCTACCGTGTGGATTGGGATGCATATACATCCACTTGTATATAAATGGCTTGGATTGGTGAGTATGATGGCCACAAAGCACAAACTTTCCTAAATAAACATCGGAGTTTCTTCCTTAATTTAACTGGCTGAAATGGCGGCTGCAGTTGTATCGAAAGCCCTGTTCATAAAAGCATCAATAACCAATAAAACTCACTTGCCTTCATCATTCACGCCCATGCTCTCACGCTCTCATCAAAATGTATGCATATCTTCTAACATAAAATTCCTTTCACTTTTCACTTGCTTTACATTTGCATTTTGTTTTGAAGAATAATTTGGAAGAATTGAAAGAAACAACCAGGGTGGCTTTGATGAAGAGGAATCGCGTGGATGATCCAATGGCTGTGATGGATTTGATCGACGACATTCAACGGCTGGGACTGGCACACCATTTTAAAGAAGAGATCAATCTCCAACTTTGCTGTGTTTCTACAACTGAAACTCAAAGTCTGTTTGTGGATGCTACTCGGTTTCGGTTGCTGAGGCACAATGGTTTTCCTACTTCCTCAGGTACATATTTCTAAAGTCAAACTTATATTTAAATGAGTCAAATGTCAAATTGAACTAAACTCTGTTTGGTTTAGCAGAGACGTTTGTTAAATTCCTGAGCAAGGATGGGAAATGGAATGAATCCATAACAAAAGACATACGAGGAATGTTAAGTCTGTACGAGGCATCTAACTTAGCTACTCCAGACGAAGAGATATTATTACAAGCCATGGACTTCACTACAACACATCTCATACAATCAATCCCATTCATGCCCTCACATTCAAGGAAGCGTGTTTTGCAAGCAATTGAACTTCCCAGGCACCTCAGAATGCCAAGTTGGGAGGCCAGAAATTACATCGACGATTATGCTAAGAAATGGAACCATAATCACTCTCTTCTGCAGTTGGCCAAAAAGGATTTTAATTCAGTACAGGAACTCTACAATAATGAATTAGCTGAAATACAAAGGTTAGAGATGTTCTTCTCCATTTATCACTCAATTGGTTTGGTAAAAGTGTGGTTTTTCATTGTATAGTTGTGGTTTCAGGTGGTGGGGAGAGTTAGGTCTTGTATCAAAGCTTGGTTTTGGAAGAGATAGACCAATAGAATATTTCATGTGGACTGTGGGGATATGTCCAGAGCCTTGCTATTCCACTTGCAGAATTGAATTATCAAAATCTATTGCTATGGTGTTCATTGTTGATGATATCTTTGACACTTATGGTTCCTTAGATGACCTCATCTTATTCACAAATGCGATTCAAAGGTTAGAATTTGTTTGATAATTGCTTCAGAGCTTTAACTTGCTATGTCTCTACTTCCAAGTAAATATTTACATTTGCTGTCCAGATGGGACCTGGATGCAATTGAGCATATTCCTGAGTATATGAAGATTTGTTATAAGGCCTTGTACGAAATCACCAATGACATTTCAATCAGAATTTTGAAGGACTATGGATGGAATGTCCTACCTCACTTAAAGAGAACTGTAATTTTTTTCAATTATATTAGAAATAAAATACATATAAGATAACATAATATATACAATTAAGATTAATTGTTGATATTTTTACAGTGGATAGACATCTTTGACGCTCAACTTAAAGAAGCGAAATGGTTCAACAGAGGGTATGTGCCCAATTTAGATGAATATGTGGACAATGCAGTGACAAGTGGCGGTGCATATATGGCATTAGTACATGCCTTTTTTCTCATGGGACAAGGTGTTACTAGAGACAACATTGCATCAATGGAGCCTTATCCTGAACTCTTCTCATCCACAGGCAAAATTTTCCGCCTCTGGGACGATATCGGAACAGCCAGGGTAACATTTTTTTTTTCTTGAATTGATTGTACAATTATGCCAACATTGACACATGTTAATATTTGTGTTTTAGGAGGAGGCAGAGAGAGGAGATGTTGCTTGTAGCATTGGATGTTACATGAGAGAAAACTGCATAACAAGTGAAGAAGAGGCAACGATGCATATAAGGAAGATGATAAGGAAACTGTGGATTGATCTCAATACTCAATTGACAGACGAATCTAAATTGCCTATGTCGATTGTTAATGCTTCATTGAATCTGGCAAGAACTTCCCAAGTGCTATATGAGACTGCAGATGATCAGTTTAGAGTTGCATACAATGTTAAAGAACATGCACTCACCTTGTTTAGTGATCCCATACCCCTGGTCTCTGAAGCTCATCATGGTATGAGATTCGATTATCAGTGAGTTCTATTGTTTGCGTTTCTCTTAAAAAATCGCCGAACAGGAACGAGAAAATCTTCACTAACTGTGGGAAGTTTCTTTTACTACAAAATTGTTAAATTCATTTGAACTGCTAAATACAGTCATTTTTTTCAACTTTACTCTTTTCGGTATTTATTAAGGTTTGAATTCAAGATTTGAAAATGTTGCATATAGAGCTAGCAAAATGGGTTTCCGAGTCAAGTGGACGAAAACGAACTTTTTTAACTTGACACACGAAACGGCAAGTTAGTGAACTTCCAATACGAATACGATACGATTAGAAATGATTTGATACGTACATGACACGATGACACGATTAATAAATGGGTTATTATCCAATCGATACGTCAACACGAAATTGACACATTAATCCAATTATTAAACGGGTTGACGCGAATTTATTTAATAAAAATTAATTTTATTTAAATAAAAAATTATTAATAAAATATCAAAATTTAAAATTATATATATCCTCGATAAACGGGTCAACTTGTAACACGATTATGCTAACACGAATATGAGCACGACACGATTATTAAACGGGTTAAACGATTCGACACGTTTACTAATACGACACGATTATATTCAACTCTAACCCTTAATAATCAGTTTCGTTTCATGTGAATTCCTCGTGTCACTTTCAAATTGTGCATTTAACTTTACCAATACAATTTCAAAGGGGTTCCCAATCTGCATCATAAAATAATTATTACTATTTATATTTTTAATAATAATCGTAAAGTAATGACATGATTGAAATCTTTTACAACATTTTGGATAGAGTTAAAAGAAAAGTGACATATTTAGTAATTAGAAGGTTGTATTTAACACCTCAATTTTATTGTGGCATATGGCGCGTAATTTATGGAAAAAGGGCTATCATATATCGCGGATCTATTTTTATTATTTATTAAAAGAAATTATAAAATAAACTCTATTTTAACTAAAAAAGTAAAAATAAAATAAAAACCCTGCTTTAAACAATTTGTATCCAGCTACAAAATCATTAGTGTCATCAAATATTCTGAAGCTTATTATACTTCAAAAATGACATACACTGCATGATATATATTTCTTTAACATATAAATATTTCTAATAATTTACATCAATTTAAATTTTAAATCGTTTTCCTTTTTTAAAAAAATTGTTGGAGTACTTTTTAATACGTAAAACTTAAATAATAATATACAGTTGCAATTTGCTCGCTTGATGCATATAAAATAGTAAAGCCGGTTTAAGAATTAGATAGATAATGTTGGATAATTCTGGTCAATTGCTTAAACTTCTTTGTAGATGGGGTGTTGTCTCCTATGATTACATTTCCAATCAACTGTTAAAGAAAAAAATGTGAGATTAAAGGGACATTGATGTAGTGTTAACTGATTGGGTTTTCGATGCTCAAGATAGGTCCGTGTTTCTTAAGAGAGGGAAGGGTGCTCGTGGGTGTTTAATGAAAATGGTCTTCCAAAAAGCTTACCTTGTTGAGAAGCCTGTATTTATAACGAACATCAGAGAGGTAACACAAATCGTTAATAGATCTAACGATCCGGATCGTGATCATCTTGGTACTAGCCAACCAGGATGTTCATGGTCTTTAACGACCATCATCTCCATATCATTCGCATGTTATATCTTAGGCGGATCAATCATAGTGCTTTGTCAATTATATTAGTAGAAAGATGGTTACAAGGATGATGCTTCGGTCGATGCTCTATCGAAGTGCCTGTGGATTAGGGTTCTCTAAATCTATTATTTATATCCCATCACCCCATGCCTCGAAACCAAGATCGTTTCGCCACTTCCAAATAGAAGTCTAGAATGGGGTTCATGAGTGATCAAGATAACTAATTCAGGCTCGACCTGGTTTTAATTCAGATGAGTCTTGCAACCTCGCGTCAAAACTTAGAAGGAATACTACCCTATTGCTTCAGTAGTTTGTACTATAGGAACCCCACTTTGAGTTTAGGTCGATAAAGCGAGAATCGCTTCATTTGATTGTTTTCCCCAGCAAGGACTTATCATCTGAGGTCTTTCAGTCAACGCTTGAGCCGAAAGACTAAATTTTAGATAAAAATTTGGGAGTCCCCTTCAATTAATTTACTTCTTTTCGATCAATCAGAGTACAATCGAACAATGGAAGTTAGTGGACTAAACTTTATTAGCGTTAAAGACCTATAATCTAAGTTGCAGTTGAAATTATGGGTAAAGCTGAAACTAGGTTCAGCTAGCTCGTTTGAACCCTACAATATTCTAGTATACTAAGTCATTACCTAAGTTGCGACTGAAATAAATATATAAATCTAAATATTTTTGCCCGCTAATGCATGAACAAACAAGAGGAACCCACCTCGAATAATGTAAAGAAGATGAACAATACTAATTATTGTTGGTTTACTTAAAACTCGAATGAACACACCTCTAGTTGTCGTGAAACACTATCAAGGTGATCGTCCGGGTAAATGGTGTAAGAATTCGGCATCAAATTAAATTTTAGCAAAATTTTGTTAAGATTAAGAACAAAACTGAAGTTTATGAACAGTGAGAATATAGATAAGAGAGAAAGCTCTGATTCACTATTTAAAACTTAAAATGAAGAAGAGAAGGGCAAAAGTTATATTTTTTTCACATTGGCACGATTTCCTAGGCTAATGACATAATTATATATAAAAAAAATGAAAGTGGAAAAGTGAAAAGGTTCCCGCCTCCTCGTGGAAACTCTAATTTCCAAAAACTCTTCGGTTGAAATTTTCCTATAATGATAGTTGAATTCGGTCAAACTGATTCCTACTCCTGAATTCATTGTAAATCACATTCAAGAGTGTAAAGCTAACTGTAGGGCCCATTCTCCACTAGTGACCTTACTTTCAGCTAAAGTATACTACTGGTCTGTGACCAAAGGATAAAATCCTATTAACTACTCTTAGATTTATTTTGGGTTGTGCTGTATCGGATCTGTTTTAACTCCACATGTTTCAATCGAAGCTCATAACCTTCTGGATATTTATGTTATGGATGGAAATAGCTCATACCTCATGCCACCGCTCAGAAAGAGTCTAGCATGTTCTGTCTCACATATTTTAGATCTTTTGGATTATCTCAAAGTTGTCCTATAGTTGACTTCCTAACAGATTAACCGCCTGACATACTCAACAAATCATGCGCAGATTTTTATCTAAATCTAGTAGTTTATAACCAACTCATAATTGCTCTTCCATCACTCCCTATAAAGAAAGTTCATCATCAACCAGTAAACTCTTTAAACACTTCACCATCCTACACACAAATAATAATCATCCCTAAAATCTTCTTTGAGAAATCATAAACCCTCATCTTCAGTTCAACCATGGTAAGAGATCAACAATCCCATTAAATGAAGAGGTGTAACAGGGTTCAAGCCTGCAATTAGATTCAACCAAATAGAGGTTATTTAAATCATTCAAAATAGTTTGATAATTAATCAATAATAAAAATAAAAGTCATCAAAATAATATATGTTAAAATTTTAATAAAACTATATTGAAATCAATAATATTTTTAAAAATTTATGTAAATATTAAAATTTTATATATATTTATCTCTATTATTATTATTATTTTACTATAAAAATAAAATATAAAACTACTTATTTTACTATAATTTATTATAATAGAGTATTATAATAGAGTGTTAGAGTGTGTTCTCTCAAATTTACGAAGAGGCATTCCAATTATTTAAAATTATTCCAAAAATATTTTATTTAGTATGGTTAAAAAAATTAATTTTATATTTAAAATTTTAATAATAACCATTTATTATTAATATAAATTTTTAAAATTAACTAATAAATATTTATATTAACTAATATCATTATCTATTATGAGTTCCACCCATGGGTTGGTGCAATGTTAATTTCAATTAGCTAGTGATGTGTTATTTATAGAAAACAACTTAAACACATGTTAACTAAAGAAACTAATTAAATTGAACCCATGTGAACATGTTGACCTTAAATTTGTCTTCTTCAAGTTAATTATTTAATTTATATATATATAAAAGAACTACAAAAATCATGATAGTTCTGAATTTTAGTATTAACATTTAAAAATTAGATTAAAATTTTATTACTAATTACATATATGCCGCTCAATTATTTTATCAATAGTATTAGTATTTAAAAATTAGGTTCAAGTTTTATTACTAACTACACATATACCACTCAAATATTTATCAATTATCATTTAATTCAATTGTATTAAATATGTTATGAATTGAATTAAAATATGTCACTTAATTTACCACTTGATTTAAATTCCATTTGATATATTATCATCACTCAATTATTCTATTAGAATAAACAACACTTTCAAAATTAAATAATTTTTTAAATATACAATTATAAAAAATACTATTAATAAAATACTAAATTATTTAAAATTTATATAAATAACTATTCAAATATATTTATTTAGTTTAAATAAAATTAAATAATTTATGAAATATATAAATTATGAAATATTATATAAATAAAATAATATATTATTCTAAAATTATATTTTAATTAATATTTAAATAATTATTTTAAATTATTTTATTAGATATATTTTAACATGTGACGAAATAAATATAACATGTGACGAAATAAAATAATAATGAGATAATTAATTAAAATAACTTCTTACAAAATAAAATTTGGTTGATGACCCTTTTTAATATATTATTTTATACATGAGAGAGTCATGTAACTAATTATTTTTTTAAAATGAGGTGATTTAATCGTTTCGCCGAAATAATCCTCTCCTCGAAAGGAAGCCGTTTTCCCACATCAACTTGTAGGTTTATTGCGTGCATATAAAGGGCATGGAATGGAATATCAATAGAGAGAAATGGCGGCTGCAGTTGTCTCAAATGCCCTGTTCATGAAAGCATGTTCACACAACAAAACCTACTTGCCCATGCTCTCACTCTCTCATCAAAATGTATGCTATGCAATTGCTTTTGCTTTCACTTGGCTTTATTTTGACCTTTTTGTTTTGTGTTGTTTGAAGAATAATTTGGAAGAATTGAAAGAAACGACCAGTGTGGCTTTGATGAAGAGGAATTGCGTGGATGATCCAATGGCTGTGATGGATTTGATCGACGATGTTCAACGGCTGGGACTGGCGCACCATTTCAAAGAAGAGATCAATCACCAACTTTGCTGTGTTTCTTCAACTGAAACTCAGAGTCTGTTTGTGGAGGCTACTCGGTTTAGGTTGCTGAGTCACAATGGTTTTCCTATTCAACAGGTACGTATTTCTAAAGTCAAACTTATATTTAAATGAGTCAAATGTCAAATTGAACTAAACTTAGCAGAGACGTTTGTTAAATTCATGAGCAAGGATGGGAAATGGAATGAATCCATAGCAAAAGACATACGAGGAATGTTAAGTCTGTACGAGGCATCTAACTTAGCTACTCCAGACGAAGAGATATTATTACAAGCCATGGACTTCACTACAACACATCTCATACAATCAATCCCATTCATGCCCTCACATTCAAGGAGGCGTGTTTTGCAAGCAATTGAACTTCCCAGACACCTCAGAATGCCAATTTGGGAAGCTAGAAATTACATCGATGATTATGCTAAGAAATGGAACCATAATCACTCTCTTCTACAATTGGCCAAATCGGTTTTTAATTCAGTACAGTCACTCTATAATGACGAATTAGCTGAAATACAAAGGTTAGAGATGTTCTTCTTAATTTATCACGCAATTGGTTATGTGGTTTTTCATTATATGGTTGTGTGGTTTCAGGTGGTGGAAAGAGTTGGATCTTGTCTCCAAGCTTGGTTTTGGAAGAGATAGACCAATAGAATATTTCATGTGGACTGTGGGGATATGTCCAGAGCCTTGCTACTCTACTTGTCGAATTGAATTATCAAAATCTATAGCTATGGTGTTCATTGTTGATGATATCTTTGACACTTATGGTTCCCTAGATGACCTCGTCTCTTTTACAAATTGTATCAAAAGGTTAGAATTTGTTTGATAATTACTCTAGAGCTTTAACCTATCGGGTCTCTATCTCCATGTTTATATTTATATTAATTGTACAGGTGGGACCTGAATGCAATTGAGCATATTCCTGAGTATATGAAGATTTGTTATAAGGCCTTGTACGACATTACTAATGAAATTTCATCAAGGATTTTGAAGGATTATGGATGGAATGTCCTACCTCACTTAAAGAGAACTGTAATTGTTGATAGTTTTACAGTGGATAGACATCTTTGAAGCTCAACTTAAAGAAGCGAAATGGTTCAACAGAGGTTATGTGCCCAATTTAGATGAATATGTGGGCAATGGAGTGATCAGTGGAGGTGCATATATGGCATTGGTACATGCCTTTTTTCTCATGGGACAAGGTATTACTAGAGACACCATTGCATCAATGGAGCCTTATCCTGAACTCTACTCATCTGCAGGCAAAATTTTCCGACTCTGGGACGATATCGGAACAGCCAGGGTATGCAAGAACAGCTTTTTTTTTTTGAATTGATTGTGCAATTATGCCAACATTGATATGTGTTGATATTTTTTGTTTAGGAGGAGGCAGAGAGAGGAGATGTTGCTTGTAGCATTGGATGTTACATGAGAGAAAACTGCATAACAAGTGAAGAAGAGGCAACGATGCATATAAGGAAGATGATAAGGAAACTGTGGATTGATCTCAATACTCAATTGACCAACGAATGTAAATTGCCTTTATCGATTGTTAATGCTTCATTGAATCTGGCAAGAACTTCCCAAGTCCTGTACGAGACCGCAGATGATCTATTTAAAGATACTTATAATGTTGAAAAACATGCACTCACGTTGTTTAGTGATCCTATACCCTTGGTCTCTGATGCTAACCATAGTATGTGATTCGATTATCAGTGATTTATATCGCTTCTCTTTTAAATCCCTGAAGAAGATGGATAAAATCTTCATTAAATGTGGGAAGCTTCTTTTATTGACCCAGATAGATGTGTGATTTATGGAAAAATAACTAGGGTCCATCCTCAATTTATTTATTATTAAGTAGACGACTTAAATAAATATAAAAAAATAAAAATATAAGAATGAGAGCTTTCCGAAACGTGTCTCACGCTGAAAATCTTTTGCCTCATCAAATTGAGAATATCTTATTTTATAAAATATGCCGTATACGGCATGATAACATTTTTTTTTTTTATTCATTTATATTTTATTATATATATAAATACTTTTAATAATTTATATTAATTTAAAACTTCAACTGCTATTATCTTTTAAAAATATTGTTGTGTTATTTCGTTTAACGTATAAAAATTTGAATAATAATAATATACCTTTATAAATAGGAGGCAATTTGATCCGTATAAAACTTGTAAAATGAGTTTGTGGGGTGTTTTTATCTTAAGGAATACGAATTCATTTAGTATAATATAATTATTAAAGACAGTACAATTATTAATTGGATTATTAATTTTCAATAAATACAATATGAATATAAATGAGTTAACAGGAAATCAAGGTAATAACAGATTAATAAATAAATTATTATCCAATTCAATACGTCAATATGAAACTGACATATTAATTCAATTATTTAATGAATTGACATGATTTTGTTTAATAAAAAACTAATTTTATTTAATAAAAAATTTATAAATAAAATATCAAAATCTAAAATCATGAATAGGTTGTGTTTGTTACGACTTTTTTTTAGAGAGCTTAGTGTTTTGACTCAATCAAAACTCTACGACCATTTAATATCTTTGTTTGTTCACCAACCTATAATCTACCGATTAAAGTTTTTCACATAGTTTTAAAAACGAGCAACGTTTAGAATTTAAATTAGAGTGTTTAAAAAAATTCTTCTTAAACTATCCTTATTCATATTTTAAAATTATTTTATTTTTTTATTAATTTATTTTGTAATAATTATTTTTTACTAATTATTTTAATTTTGTTTACAATAAATTAAATATTAATATTTTTATAAAAATAAAAAAAAAATTTATTTTATAGATATATTATTTATTTATTTTTACTTATTGACTAAAAAAATTATTTTATTCTAAAGTTATATTTTAAATTTGACAATAATTATCTTTTAATATCATGTCCTTTTACATCATTTTAACTTTTTAAATAATTAAAACACTAGTTTACCAAATAATTTTTATAAAAAAAAAATACTAATTAAAACACTAAACGTTAACCACTACTTAAAAAATGTTAAACGCTTTAAAAAAAACTCTAAACGTTATAAAAACGCTAAATGCTAAACGCTATCAAAAACCCTATTATGACCAAGCACAACCATAAATGAATCAACTTGTGACATGATTGTTGTGGTGCCAAATAAACCACAGCCAAATATTAGGCTAAGGTTGCTTGAATAAAATAGCTAAACAGCTTATAGATATGGTCTCTCAGAGCTTTGTTCTCCTCAGTCCAATCGGATGCCTTTACAATCATCCCTACCCCCTATTTATAGGGGGTATTTGGGAGTCCTATTCCTATTTGGATTTAGACTCCTTGTTTTCCTTGAATTCGATCTCCTTTTATTTATCTGGCTTTAAGAACTCTTATTTCAATAGGGGTTGGTCTTCGTTTTTCTACTGGGCTTTGGAAATCCTTGGCCTGGTACGATTATTCTTCCTTCGCGGATTTGGCGTTGGAAATCTGTGTTTAGTTAGGTAATCATTTGGTGGGCTGGAGCGCTTCGGTTTGGATTCTACTTTACTCGGCCGAGTTTAACTTCATTGGGCCTTTTGACTATGTCGGTCGAGCTTGACTAGCACGTTTCTTGGGCCCTTGGTCCCTTTTGTTCGGTCGAAGATAGCCTTTTTGGATACCCTCTCTATATTCGACCGAGCTTGGTTTTAGGGTACCCTTTCTGTCTTCGCCCGAGCTTGGCTTTAGGCTTCGGCTCCCTCTGCTTGCTCTTACCTTCGACTATGACTCCTTATGGTCATTTTCCCACCACAGTAATCCCCCATTGCCATGGCTTGAATCTTTCGAGCATGGCAATATCTGTTGTTATCTCGATCGAGTTTAGACTTCATTTTTTATATTTTCGGCCGAGGTTTTTGTGGTTTTCTTGGTGGGCCACGTCAGCCTTGACTGTGTTGTCTCAATTAAATTTGACGGCTCCTCGACTGCTGTGCCCTAGATTTACCATCATGATGGCTCCTCGACTGCCGTGTTCAAGATTTGCCATCATGACGGCTCGCCTATATAAAGGTCAGTGGTTTGCCTCTCTCTCTTAATTTCTTTACTTTCAATTTTCGATTTTGTTTCACTCGTATGTGGTCGTCTGCCTCCCTTGCCGGTTTCGATTTTCCGGCGGCGTTTAGAGGTCCTTTCTCCCGCTTCCGACCAAGGTTAGCCTTCTTGACTCAGTTCTTTGTCGTTGTAGGTTTGTTTCACTCGTATTCTGGTTCTTGATGAGTTGCTTGGTTTGAATATGTGTGTCTGTTCGTCTGCTTTGTTGTTTTGTTTTGTTTTTTTTGTTTTTGTTTTTTTTTTTAATCTACTTCATTTGCTTTTGTTTTGTCTTCTTGTTTGTACTAACTTCGGTCGAGAGTCTCTAACCTGCTGCTTTTTCTCGGTCGATTGTAGATGTCCACTGATTCCATAGCCACATCTTCTTTTGGGGTCTGACTTCAGAGTTCTCGACCGCGGAGGACGCGGGCGAAGAATGTTCATCGGTCCGTAATTCTCCGGCCGAGTCTAGCCCTCAGGGCATTCTGCCTCCTTTCTTTAATATTAGGAGCACCATGACTATGGACGAGCTGGAATCGGCCTTCTTTGCTTACAAGTTCCCTAGTTGGATTAGGGCGCGGTTGCCTGAACCCGAGGAAAAGGTCGATGATATGTTGGCCGATGGTTGGGGGCCCTTCTACCTTCGTCATTTCAAAATAGGGCTTAGGTTTCCAATTATGGGGTTGGTCGAAGAGTTGTGTACTTGGTGTCAGATTCATCCAAGTCAGCTAACTCCTATGACTATTAGGCTTCTCCTGTGCGTCGACCGTTTGAAGGAGAAATACAACTTAGAGTTTACGGTCGAAGATTTTTTCTATTCGTACTTTGTGAAGCGTGAGAATCCCGAGTTTGGGCGGTACGTTTTGAATGCCCGGTCGAATGCCCAGCTCTTGGTCTTAGGTTTTTCTTCTAACGAGACCAAGTGGAAGGACAAGTATTTTTTTGTTAAAGGGGTGACTCGTTTGTCAAAGGGGCTGGGTTACCCTCCATACTGGCGGGACTCTTGTAGTTTTTTTTTTTTTTTTTAGGCGAGTTTGATCTTGTTCTGACTGCTTTTCTTTTCAGCGAATTTTGGAACGAAGAACTGCAGGTCTTTTCCTCGGGCGCATGTTAGGAGCGAGGCCATTTTCGCTTTGTCGGCCGAATCTCGTGATTATAGGACGCTTTTGGGCGAGTTGTCTGTTAGTCGTCTTTGGGCTTTCACTAGAATGAGTAAGTTGTGTCGTGTTTCAAGTTCTTTCGATTGAACTTTGCTGACGTTTGTCTTTTCAGAATTATCCGACTACGTGATGTCCAAGCCTGAGGGTCAGAGAGCTTTGGCCATGCGGGCCATCATGCGCCAGATCCAGGCGGAGCAGGAGAAGGCCCATGCGTCCGGTTCCGCTGGGAATGAAGGGCCGGTCAAAGAGCGGTCTGAGTCGGCTGCTGATCCTGTCCGTCCTCCAAGTCCTGTTCCCTCGGAGACTGCTGCAGCTTCTCGCCCGGAAGTTCCAGGGGGTTCTCGGAAGCCTTCTCGCCCCCCGGTTTCGAAGGAAAAGCGGCCGATGGCGGGTGGCGAAGCGCCGGCCAAGAAGCGGACCAAGCATATTGGTCAAAAGCCTCACGGCGATGGTCATCATGTGATTGACTTCCCCGGGGATTCTTCTACTAGGGAGATATCGGCCGAGATGATTGCGGTCGCGGACGGTTTTTTCTTTCCCCAAGACGAGAAATGGTTGGGGTCCTTGTCCTTTACAAAATTCTATGAGATGTCTATCTCGAGCCTTTATAGGGTAAGTTCATCTTTTGTTTGTTTTCTTAGGTGGTCTCTTTGTTTACCTTCTTTATCTTCAGGGCCTCCAAGGGGCGGTCGGTATGCGCAAGCATTTCGGCCCTGTTTTGCGGGACAGGCGGGCTCTTGAGGCTAAGTATCAGTCTGCCTCGGCCGAGTTAAAGGCGACTCAGGATGATTTGGGCAAAACGGTAGCTCAATGTGCTGAGGCTGTCAGCCGAGTTGAGAGAGTGGAGGCTCATAACGCTAGGCTAGAGGCGTCGATTGCTTCGAAGGATGCGGAGCTTAAGCGCCAAGCGGCGGAGTTGGAGGAATTGAGGGCGGCGAATCGAACCTCACTCGGTCGGATAGAGGAGCTTGAGAGCCGCGTTGAGAGTCTTACCGTTGAGGCAGCCCAAACTGAAGTCGTGATCAGGTCCTTTTCTTTGGAACAGGTCGTCAAGGGGTCTTTGACTCCTGAGTCTGCTCAGAAGGAACTGGATGCATTGGCTGCTCTACGTGAGGAGAGTTGAGCGAGTATCGTGTACCTTTTTCAATCTTTTGTGTACTCGTTGTAACCCCCCCTTTTTAATTAATGAAATTTCTATCTTTCCTCGTACTTTGTGCTGAATTTGTTTGTGGGGGGTGTGATCCCCCATCTTTTTAATTGCAATTTAAGCATATTATTTCTACGTTCGCTGCTTTTGATTTTTGATATTTGTTGATATTTTCGATCAGTCTGCTTCAAGGATTTCCGGGCTGCCCTTTGGGCAGTTTTTTCTCTTTGAGCAGTCGGTCTTCGCCCGAGACCCTCCAGATTTACCGGGGGTTTGCCTTTGGCAATTTTCGGGTTGCCCTTTGGGCAGTTTTTGCTCTTTGAGCAGTCGGTCTTCGCCCGAGACCCTCCAGATTTACCGGGGGTTTGCCTTTGGTAATTTTTGGGTTGCCCTTTGGGCAGTTTTTGCTCTTTGAGCAGTTGGTCTTCGCCCGAGACCCTCCAGTTTTACCGGGGGTTTGCCTTTGGCAATTTTCGGGTTGCCCTTTGGGCAGTTTTTGCTTTTTGAGCAGTCGGTCTTCGCCCGAGACTCTCCAGATTTACCGGGGGTTTGCCTTTGGCAATTTTCGGGTTGCCCTTTGGGCAGTTTTTGCTCTTTGAGCAGTTGGTCTTCGCCCGAGACCCTCCAGATTTACCGGGGGTTTGCCTTTGGCAATTTTCGGGTTGCCCTTTGGGCAGTTTTTGCTCTTTGAGCAGTTGGTCTTCGCCCGAGACCCTCCAGTTTTACCGGGGGTTTGCCTTTGGCAATTTTCGGGTTGCCCTTTGGGCAGTTTTTGCTCTTTGAGCAGTCGGTCTTCGCCCGAGACTCTCCAGATTTACCGGGGGTTTGCCTTTGGCAATTTTCGGGTTGCCCTTTGGGCAGTTTTTGCTCTTTGAGCAGTTGGTCTTCGCCCGAGACCCTCCAGATTTACCGGGGGTTTGCCTTTGGCAATTTTCAGGTTGCCCTTTGGGCAGTTTTTGCTCTTTGAGCAGTTGGTCTTCGCCCGAGACCCTCCAGTTTTACCGGGGGTTTGCCTTTGGCAATTTTCGGGTTGCCCTTTGGGCAGTTTTTGCTCTTTGAGCAGTTGGTCTTCGTCCGAGACCCTCCAGATTTACCGGGGGTTTGCCTTTGGCAATTTTCGGGTTGCCCTTTGGGCAGTTTTTGCTCTTTGAGCAGTTGGTCTTCGTCCGAGACCCTCTAGATTTACCGGGGGTTTGCCTTTGGCAATTTTCGGGTTGCCCTTTGGGAAGGAAGGCGTATACGATTGGTCCGGTCGGCTCGTCTTTATGCATTGAAGCTCCGAGATTTGCCATAGCGTCGGCCCTTTCGTTTTCTTCTCTTGGGATTTGTTTTATTGTGGCCTTTTGGAAGCGTTTCATAAGTCCTTTGGCTATCTTCAAATACTTGGCCATCTTTTCATTTCGGGCCTGGTATGTACCGTTTATTTGATTTACCACCAGCTGGGAGTCGCATTTGATTGTCAGATTGTGTGCTCCACTTTCTTTCGCCACTCTTAGCCCTGCGATAAGGGCTTCGTATTCGGCCTCGTTGTTGGTGGCCGGGAATTCGCATCGAATTGCTTGAAGTATTGGGGGTAGATTTGGGGGTCTGAGGTATACGCCTAGACCGCTGCCGCTTTGTCTGCTGGCCCCGTCTACTTCTAGTATCCATTCGTCAGTTAAGGGTGCTGTCAGCTGGTTAATATCGACCGAGGCTGTTTCGGCCGGTGGATCTTCGAAGTCAGCCATGAAGTCTGCCAGCGCTTGAGATTTAATCGCTTTCTTTCCTTCGAAGGATATGTCGTGCTCGCTTAGTTCTAAAGCCCATTTCATTAATCTTCCGGATCGGTCGGGGGAGTGAATTGCGCTTCGAAGGGGTAGTGCGGTTATGACCGCGATTGGATGCCCTTGAAAGTATGCTCGAAGTTTCCTCGCAGCGAAAATAAGACTTAGAACGGCTTTTTCCAGGGTAGGATATCTGGTTTCGGCCGATGTTAGAGTCTTGCTTGCGAAGTACACTGGTTGCTGTTTTCCCCCGCCTTCTTTGACCAGAACAGCGCTTACTGCGATCTCTGAGTGTGCCAGGTATAAATAAAGTTTTTCGCCCTCTTCTGGTTTTGCCAAGAGCGGGGGGGCTGGTCAAGAAGTCCTTGATATCGGCTAGGGCCTTGCTGCATTTTTCGGTCCATTCGAATTCTTTGGACTTTTTAAGAGCCTCGAAGAAAGGCTGGAATTTTTCTGAGGCCTTGGGATGAAGCGAGTTAGCGCGGCTAGCCTCCCCGTGAGTTTTTGTATATCCTTCTTGCTCCGGGGTTCTGCTATGTTCAGGATGGGTCTTATCTGATCCGGATTGGCCTCGATCCCCCTCTTCGTGACTAGATAGCCCAAGAATTTCCCTGCTCTTACTCCAAACTGACATTTTGTGGGGTTGAGCTTCATGTTATATTTTCTGAGCGTCTCAAAGGCCTGGCTTAAGTGGTGAACATGGTGAGCCGCGTTCTCGGATTTGACCAGCATGTCGTCGATGTAGACTTCCATGGTTTTTCCCAACTTGTCAGCGAACATTTTGTTCATGAGCCTCTGGTATGTAGATCCTGCGTTTTTTAGTCCGAAAGGCATTACTTTGTAACAGTAGATCCCCCTCTCCGTGATGAATGCAGTTTTTTCTTGATCGTTGGGATGCATCAAGATCTGGCTGTAACCTGAGTAGGCATCCATGAAGCTCATCATCTCATAGCCCGCAGTTGCATCGATGGTGAGGTCGATGTGTGGCAACGGGAATGGATCTTTTGGGCACGACTTATTTAGGTCCGTAAAGTCGATGCAGACCCTCCATTTTCCATTCTTTTTCTTGACGACTACCACATTAGCGAGCCAGTCCGGGTATTGGACTTCTCTGATGGACCCGTTTGCGAGGAGTTTTTCGACCTCCTCGTTGATAATTTTGTTTCTTTCGGGGGCAAACCTTCTGCGTTTCTGCTAGACTGGTTTTGCGCCTGCTTTCAGGTTCAGCTCGTGGGTTATGATTGTTGGGTCGATCCCAGTCATATCTTCATGTGTCCAGGCAAAGCAGTCCTGGTTGGCTTTGAGGAAACCTATTAGGTTTTCCCGTTCCAAGCCTTCTACTGCGGCTCCTATCTGCACTGTTTTCGCCCCCTCTTGGTCCAAGGGGACTTCATCGACTTCGCCTTCGGCCGGGCTTCGGGGTTTGTTCGGCCGAGCCGCTAATTGCTATTCTTCAACCCCCTTTTGCTTTAGGCAGTTGGCGTAGCATTCCTTTGAGGAGTTTTGTCACCCTTTATCTGTTTTATCCCTCGCGGGGTTGGGAACTTGATAAGTTGGTGATATGTAGATGGGATCGCCTTCATGTCGTGTATCCAAGGTCTTCCAAGGATTACGTTGTAAGCAGACATCGAGTTTATCACGAGAAAGGTTGTGTGCAGATTGATCCCTTCTGTGAACACTGGTAGTTCGATCTCCCCGATTGTCGAGGTGGCTTTGCCATCACAGCCGATAAGGGAGACGGCCTTTCTGCGCATCATTCTCTCATCAAGTTGCATATTCTTGAATGTTTCGATGAATAGTATGTTGGCCGAGCTTCCATTATCTACCAATACTCTCTTTACGGTTAAGTTTGCTATCGAGATTTTGATTACTAATGCGTCGTGATGCGGCGCATTGACCCCATTGGCCTCTTCTTCTGTGAAGGTGATAGAGTAGTTATTGGTCGTGGATCCGTTTCTAATGCTATTTATGCTGAGGGAGTTTCTCAATTTTCTCTTTGCTGCCGAGCTTGTTAATCCGCATATGTCGGATCCCCCAGCTATCATGTTGATCACCCTTTCTTCTTCCGCATTCTCGACTGGGATCGTTTTTGGAGATCGGCGATTCTTGTCGGCCTCGGCCGCGATTTCTCGTCCTTTCTCAGATAAATATTCCCGCAAGTGGCCTGCTTTTATTAGCTCGGCAATTTCTCTCTTGAGTGTCCAACAGTCATCTGTGTTATGTCCATGGTCTCCATGGAATTGGCAGTATCGGGATTTTTCTTTCCATGCTCCTGCGGGGTTCGCTGGCTTGTCAGGCCATCTGACTCTGTCTCTCATTCCTTTAAGAATTGTAAGGGTTTCTCTGGTGGGAATGGTGAGTGGATAAGGTAGCAGTTCTTTTCTCTTTCGGCCGTGTTCGGAGTAATCTGGCCTTGAAGAATTATGGCCGGTATAATCTGGTCTAGTCAGGCCGCTGTTAGTCTCCTTGAAGTTGTTCCTCGGCCTTTCAGTTCGGCCGAAATTTCCAGTATTGTTTTGGCCGCGGGAGTTTGGCTTATTCTGGGAGCTTTTGTGATTTTTAGGTTGGAGCTCCTCCTCATACTCCATCGCGTCTTCGGCTCTTTCCAGAACATCTTCGAAAGTGCGGGGTTTGATCAGTTTTAGGCTCTCGTAAAACTTGGAGGTCTTCTGTAAGCCTTTGATGAAAGCTCTGGTGGCGCTCTTGTCTCGACAGTCGGGGATGGCCATTTTGGTTTCCTTGAACCTTCTGATATACTGTCTGAGACTTTCGACACTCCCTTGTCTTAGATCATACAAATCATCTACGTCTTTCTCCTTCTTTCTGCTGTCCGAGAATTGGTTCACAAATTTGGTGACTAGTGATGAGTACGACTTGATGCTTTTCTCCGGCAGAGCCGAATACCACCTCTGGGCGGTCCCTGTCAAGGTAGAACCGAAACTTTTGCACATAATTGCTTCCAAATCCTCTTCTGGGATATTGCAGGTTCCCATGCGATTTTTGTATCCGGCGATATGATCTTCAGGGTCTGTTGTTCCGTCATATGGTCTCATGTTTGGAATTGAGAACCTTTTGGGCATTTTCGTTTCCAGGATCCAGGATGTGAAGGGCATGTCGGAGTATCGCATTATTGACGACCTTATTGTGATTCTTTTTCCCGAAGTTCTTTGTATCAGGTTTTTGAGTTCTTTGATTTCTCGATCCCGGTGTCTCTCTCGATCTTTACGAGTGGATTTTGGGCCTATGGTCTTTTCATCGGAGCTGCTTGAATCATGTTGGTCGATGTTTTTACAGCTTTCTGTCGACCCGTCACTTTCTTCTGATGTTCCTCTACCGGAGTCTTCAAAGTTGAGCTTGCGCTTTCGGAGGGGCGAGTATTTCTGGCTCGATTGCTGGGTTTTCTTTTTGGTGGACTTTCTTCTCGATTCTGCTTCTTTTTTCCACTGCTCCCTCTCTTCTTCAGCTTTCTTCAACATCTCAGTTAAGATCGCCAGTTGTTCCTCTGGCGTCTTTGGAACTTGATCTTCTACATTGATGGTGTTAGGGTTCTCTGGAGCCATGTTTGAGAAAAGCAGGTGTGGACCGTAATTTGAATTTCGAATTTTCAACCTTAACCTTGTGTGTGAGGTTCGGGCCCCACGGTGGGCGCCAAACTGTGGTGCCAAATAAACCACAGCCAAATATTAGGTTAAGGTTGCTTGAATAAAATAGCTAAACAGCTTATAGATATGGTCTCTCAGAGCTTTGTTCTCCTCAGTCCAATCGGATGCCTTTACAATCATCCCTACCCCCTATTTATAGGGGGTATTTGGGAGTCCTATTCCTATTTGGATTTAGACTCCTTGTTTTCCTTGAATTCGATCTCCTTTTATTTATCTGGCTTTAAGAACTCTTATTTCAATAGGGGTTGGTCTTCGTTTTTCTACTGGGCTTTGGAAATCCTTGGCCTGGTACGATTATTCTTCCTTCGCGGATTTGACGTTGGAAATCTGTGTTTAGTTAGGTAATCATTTGGTGGGCTGGAGCGCTTCGGTTTGGATTCTACTTTACTCGGCCGAGTTTAACTTCATTGGGCCTTTTGACTATGTCGGTCGAGCTTGACTAGCACGTTTCTTGGGCCCTTGGTCCCTTTTGTTCGGTCGAAGATAGTCTTTTTGGATACCCTCTCTATATTCGACCGAGCTTGGTTTTAGGGTACCCTTTCTGTCTTCGCCCGAGCTTGGCTTTAGGCTTCGGCTCCCTCTGCTTGCTCTTACCTTCGACTATGACTCCTTATGGTCATTTTCCCACCACAATTGTGTGAATATGAATAGACATGATTATTAAATAGGTAAACGGTTCAATATATTTACCAACACAACATAGGATGACTAACTCGGATTCGTTTCATATCAACTCTTCGTAGTATAACTCATAATATCATTCTAACTCAGTTAATGATGCATGTAAAATAATGAAAAGAACCTGAAAATCAAATAAATTTTTTTTAAATAATAATTAAATAGATGTCATCTTGAAATAGATAAATAATTCAAATGTTTCAAGTGAGATTATGAATTAGGACATACCAATTAAATTTGTTGTTATATTTTACATCTCATCAAAATTCTAAAGTTGGAGTAATATGTTCTATATTAATTTTTTCTTTCCATCCTTAGTGGAAGAGTGTGGAGTAAACCTCCCATTTGGTAGAAGTCTTATCAATGTCTATAACAATTTTTGAGTCACGTGATCGCTGTTGTATTAGTGTTCGTCCTATTCAATCTCAATGCCTCTTTAGTAAATCTTCGATCCAGTATATCCCTTATGTTCTCTATTTGTTTATCATGTGATCTACATTTCATCTCAACAATAAATGAAATAGAAAAAAAATGCAAGAAGATGAAGCTTAGTGAAAATGAGCTGAAAATAACTAAACTACACCATGACGCATTGTTATCAAGATAGGATGTTACGGGTTGCTGCCTGAGTTGGTAAAGTCTTAACATCCAAACGAACAAATAGATATGGTTTTAAGAAGATTTGGAGTTTTGTGGAAAGTTTTGAAGTTGAGTTCATTGGAGAGAATATTTACCTATTAAGATTTGGAAAAACCTCTAACAGATAGACTATTGTAGCTAATGAACCTTAACATTTTGATAAACATTTTTCTATTTAATAAAATAAAAAAAAAACAACAACAACCCTTATGGTGTTGGGAAATAAATAATATGGACTTCAAATGAACAAGCTTTTGGGTCCAAATACATAATGTTCATCTTCTTCTAATGAACAAGCTTGTCACAAGACAAATAGCTAAAAGGGTTGAGAAAGTAATAGAGCTCCCAGCTGAGACAAAAGATTAGTAAGGATCATTTAAGCGTGTAAAGGTACGTATCAACGCCATAAAAGGGTTATTCCCAAGAAAAAAAATCCACATTTTCAAACGTTTTACTTTAAATTACCAATTTTGAAAAGTTTTGTAAAACCACCTCACAATCAAAACTGCTAGTGGTTTTAGTATTTTTGTGAGCGGTTTTGGTGTTGTAGGAGTAGTTTTGAAATTCTATATATTTTAATTTGAAGATTCAGAAGTTCCCTAAAATCAAAATTACTCATACAACACCAAAACCGCTCATAAAAATACCAAAATCATTAGTGGTTTTTATTTTGGGATGGTTTCACAAAACTTTTCAAAACCAGAGGCTCAAAGTGAAATGTTTGAAAAAGTTAGGCTTTTTTGGAAATAACCCCGCCATAAAATGTCTATTGAAAAATATTGTCATTGGCTTACCAAGTGATAAGGGCCCCATACAGTGCTACTCAAATACGAAAAATTACCAAACTTCTGCTTAGGATGTGGTAGATTAGACCACTTACTAAATGAGTGTCTATATAAAAAGCCAAAGCTGATATTCTCCAAGGAAATGAACCACACTACTAGTCTTTCCTCAGAGCCGCTCCTCCAAACAGAGACAAAGAAAAATCTAGCCCTCACTAATCTTCCATTACTCAAACTCAAGCCCTTCACCAAAGATTTACAAACACCACAGTAAACACAAACAAAGAACCTAATGTTGGGACTAGTACTAATATCCTGAACATTAAAACCCTCACTCCTAATCCAACTCATGACAGATATGTGATCCCAGTAAGGAAAAACAAGACTCTAAATCTTAAAAATCAATTAACAAAATCCTCAGATACCAAAACAGATACAGACCCGAAAACTGACCGAGTAACAAAACCTTCAAATACCAAAAAAAAATATATATATATCCAAAAACTCACTATATACAAAATCAAAGCTACAAAACTCCACATCCAACCGTAATTGTTATTGACCTAAACCAACCACATATTCGCAACCCATTAGTTATGGAAATTAAGATATTTCACACGACAAAAAAAAATCTCCATTAGTCTGATATTCATAACTAAACACAAACAAGACAAACTCTTTCAACTGTAAAACACAATTGATTCACCTTCCATTCCTACAAATTTGATTTTAGATAAAGGTGTCCAAAAATAAATCATTGCCATGCTTACACATCCAAATATCATATTATCCTCATCACTACCAGTATTAACCTTGATCCCAGCCGACATGACCACTCTAAAACAAATCAACCAATAAAACCATCATAGAAACAATCAGTTTGTAGGCTATGTACAAAACTATGATCGGGTCGAAACCGTCAAAATCAATATTCAACCTTGCAAACTATAGTACAAATAAGTAAGATCAATGCCATAGAGAGCATGCAATTAATCTTAATTTACCAGATTAACATATAATGTAAATAATTGGGGGTTTAAATGTGAATAACATACAAAATAAACTATCAGAAATCACCTAACTAGAAAAGTCGAGTTATCAAACCAATCCAATAAAGTAAATCTGTCCATTCATCAAAACTTAAAATAAATTTTATTAATTCAGTAGACACGGTAATTGTCTACTTTGATCCTAACAATTAATTTTCCCTAATTTATTACTCTTATCCGAATCTATACCTATAATAAGCCCTTAACTTAGGAATCTCTAATCATAAATCATTCATTATTTTCTTCACACCCTAGTTATCATTAGGGATTTTACTATACAATTAAAAATATCGAATAAAATTAAATTAACAACAAAAATATTTTTTATTCTTAATAATAATGAAATAATACATGAGTAAAAGAGTTGTTCCAGGACAAAATCAATTTATTTATAACCTATAAATCAAGGTCTCAATTAACCCAAAAGTTCAAATAAAAATTTTCAAACCGCTATGTAACAACATATTACAAGTTTAATAAGAAGGATGACACATGTTTCTCGTTCAGCCAATAAATTTGCTCATAAATTATGTTTCTCGTTCAGCCAATAAGTTTGCTCATAAATGAGCTCGAGCATCTCGAAATATGGTGAATATTGGAGAGTGGTTTAATATCTTTCCTCATTTTGTAATGAGCTTAATTGATTAATTAATACATTTGATCTTTTCAAAAAAAAAAAATAATAAGAAGGATGACAAACATAGTCATACTCTAATAAATATCACAAATTAAATATATACACGAAAAAATAACCGGTAATAAATTGACTCTCTCCTTAAAGTGAAGCGACTCCTCCCCTTGTTATTAGGGGGAAGCAAAATTATTCGGGTAATCGTGTAATACGGTTAAATTGGGTATTTGGGTAATTCGGTTCGGTCAAAAAATATTAATCGGGTAATTTAGTTAATAGTTATTAAAAATTGGGTAATTCAGATAATTTAGGGTATGATGAATTTTGGCCGAATTAACTTAATTACCCGAAATATAAAATATTGTCATTAAATTTCTATTTTCTTTTATTTTCACATTTCATAAAAAAAATCCCTAAACCTAATGTCTTCTTTTTTTTTTTCTATTCTTTATTCTCTCTCAACCTTCAACCGTTATTTATTACTATCTAACCATTACCCATTATAAAATTTGGTTAAATTCAGCCAAAAAATTTAAAAATTGGGTAATTTGGTTAATTCGAAAACCATTATATAATTCGGTTAAACGGTTAATTGGATAAAAATAAAATTCGGGTAATTTAGGTAAGAAAAAAAAATCTCAAATTTTATAATTCAATTAAATTTATGTTCAAATTTATCCAAATTAACCAAATGCTCATCCCTATTTATTATATCAATGTGCAGGGGCAAAATTGTAAACATACTGAGTCGTCTAATAAGCAAGGTTTTAACCCGTATCACATATGAGTTTGGCTATGTGACCCGGAGACATCATGGAATCTACCTTTGGATCCACAATAATGCCCATGTCATTGGCACCATTTTAATAGTTATGGGCTGGATGGCCCATAACTGCAGACTGGAGACCCAACCACAGAAAGCCCTTATCAATCTTCACCAGTGAATCGAATACGCAGAAAATCCTCAGTTGCTCTGCTTCTCTTATAATAGACAGGATTGAAAGTGATGTGGTAAATGGAATTTTGTTTTTAGCCAATAATGAGTTTTCACTGCTAACAGATGTCAGTATCTAATGCTCTTCCATGGATGGGCCTCCAGCATCATTAGCTTTAGTAATGATAGTTAAAGCTATTATGCTGGAATTAGATTCGTGTGTTTAATGTTAATGTTATCATAACCAACGTTTGATCAAAATCTTGGATGAGAATTTTAGTATATCTTTTTACCCAAAAGCCAAGCTAAAACGAGACAAAGCTTCATATGCTACCCAATTGCTTAACTAAGTGAGTAAACGACAAAAGTGTCAAATGAAAGTAGATCTTCTGCACGTGAAACACACCCACAAACAAAAAACATTTACTGATCATATTCCTAAGCCAACACTAATCAAACAACAAAGGAAAGGTTTTTCTTTCATTGTACTAGTAATTAAAAATAAAAATAAATAAATAAATAAATTCTTGTGAAGTGAGAAGAGCATCAGCAAAATCTAAAACGTTGAAATCGAAGAGCATCACATATCACGTGCATTTAGCAAATATAGCCGTCAAGTTGCATGTTTGAAACACACAATTCACGTGACAACCACTGTGCCATGTCCGTTTGTAGAATACGACGCACGTCCATCATCAACCATGTAGATGTCAAATGACAAGACGCCACGTCAGATAGAGACACGGATTTTGATGAAAATGGAAAAATGAAAAGACATGCATGAGGATGCGTGCACTCTACCACCTAATGCCTGTGCATTAACAGTGAGGTTTTCAATTAATCTGACGTATGTTTTCCATATGCAGATATGAATAAAATAATTTTGCTTCATTGGAGAGAAGAAGGGCAAATCTCGATGCGATGAAAATGGTGGAGCGAAAAGGATATGGAATAGAGTAAACATTGAATGATTGTGAAAACTAACAAGGCAAAAACAGCTATCTACACTGCTCCCTATCTAGTGCATAGACTAGACTCCATTCTCATATAAATAATGAAAGAAAACAAACTCGTAGTAGCTGTAAGGACTGACGATATAAATGAATTAATCAAATGGATCGTATTAGGTGGATGGACTATTCTTTATTAAACCTAACCTGCACCAATTAGATTTTTTTTTTTTTCTTCTTTCTGTGTTCAAAGATATCATGCCTTTCAATGATTCAACAAGTGTATAGACGACTGGCGGTCTTCTAATATGCATGTTTTAGTGGCAAGTATAGGATGTTTCGGGGCTATGTATTTTGATTTTGGGTAAACTTATATATGTTATAATATCTTTTTTTATCGATAATGGATAGTATCATATAGTAGTAGTATTTTTTCCCCGACTCTAATCTTATTATATGACTGATAATTGTAATTCTACAAATTTATAACTACATTTAGATATATTTGGAATATAATAATTGAGATATAATAAAATTATATATTTATGAAAAATTTATATAGTAAAATTATTATCTCAAATAAGATTTTTAATATGTTAAATTAAAATCTTTTTTTTAATTAAAAAAAATGAAAATAAGTAAAATCAGACCTTATCAACTTTTTTTTTTCTTAGTTTTATACCAACCCTAAAACTTTTTACACTTTTAAACTTTTTTATTAAAAAAAATGTAAAACTAAATTTTAAAAAAAAAAACAAAAAACAAAAAGCAAAATATGCACAAAATGAGCTTCCCGATGTGTAATACCAGGAATCTGAAATTTGCTTCCCAGTACTACACACCAGGAAGCAAAATTTTGACTGCTTCCTGGTGGGTTTTACCCGGAAGTTACAGAATATATTTTTTCTTGGAATAGAAGGATAAAATGGTCATTTTGATCTATTACGTGAAAAATAAAATCAAAAAGTTTAGTTTTGTAAAAATTTTAATATTAGTAAAAAATATATATAATTTTTTCAATAAAAAAGTTCAAAAAGTACAAATGACCCAAAAAAAATTAAAAGTTTTTTTTTAAAAGAAAATATAGTTGGTTTTATTATTGCGTGGATAGGTATAATTTATATTTTTTATCCCTTCAGATCTATAAAGAATATAATTAGAATATTTTTAAATATATAAATATATAACCACTATAATTCTATTATATTATCTTTTTCACATGTCTAACACTGATAGCTCCATTTTTAAAGTTAAAGTAATATATCTTCCGTTGAAATGTATCGCTTATGGACTGAGTGAATGGTTTTTCCAAAGTCCCTGTATCTCACTTCGAGTCTCTATATGCAATCAAATAGCATGAATTCGTGCCACTGAGCATGTCTGCAATTAAAATAGGTTGGGTTTCTCTAATATTTTATTGCAAGCGCAGGTAAGATTAGTAAATTAAGTTGTCATTCATTGGAGGAACGGTGTGTGTGAACAAGTTATCAACGTCATCTGCCCAGTTGAAAAATTTCCAATCAATATGTAAACCATGGTGCATAGCTACTTCAGCTTTCAATTGTAAAATCTCCTTTTCTAAGCACACTTTTATATGTTCGAACGCAAGCCATCACTTCATAGTGTGATTGCACTAGAGGGACTATTCCCTGATTTTTCTACCACTGTATTATAAGTAAGAGCATCTCCAATGCACTAGTTTCATGAGTCCCAACTCCTTGTCTCTCTCCTATGTGTCACTTAGTTGGGACTCAAAACCAAGTCCCACCCATTATATCGCATTTGAAAACTTGGGACCGTCCCTTCTTCATGGGACCGTCTCGAACTCCTTTTTATTTCATTTGTTTAATATTTATTTACATTTGTTTCACGATTAGATTACCATTTGTAAATATATTAATAATAATTCTCCATTATTTTATAATATATTAATAATAAATAAACCACTTGGGACTTAAGTTGGGATTTCACCATTGGAGATGAAAGTCCCATCTTCCATCTTTCTTAGATGGCATATATGTGGGCCCACAGTTGAGACTCTAGCATTGGAGATACTCTAATGGCTGGAATCCTAACTAATTGGTCTTATCAACATGTAACCGACTTAATCAATCTAGTTGTCCATGCAAGTGAGATTTAGTTTGGGTCATCATCTAGACCGCTATAATCTCTAACAGATAATGACTACTTCTTGACGTTAGCTATAAATAAAAGTCTCCCCCAACATGATAACCCCTTTGAAACTCTTCTCAATGAATACTCATAAGCACTCTTCTTTTGAAATTTCATCTTTTGAGAAACAATGATCTGTCAAACAATAACATGTCTTGAGCGTCAGAGAGCCAATCATCTAACACTACACACTAATGTCTCTTTGATATGAAGATTTCTCTTTTACATGCGATTATAGATCTAGTCAAATGAGACATATGCCCCGTCTACGGAGAAGTTCAAGGTCATTGGTTAGAACTACCCTAATAATTTTTAGGCCCACCGTGGGGCATCTCATTTTCTAATCAATAAATGACCAACGATAAATAATTCGATAACACAGTTTCAAGCCTCATCTACTATCTATAACATGGAGATCATCCTCTCTAATCTTCCCAATGAAACGTTCAAGAAGTTAATGGAGCAAATCCCGGCCTTAGAAAGGAAGAATCGATCTCTCTAATAAACTATAAATCGCCTCAAGAATATAATGGGCTCTTCAGGTCTTAGGTTGAAACTATCTACTAGAAAAACTAGCATTGACAATGATCAGATGTTACGCTTTCCACTTACACACATCGGTGGTATTCTTAATCACCCATACGTTGTCATTTTAACCTTTCGCCATCTGAATCAATCCGTGTTCGATGACAAAGAATATGTTGAAGAAATTTAAACAGACCCCGGACGCTTTCTCTTGGCCGTAACAACTCGAGAACCAAAATTTTAGGTACACTAACAACAATGGACTTAATACTCGCAGTCAAATCCCCTAGATCAAGGCATGTAACTTAAAAGCTCTACAGGTGATAAATCAAGAAAGACACAATCGAAATTTCGTATCATTGGCTGACAAATTATATCATTCGAAATAGTAAAAAAGCTACAAGATATGAAAAACCTTATCAGTTTTCTCTCGGGGATGCCCATGTTAGGGTTTGACAAAAATTGGTATTCAATATACTAGTTTTTATTTGGAAGCTGAGAAAGATTTGAAGACTCTTTTGGAAGTGAAAGATTTGAAGACTGTTTTGGAAGTATTATATTTGACTAGGAATTGTATTTATGGCTTATTAGAATTGCAATTAGGAAAGAATCTTTTTCCTCTTTTTAGGAATTCTAGTAATAATAGGTTTCCTAGTTTATTATGATTTACTTGGTAAGTAAATCATTGTTCACTATAAATATGATGCTGTAGTCTTCAATTGTAGAGACACAAATTGAGAGATCCTGAGTGTCTTGTGAGTTTCTTTCTTGTGAGCTTAGGTGAGACTTGTAATTGAGTTAGAGAGTGTTTTCTGGTTGTGGCTGTAATATCTTTTGCTACATAGTGAAAATCTCTGTCTGTCCTGACGTCCGTGGTTTTTTTCCCGTTTTTGGGTTTCCACGTAATCTTGGTGCGTTAATATTTTGTTTCTTGTCTTTTGTTTTGTTTACTTATTGATCGAGACAAATTCCGCTGCGACGAGCCCGATTTTCCTAACAAGTGGTATCAGAGCCGAGGTTCGTGTGAGTTTCGATTGTTGAAGTAAACATGTCTACAAGCAAGATGTACACCGGAAGATTCGATGTGGAGAAATTTGATGGAAAAATCAATTTTGGCTTGTGGCAAGTACAAGTCAAAGATATCCTGATCCAATATGGATTGCAAAAGGCGTTGAAGGGGAGAACAATTGCGGTAGTCTCTGAAAGCTCTGGTGAAAAAGAAACTGGTAAAGAGAAGTCTGAAAAGTCCGAAAAATCCCTGATGAGTGACGATGAATGGGAGGAACTCGATGAGAGAGCTGCAAGTTTGATACGACTGTGTCTGGCCAAGAATGTTCTTGCGAATATTCAAGGAACAACTTCTGCAAGAGAACTTTGGGGAAGACTTGAAGAGTTGTACCAAGCAAAAAGCGTCTGCAATCGATTTTACCTGAAGGAACAATTTCATATGTTGAAGATGGATGAAGGTATGAAGGTTTCTGATCATCTTGCAGAAATCAATGGGATAATCTCTGAGTTGGAGTCTATTGGAGTGAAGATTGATGACGAGGATAAGGCGTTGAAATTAATCTGGTCTCTTCCTGAATCGTACAAGTACATGAAACCGATCCTGATGCATGGAAACTCGACGGTAAGTTTTTCAGAAGTTGCGAATAAGTTGATCTCTGAAGAGAAAAGACTGAAGAGTGAAAATAATAACTCTGATAATCAGTCAATTCTAATGGCTCGAGAAAAGAATGGGAAGAATGGGTACTCCAAGAAGAACATCCTGTGTTGGAAGTGTGGACAAAAGGGACATCTGAGGAGGGATTGTAAAGGAGCAAGTTCGGCAAAGGACTCCGTTGATGGAGATACTCCATGTGTCTCCTTGCTAGAAGCTGATGAAGGTGACTTCCTCTAAGGAGGAATGGGTACATCCTCATGGCAGGTCGCTAACCACCATGGTGCCATGAAAGAGGATGTAGTACTTCTAGCGGCCACAAGTTTTGCACATGGGCATTGGACTGGCGTTAATGCGGTTGTGTGGTGGATAAGATGTCGATGGCTGATGAACTTTCTTGAAAGCCAGTTAAGGAAGTTGCACCATGATTTAATCAGCAAGGGTTGTATCGACATGTGCCGGAATAAATCTTAGGATGGATCGTTTGATGGTTCCTAAGTGTGTATTCTTCATGGTGGGATATGATGGCTCGATGTAGAGTCATGGTCGTCGTTTAAGGGACGCAAGTTTAGGGAATTTTTGTCAAGGGGTGGTTTGTTAGGGTTTGACAAAAATTGGTATTCAATATACTAGTTTTTATTTGGAAGCTGAGAAAGATTTGAAGACTCTTTTGAAAGTGAAAGATTTGAAGACTGTTTTGGAAGTATTATATTTGACTAGGAATTGTATTTATGGCTTATTAGAATTGCAATTAGGAAAGAATCTTTTTCCTCTTTTTAGGAATTCTAGTAATAATAGGTTTCCTAGTTTATTATGATTTACTTGGTAAGTAAATCATTGTTCACTATAAATATGATGCTGTAGTCTTCAATTGTAGAGACACAAATGAGAGATCCTGAGTGTCTTGTGAGTTTCTTTCTTGTGAGCTTGGGTGAGACTTGTAATTGAGTTAGAGAGTGTTTTCTGGTTGTGGCTGTAATATCTTTTGCTACATAGTGAAAATCTCTGTCTGTCTTGACGTCCGTGGTTTTTTCCCGTTTTTGGGTTTCCACGTAATCTTGGTGCGTTAATATTTTGTTTCTTGTCTTTTGTTTTGTTTACTTATTGATCGAGACAAATTCCGCTGCGACGAGCCCGATTTTCCTAACAGCCCACACCACTAAGGAAGAAAGTTAGAGAATCGTTCTCAAAAATACCCTTCATGGACACGATCGCGATGATTGACCTACCTCCTAAATTCACAATGCATTGATTCTGAAATTATGACGGGACAACCAACCCTAATGACCGCATCACCCACATCCGACAAGCAATGCTCACTACATCTCTCCCTCGTGATGTCCAGGAGGCCGGCTTCTGGAAACTGTAGAAATAGCTTATTAGTTAGTGCTCGAATTGTATGTTAACCTCTCCTTTAGATCAATTGAGTCTTTCCATCAATTAATAATCTCATTCAAAGAAAATTTCGTCCCGCAAGAATAACAAATTATGTGAAATTTTAAATACTTTTTAATATTTATAAAAATATAATATAAAATATAAATTATATTTTTATAATCACCAAAAACATTTTATTAATTTTTAGACCAACTATAACTATTAACTATTAGTGTGTGTTCGACATCAGCTTTTTTTATTAGCGTTAGCGGTCTGAACAACGGTTTGAAAAAGTTGATATTCGGTAATAGCGTTTAAAATAACAGTTATCGGTTTACATAGCGGTCTGAGGAACGCTATTCACCCCGATCGCTATTATAAAACTACTAAAATATCCTTTTATTTCATATTAATAAATATAAATCAAATAATTAAATCAACTGTTTTTATAATTTTATATCTAATTGATATTTTTAACCGTTAAAACTATCACGAAACGGTTATTACAACTGCTATTTTGATTTTCATTCTAACTACTACTTTAATTTACTAGCCATTGCAATTATCAAAATCACTATTTTAATTTCTAATTTTAAAGTTGATGCCGAATATAGTCTTAATACTATTTTTTCGTCTTCGCTTTTTAAATTTCAAAATTTAACTTTTCCATATTAATTATTGACCAGGACACATTATTATCTATTCTTTACTAAAATATAATTGCATTTTAAATTTAAATTATCCGGTGGTAGAGCAAGGTAGCCCTTTACAGGAAGAAGTAAAGATTTTGAAAATATCCAGCTGTATCCGTCCAACGGGAGAGTGTACGGCGAAGCGTACTGAACAAGAACGCTCACAAAAATATCTTCCGCCAGACGGAACTTTCCGATTGGTCTGTCAGCTAACTTTACTATCTTCACATCATGCCTTTTCATTTATCGAAAAACGAGCCATCTCTACCACGCTTACCGTACGTACAATTATTGATTGTTTGTTTCCCATCTCATGCATCCCCATCCTTTCGAATCCTGTCGCCTGCACCGAATTTTGTCTTCTTCACATGGGCAAGTTCGTCATTTGACACATTTCTTTCGTTTCATCGCATAATAATCTTCTTCACTTTGCACCAGCCTTGCCATCATGGAACCAAATCCATCCCCACTTAGATGGGCCAATGTAAGTAATGATATCAAATGAAATTCACAACATTTACATGATGCCAAACCCAATCCACCGTCGTCATCATTTAATAGCTAATCATATCTCTCTCGTAAAATGTTTGGACCACACTCACCTCCAACTTGCACATTCCCAACATCTGAAAATTCCCTAATCGCATTATTTAATCTTTAATTATGAGGCACATATCTCAAGATCCCATTTTTAAATCCCTGTTTTCGGGAATTAAATTCACTACGCTTTGGTTTTTAATTTACAGACATGGCATCAGGTTTGGTCTGACTCCGATAGTGCGCCTTGCACAGTCCAGCTGGCAACATTCGTCACCAAAGTAAAACAAAAAACAAAGATGATAAAAAACCGGGCCCACTTCTACTGCTCACCTAATCTTCTGCTTTGTATATACTGTATCTATTTACCGTACTCACCATTCATCGACCGTGGTTGGTGTTTTATTTTACACGTGGCGAAATCGGGAAGCGAGTGAGATGTTGTATATGTCGAACGAGAGTGGTTATGCTTTTGTCCCGAAGGATAAACCAAATGCTTTGCGAGGAAAAGTGGGAGCCTTTTAACTCATACTGCCAGTGACAACTGGCCACATAAGTGACACAGCTGTATGCATCCACGGGGCGTTACTTTACTGGAAGATGCATATGCTCGTCTCATCTTTTTTAAATTCTTGAACAGTGACTGGTCATAACTAGTATGGCCCACAAAAGCCACAGTAACCAGCTTTCTCCAGCTAAGCGGAAGTGGAACACAGTAACGGCTATATTTTAAGTTTTTTTAAATTTCGGAAATTCATTTGTCGATTTTCCGAATTCTGTAATCCTACGTGGAAGAGTCACGTGGCATTATTGGTATGATGACGTGGAAAATGAGATAACATATGGTTCGTGTGAGGGAAGCCAATGAATTGGCTATATAAAGCCACTCCACCAGTGAGCTCTCTCATCAACAGAGAAGAAGAAGCTTCACTGCTTGGCTCTCTCTTCTGTCAAAATCTCTCTATCTTCTTCCCCAATGGCCAAAATGTCTGTCCTTCTACTGCTTTTTCTGGGTTTTGAAATTCTGGGTCTTGCTTGCTCAGCAAAGTTTGATGACTTTTATCAGTCAAGCTGGGCTCTTGACCATATGGCATTTGAGGGAGAGACTCTCCATCTCAAACTAGATAACTTTTCTGGTAAACAAGTTTTGTCAGTACTGGGTCTGTTTATATAGAATAATTATAATGTCATTATTTATATTAACAACGTCCGGTGATGATTTCCAGGAGCTGGTTTTGCATCAAAGAACAAGTATTTGTTCGGTAAAGTGTCAATGCAAATCAAATTAGTAGAGGGTGATTCTGCTGGAACTGTCACTGCTTTCTATGTATGTGGACTGTTACTAAATCAATATGATTATGATGTTTTTATAATTTTCTAATAATTTGACTTGGGTACTAATTTAACTTTCTATCTGGGTCTTGATGTAGATGTCATCAGAGGGACCGACACACAACGAGTTCGATTTCGAGTTTCTGGGAAACACATCTGGTGAACCATACACAATCCAAACCAACTTGTATGTGAATGGTGTGGGAAACAGAGAGCAAAGACTCGGACTTTGGTTTGATCCTACCAAGGACTTCCACACTTACTCTCTTCTCTGGAACTCACGTCAAGTTGTGTAAGTATCACATTTACTTTTTCACTGATGGTCTAATCTACACATGTTTTGATGCATAATGCATGAATGTTATTAGGCTCCGAAAAGCTGAATTGAAAATGAAAAGATAGCTGCATCAATCAGTGCTTTATGTAAAGCATCATGACATATTTGTGCCCTATATAATAACCCCACTTAAAAAGCAAACGAATCTTTCATATGTATATGACTACATTCAAATACTCATTGACCCCATAGTAGATTTTTACAGATATACAATCAGCTAGCAATGTGTGTATGTAGTGTAGTTTCTAATCATGTTTTTGATTGATTAAACAGATTTTTGGTGGATGAGACTCCAATTAGAGCACACACAAACTTGGAACACAAAGGAATCCCATTTCCAAAGGACCAGGCCATGGGTGTGTACAGTTCAATATGGAATGCTGATGACTGGGCCACACAAGGTGGGCGTGTAAAGACAGATTGGAGCCACGCACCCTTTGTAGCATCCTACAAGGGATTTGAAATCGATGCATGTGAATGTCCTTCGTCTGTTGCTGATGCTGACAATGCTAAGAAATGTAGCAGCACTGGTGAAAAGAGGTTCTGGTGGGATGAACCAACATTGGCTGAGCTTAACTGGCATCAAAACCACCAGCTTAAGTGGGTTAAAGCTAATCACATGATCTATGACTATTGTACTGACACTGCTAGGTTCCCAACAACACCCTTAGAATGTGTGCACCACCGTCATTAGAGTTGGGAATATCTAGTAACATATGTCTTCTAAACATGTGCTTCATGTTGTTGTTTTGTTCTTTTGAATGTAGATTGTAACATAGATTAATGTGAAAACTTTTCTTTATCTTGTTTTTAGTTACTAAGTGGGACTCATTTACAAAGTTAAAAATACACGAGCAGCACAAGTTGAAAAATAACAATGGGGACGGTTGCAGCCATTACTTTGCATAAATGAATCAGATGGGTCCAATGAGACAAAGACAATGTTACATTAACTGGTGATATATAATACTGTCTTCAGAGGGGACCATGAAATGATGATTTCGATGAAGTAGATGGGGAATTGTGGTGAAATTATGTATTTGTAGCAGAGGAAATTAAGAAATTACAGGTCAAGTGGACCCTTGTAGTGTAGTGTAGTGCTTTAGTGATGAGGACTGGTAAGGCTTCTTTTATTTTCTGATCATGTTATTGACTACTGCTCTGCTCTTCCCTAATAATGTAACCAGTTTCACCTTCTATACAGTGAAAATTGAAGTGGGAACAACCATTTTGGCAATTAATGTGAAAATTGAAAGTAGACAGTATACTAAAGATAAGGGTGATTTTGATGTCTCTGACAAGGTGGTAGTATTTAGGATTGATTACACATAACACACGACGATTTATCTGTGAAGTTTGTCTTGTTGCTAGCAATAATTATCAGAACAAACAAAGAAGTTTTTGGCTACACACAACAACACAGCTCATCGATGAATGGTAGTACTACTTCTCTAGCAAATGTAGATAGATAGACTTGCATCAGGATATACAAAGTTCAACATGTACGTGTCAACAACAATTATCACAGAATGAAAGACCTATTTAGTTTTGTAATGATAATGATTAACACTCGGCATTAATTTTATAAACATAATTTTGAATGGTGGACCATAGAGTCATAAGGAATTACTTATTTGCGGGTCAATCATTCGAGATTAGCTTTGCTTCATAAAGATACTTTTTTTCAACGTTAATAATTCACAGAACAGACCCCATTGAGAAAGATGAGAGAAAACTAGACAGGAGTCAATACTTATCTGAATTTAAGTATGATAAACCATACAACTCGTAAATGATGTTGAAAAGGACAGTGCTTTTCTATATTTTTTTCCTCTTTGCCAAAGCTAGACTTTAATTAGACATGGCGTGACCGCAAATATGGATAAGGGTCAATTGTTGAGTTATGGACCTTGATTACAGCTTTAATAGCAGATAATGGGCTCAGTTTTAAATCAAATCCACTGATGAAGAACAATCAATTAGTAAATGCCAGGAATAGGTTTATCTTATGAGAAAACATTTGGATTGATGGGTAAGTCCAAAAACGAATGAAATATCTTCCTCCAGTAAGGTAAGATTGATAATGACATTTATTTATCATAGCACTGTAATGAAAACGATGAGAGCTAAATAAAGCCTTATAATACAATAAAGTATACAGTTGCTGTCTGTCTGCTAAAAGTTGTTAGAAGTTGGTGATGAAAATGGAACTAGTCGAATTCAATCAGTCCATTCAAAGAGTGTATTCGTAGATGTTTTGGGTCCATTGAATTCTACAGCAGCAACATTGTTGGGAAATGGTGCTGAGTTTGTATGGATTGTAGTCTGTTATAGTGTTTGGTGGTGTTGTGAGTGGGCCATTTGTTCTTATGTGTACAAGGACCATGCAGGAATAAATTGTAAATATTGCTTGCAGTGGGCAACCTACCAAGTCTTCTTGTTCGAATGCGCAGCCTGCCTGCTAATATATGTATTTGCTTAGGAAACTAGTAGAAGATACAGGAGTGAAAACTGACAGTGAAAGGAAAACCAAAATGTGTTGTAGCAAAATTTAATAAATTGTGTTTAAAGCACAAGACCAAACATGAAAGATAACATTCAATTTTCGAACAAGTAATCTGAATCTGTGTTTATAGCCATCATTTTTCGTTGTTTTCAGTATGATTCTCCTGCTGCTGCTGCTCGTAACGACGCTTGAACTTAGCAACTTGTCCAATACTTTCAGCCATTTGACGTCTTGCTCTAAAATGGTAGACTTTTCCTACATGGTGGATTCTTGTCATCATAACATTCATCAATCTGCCGCTCTGGGTCACATAGGATATCCACTGCATCTGTGGGTGTATTCCCTTCTTCATTTTCAATAACCTTGCAATTCAAGAAATATAATATAGCTTTACACAGATAGATTATCAAAGTGATGGACAATTATTACAGCACATCAAGCAAACACTAAATCTTTCAATGTGAAACTACACAAGGATTATATACAATCAACCAAGAGATAACAGCTTCCACAGATTTTCATTTTAACTTAATCGACCTAGTCTACAGCATTTTTTATACAAAATTTTCCAATTTAACATTCTCACAGGCATTTCATCAAACACCTTTAACACCAATACAAATTCCACCTAAAACACCAGAGAAGTAACATCAAAGCTAAATTTAAAAGAAAAAATACACACACTATAACCCATTACCGAATTCTCAACTGTGACACGAAAGTGTTTAACTTTACACAAAATGAATCTTCTCACAGGCATTCCATCGATCACGTTGAACCAACACAGCAACATAAACAAACACCCGATCTCAAAGTATACAAAACCTACTCCACACACATTGCAAACTTAAATTCCCGTTTATGAACAAGATTGAAACTACAGTATCATATTACTTAAAGAAACAACAAATACAAATCAAGTTTTTAAATACAAAGCTAGATGACTTACTGGGAGATAGAGAAGACTCGCTTGCTTTGCAATTTTTCTCGTGGTAGGGCTCCAGTGCGATTTTCACACACCTTAAAAACGACAGATTATAAAAGATCTAAGACTTAAAGGCAGGTAAGCTAGGTGGAATTAGACCTTGTTAAATGGTCTATATAATTGGTTTAAATATATCAAATAAATTGAAATTTTCTAAAAGAAAATATATACAAATGTTATGAAAAGGGATAAATTCAAATTTATTATTTTTCCATATATACAAGTAGTTTTTCGGAAGAAAACTCCACGTGAAGTTTTTTAAATAAATTTTATTTGATAAAATTTTAATATTACGTATAATTCTTCCTATAGTAAAAGTAGTTTAGTAGGAAAAATTCACATAGAGGTTTTTAGTTATAAAGGAAAACTCAATACGAAACATTTATAAATAAAGTGTAGGCAACCACATTTATAGATACATATATACATGTACATTATTTTCATTTCATAATTCCACTGTTCTACCAAAAAATATATATATATATATACTAGAATATTAAAGGTATTTTTTTAATATCATGATGCAGTTTACGTTATTGTCATTTATTATTTTAACAAGTAAATTTCTTTGATACAGTATAATTAATTTTTATTATATTTTTTTATTAAATTTTGATTAATTGTAATATTTAATAATATATACTACCTTTGAAGGATATAACATTTGGTTTGGTGGATCGTCTTATCAAAATCACTATTCAACCTCTCACAATAGTCAGGATTATTCTGATCACCTTCGATCTCTACATCGACTTCTACACATCCATCAAATATTAAAATGTAATTTGAAAATTAAAAATACTTTAAATGTATATAAAAACTATATTAAAATTATATGACACTTTTGGGCACAGGAAAAAATAAATTGCTAGTTAACATTATCTTCATTGCGTCTACATTCAAAATCTAACTGCATTATCTTCTCTGTGTAATTCGAATTTGAATACACCATAGTTGTTTTATTAGTTGCTTGATTTGCCAGATGAATTAGAGCATTATCTGAAGTTTTGTCATCTCTTTCAAGTTGTTGTCTACTGCTTGAGCTGCTGCCCACCTCCATAATTTTTTTTTTTAAAAAAAATCAAATAAAAAACGTTTTAATTATATATATATATATATATTATTGGATTTAATATTATATTTTGGGTGGGCCACCTTAATGGCCTAGCCCATCTTCTTAAAGCCCACCACTTTAAGTGGTGGGATAAGATAGGAATGGTGGGAAGTTGAGAGGCTCTCAACTTCCACCCCATCAGATCAACAATCACATGTACGTGATTGAGTGTGTGTGATGCTCTGAATTATTTTTTCTCTCAATACACTCAATAACTAAAAACACTTTGGAACAAAAAGTTGTGATACTGAAGAATTGCGACTTGTCTCCTATACGATTTGGTGGTCGTTCTTACCCGGTGAAGAAGAGATGGTAGTTCGTACAACTATGTACTGTGATTACTATCCGACCGATTGACTAGTAACGTGAATTACATACTGTATATTATTCTCCTTCATTGGGATATGAAGATTATGTTACTGTCCCATTGATATGTTATGGTTGATGAGAATCGATCCACCAAAACCGGAACTCTAGATTCCAAATTAGAGGCTCTCCAGACTCGAACCCGAGACCTCAGGGTTATTCAATGTGCTTTCCACTGCGCTACAGAAGTTGCTCGGTATGTTTCTAAATTAGTTTAATTTAGACTTAAAATGTGTATGTAGTATAAAGTAATTAATTAGATGTTAATTATTTTTGGTGACTTTAAATTGATATTAGGGTTGTTAATTTATTGTCATATGCATACACATGTCATCTTTTGTGCATTTGTGTTGGGTTTTGCACAGGATAGATCCGTATTGGGTCGGGTTCTATTTTAAAGGTTATTGGATCTTCCATGAACAAGTATGATATAAACACACTGATTCATTGCAATCAGCATTAATGTTTGAAGCTCTAGAGGAGATGGTTCATTTTTTTAATTCCTCAGTAGTCGGAGCTTCAACTGACCGCTCAATTGGCAGCAGTTACCATATTAGACTATCCATATTCGTCTCCAGTGCCGCAACCTCTGGAAGACGACGATGAGGTCGTTGAGGTTCTTCCTGTTTTTAATTCCAGAGATAATTTGAATCTCGGATGATGAGGTTGATGATGAGTACGTGGAAAAACCTAAGCATATAGAGGTGATAGATATTGGTATTGATATTAAGAAATATGACGATCCAAGAGATGTCATCTGCTTAATTGGTAGCTCTCCGATGCTGGCAGTCCAAGATTCTTCCATATACTCTCCTAGTCGTGGTAGAGAGTGGAGTAGGAGAATCCAGATGCCTGAATGGATAGAAGCTGATGATGCTGGTCCTAGCGAAAATAAGTGGAAGGATTTAAGAAAGAATCCCGAAGTAGATCTTGAGAAGGACCTTGAGACAAGGGAACAATCAGACCTTAAAGATCATGGAGCAAATGCATTTTTTTAATGATCATTTTCATGATAGGCATCATTTCAATGACGTATTGTTATGTGATCATGGTTGTTTCGTATGTTTTTCCATGATTATTTTTTAGCCGATTATTATTATCTTCTCATCTTCTTTGTGAAATGATTTGAATGCATGAAATGTTGATTGTTGGTCAATTTTGCATAATCGCTCTGATCTTGTTGTATGATGTGGGAGTCCTAAATATGATGTATTTTTAGGGCTATATTGCTCCCTAGCATGATTGGGTATGATCACTACGACCGGAGGATGTGGAGGGTGATTAGGTAGTCAAACTATCTTTTTCGAATCCCCCCTCTTGGTTAAGTCCTTATATATATGATTACTTAGGTCGGAGAAATAGTATTATCGGATGAAATTCTGCGAGATTAAGAATATAGATGGGTCTCAATGTTTTTTGTGTTTATCAGTACTAGCATCTGCTTTAAAATCCATAGTTGATGAGTTAAACAAGTGCGAGAAAATAAATGGTGACGATTACGATATCTGGCACCTAAGATTTAGTATATTCTCGAGGAACAGTAGACCCTTAAAACCTTGAGAAACACCACTATTCAACCTGAGCGAGGGTAAATTGCACAAAATAGACGTGATATTATGGAAGCATATATATGTCCTAGAAGCGCAATAATAGCAATGTGAGGACCTTAATCCTCTCTAGCATAGCCGATGACCTTATATATGATATGAGGGTCGTGAGACGGCATAGGACATTTGAGTTGCTATAAAGGAAAAATTCGGTTGTACTTCTACCACGAAACTATGACGATTACAAGTTAATTTTGACGTTGACAAGGATCATCCGGATCACCGTTTATGTCAGCATCTCTGGGAGTTAGCTAACATGATCTGAGACGGCATAGGACATCTGGGAGTTAGTCATGTCCTTATAGATGTGCAGCAAGTGCAAGTAGTGATCCAGTTTTTTCTAACGACTGGAAACATATGAAGATAAACATGATGCGTAACGATAATATCAAGGGAATTGATGATATTTCTCGTCATGTTGAGCTTGAGGATAAACATTTTTGGTGTAGCTAAATCCTTGAAGTGGCTTTATATGGCTAAGACCAGTGAGCGCATGAATAACAAGCGCAAGAGGGGCCAGAGGAGCCCAAAGAAAGGAAAGGGTTTTGTAAACCTTAATTATACCGGATCCGGAACCCAAGGAATAAGCTCTAGTATGGTATAGGTGAAAGGAAGGACAAGAGTAAGACTAAGTGTTTTAAACGTGAAAATATGGGGCAAGTTGCTCGTGAGTGCACTGAGCAAAACATATAAATACTTTTTCACAAGTTAGCCTATTGTGATATTTTAATTTTCAACTTTATATTTTGTTTGCTGAGGCTAATCCAATGTGGATTATAGACTCAGGCACAATAAGCCACGAAGTTGGAGATAGAAGAGTGTTGGTGAGTATCGTCAGATTCTATGAGATACTAACTGGATATATGTAGGGAATAACTCGTATATTCTTATGCTGAGTATGGGCTCCTGCATATTGATGATGTGAGGAGGCCAAAATTATTCCTACATGTTGTCACTACGCTTCAAATATAAGGCACAATCTTGTCTCTGTTCCTGGTTTTACTCTCTTATGGATATAAGCTTGTGTTTTTTGTTTTAGAATGATAGCTTGACTTTGTCATTTTGGGATGTTTCTGTTGGTTTTTGGACAAATACAAGATGGTTTTATGGTACTGGATATTGAAAGTTATGCATATCCTTCATTGGTTGATGATAGTAGTGATTCCTTTGTTTCCTCTCTTGATTGCGACATGAGTACATGGCACGCTAGACTTGGTCATATTGAACAATAATGAATGAAGAGGTTGGCCAAAGAGGGGATTTTTGGATCTTATGACAAGATCAAATGGCAACATGTAGTCATTGTTTAGCCGAGAAAGCTACTAAGGTTACTAGAGCTAATAATCCACTAGAGCCAATTCATTTTGATATTAGTGGACCAATGAATATTAAGAGTAGGAAGGATGCACAATATTTTTATGCCTTTATAAAATGAATTTATCTGTCTCGGTCAAGTTTATCTAATCTCCCATAAGTTTGAAGCTTTGTGTTGCTTCGTGAATTTTATTGCTTGCTATGGTGGAGAATCAATTAGAACCCAAGACCTCAGGGTTATTCAATGTGCTTTCCACTGCGCTACAGAATGAAGGAGAATAATATACAGTATGTAATTCCAAACATACATACTACAGCGGAAACGTAAATTAGGAAAGAGATACGTTACTAGTCAATCGGTCGGATAGTAATCACAGTACGTAGTTGTACGAACTACCATCTCTTCTTCACCGGGTAAGAACGACCACCAAATCGTATAGAAGACAAGTCGCAATTCTTCGGTATCACAACTCTTTGTTCCAAAGTGTTTTTAGTTATTGAGTGTATTGAGAGAAAAAACAATTCAGATCACATAACAATACGTCATCTCACACACTCAATCACGTACCTGTGATTGTTGATCTGATGGGGTGGAAGTTGAGAGCCTCTCAACTCCCCACCTGTAGCGTCGAACCCCCGCCCCGGTTGAGAATGTAGCGGGTGCCCGAACCGCCACATTAACGATGCAGTTGCGATTTACCATTTAGAAACATTTCAAAAGTCTATCACTTTATATGATATTTGTGCGGAATACGAATAAAGATGTTACTTTCTTGAACATATGATACGTGGTTTAAATCATACATAGATGATATTTAGAAATTCCAAATGAATAAAACATCTTTTACAACTATACTTCAAATATATTATAAGCTCATTTACAAATATGAAAAAATTCTAAAATACATGTATGGGTGATGACAACATTAGTGAACTTCACCATGAGAGCTCAAATACCACATGTCGTGCTCGATCGAACCTGAAAACACAATTTACGGGGAAAAAGAAAAAGAAGAAAGGGTCAGGCACACGCCTGGTTCGCATCCCATGTCCCAAACAAGCACACGCAAATGCTCTTACCTTTCTGTCAATATGCAATGCTTTAACACACAATGCAATTCTAATGTGAGCATCTCTAAGCCCACCTTAACTCATAGAAGTCAAACACAACCAATTCCTAGCAATCATTCATGCTAGTGTATCATTCGAGGCATGCTATGTCACACATTCATGCTCATTCTATGGTTTACCAATAATTAAGATTAATCTCATTTCTCCTTAACGTTAACCATATGTATCCATCAATCAATAATGCGATCAATACGACAATCAAGACAATCGAGTCAATCAAGACAATCATTTCAATTAAGTCATCAAGACAATCAATTCGATTAAGTGAATCAATACAATTACCTCATGACGACCAATCATTACAAAAGACTTGTGAGCCAAACTCCGCTTAGTCCAAACAACTCGGCTTAAGGAGATCACCAATCAATCCAACAATCGAAGATTTCAATCTTTAATCAATGGGGTTTAACCAAGCCACGATTATATTCAATTTTCAGGTTTTAAACACATTACCAAACTATGTCGAATTGCTTACCGATTTATATATCGAATTACAATTCGGAAACACATGAAATGCAATAGTACGCCCCTGACCGAATTCAATACCGAACTGTATGCCGAATTACAGTTCAGTGACTCTAATGCATGACTCAAAACGCCTCTGTCCGAGCTCACTAATAAATTATATACAGAATTATAATTCGGTAAAATACAATTTAAAGACAAACCCTCTGACCGAGCTACATACCGAGCTCCCTACCGAATTATAATTCGGTAACCCATGAAGATGACAAATATGCTCTCTAACCGAACTCGATACCGAACTAGACACCGAATTACAGTTCAGTGTCAAATAACAATTAAAAGATACAAGGTCATTTCTTGAACAAGAAGCAATCAACAAATTGACCACATTGCAAGTTCTCATGTTACAAAACTTTATGGTTTTTAAATATCTTTAAAGATACTTCGTCGACAAGATATTTGATAACAAAATAACTTTTCAAAAATGATCACAAGTAGGTGAGTTTACTAGCAGTTAAATATACTCGTGAAAGATTCAAAAAGTTTTGGAAATGATTCAATCAAGAGGTTTTTAATTCAAGAATTTCGATTCCTAAATATAGGATGTTTCGTACATTTAAAGAAGATTGAAATCTTTGCAATATCATTGATTTATTTCTATAATTTCAAAATATATAGCAATTAAAGGACATCGTCACAAATTCATAGCAACAAACGAGACTCAATTTGGAGTCCGGATACAAAACTTATACTAGTTACACGTATTTTTCCAAAAGCTAAAATTTACGAACACTTGAAGGAGATTTAAAATCTGGATATAAATATGATCATATTTTCAAAATCTGAAGACATAGTTGGAAAATAGACTTAAAGACGAATTCATAGCCGCAAACGGCACCTAAATCAAAGTTCAGATGAGGGAGAACGAAGACCGACAAGTTGGAAAGGTAATATTGTGGCGCTCCAGGAGTCCATCTGCGGGCAGCATTGGCTGGCAGCGGACGAAGGAAAATTTGGCAGCGAATGATGCGGCGCTCGCTGTCCTCGTTGGCTGCCACCATCCGCTGGCAGCGGACAAGGAAAACTTGGCAGCGGACGTGCCCTGTCTTGGGCAGAATAGTGACACTTCTCAGGTCACCATCTGAGTGATTTGCTCAGTTTCAAAACCCGACCAAACGACATCGGAATGCAACCAAATTTTAAACACATCATCTATGCATATCAAACAATACATACAAACAATCCATTTGTCAAGAGACCCAACCATTTGGGCGAACGAACTGAACAAGTTGCCTATTTGGTCAACTTGTTGCAGCAGCAACACAAGACAACAATTTCCAATTTTCAAGTTCCTACTTATTCCACCATTTCAATACCAATTCAAGTAAAACCAACATTTACCAACCAAGTTAACAACAAGTTGATTATTAGACATTCAATATGATTCCCCAATTCATAAATTAACCAATTAAGCTAACAAAGACCCATTTAAACTTAACAAAAACATATTAGGATCACACCACTAGACAAGAGTATTGGACTAAGGGTTGGCTCACTAAACAAACATTCCAAAGCATCAAGATTATGCACAAGACATGTCATGATCTCTTAGTCAAGTTCATTAGTCATCTTGATTACCAAGCATGTTCATATCAATTCCAAATTTCCAATATCCATAACAATGTCATTTTGTTATGAAGTTCATTAGGAAGCCTTTCCTACTACCTAACCAATTTCCTCATCAAGTTATCATCAAGTTCAAGTTCAAGTTTAAGAACCTTTTCAAGTTCATTAGCAAGACAATATCAATACATCATCAAGATCATCATCAACGACATTTCAAGTTCAATACGAAGCAAGTTTAAAATATTGCAAGTTCTAAACAATTCAAGTTCCGAAACATTTGAAGTTCAACATTCAAGTTCAAACAATCCAAGTCGAAATATTTCTAGTTCAAAAACATTTGACAAGTTAAGTTTCCATAATATATGACCAACCAATTTCAAATACTCAACAATCAAGTTCAATAGACACATTACTCCATTTTTAAGTAATCGCCCTTAATTCTAGCTTGATTAGTGAAAACGGGACGTTAGGGTCGAAGCCATCGTTTTAGAGCCAGGCTCTCGTTGGGGTCTGAAGACCAATAATCCGTAGAGCCGATTTACTCTCCCTAGAGTCGGTCATCTACCTTTGGATTCGCTAGTTAGGCCAAAAGGCTGTGGTGCCGTCACACCCGTTAGGAGTCGTCACTCAATTCGTTCGTTTTTGGCTCCAATGCCAATTTATCGTTCATGTATACACATGTTGAGAATTCTCATTTTTCCCTATGGCATGCCACTACATTCACTAACTAGCTATAATAAGGGCAATTATCCGTCTTTGTGATTCAACCACAATCACACATTTATCCTTTCTTTTATAACTTTCGTTTGCACATTTGACCTCTTAGAGGTACCAAGACAACATTGTCATTTGAAATCGTTTAGCCACACGACGAACACATATGCACTTTCACATAGTCATAAATGCAATATGTTCATAATTATCAAGTCATGTAACAACCAACATGTCTTACCAAACACATGTCAACACCATTTCAAGCATCCACAATCAAGAGCGGAAAGATAAGTCTCTAACCTATGCCCTTCAATATCCGCAAACAATGTGGACTCGGTCCACCCAAAACTTCAATTCCCAAAGCAGCGTCTAGCATGATTCTACATGCATTACATACATGCTCTAGCGTCTTAACATGCAAGTATGCTCATCATATCAACTTTTGGTTGGTTATCTTATTTAACCAATTTCATGGCATAATTACAAGTAAACATATATTCAATGCATCAACCAATAACAAACAAGTGTATAGGGCTAAAAACGGAATACGAACCTCCCATCCGTCGATCCACAAGTTAGAAAGCCGCTCCCGTGAGGGTTTCCACTTGTTCTAAGCCATCACCAATATACAACTATCACACTACAACCATAACATCATCACCATCATAATCACAAGACTCCGACACAATTCAATCATCACACAACATAGCTATTAAGGGCATTAACACAAATAGATGAGATTAGGGTTCTCCAAATGGGTTGGAAATAATCCAAAATCATTTATTAACATCCTAGGATCATTATTTAACAATATTTATCCAACAAAAATCATTTCTCCTCAAGCAATAACAAAACAACAATAGTGAAAATTAGGGCTTTTAACATCTAAACTCTAATGGAAGCTAGGGCATATGTTTAACACTTAAAATCAACTCAAAAATAATTTATAAGCATCATAAAACAAAACCCATACCATTAATTCAAAAACCATCAAGTGTAGAGAGAGAATAGATTTTTACCCATGAAAAGTATAGCTTTCAAAACTTCCAAATAGCATTCAACGACCTCCTTGAATGTTGTTGATGAAACTAATGGGAAAATCGATGGTGGTTGGAGTGATTAAATGAGAGAAATAAAAGTTAGGGTTTTGGCCATGGAGAATAAAAGGATACGTATGAGAAGGGGGAAGAAGAAGAATAGGGGAGAATGAGTGAGTGTGGTGGTGGGTGTGTATTCTTTTACACACACATGTGGGCTTTAGTTTTAGATTGGGCCAAGTTTGGGCCCAATCCAATTCCGAGCCCGTTTTCCACCAAAACTCAATTCCGACTTTTCTGTACTTCTCCAAAATTTATTTTCAAGTTTTGAATTAAAAATCACCATCGATTTCAAAAATTCGAATTTTTCCGCTAAGAGGGGCAAAATTGTAATTTTACCAAAATTTGACGTTTAGATTCAAATTTCATACTTTTTCACGTCCAAAAATAATTTTGACTCCATGCTTCCAATTAAATCGAGTTTTATCCTAAAAGCCCAATTCTGATTTCAAAGTCCGTTTTTGAATATTTAATTTCAAATTAAATAAAGGTTTTTGATACTAGTATTTTCTTTTCAAAATAAATTTTCTAATCTCATCATTGCCCTTTATAGTATTTCAACTTATTCCAAAGTGGAATGTATCGAAAATCAAACATGTAAGAATTTCAAATTGGCCCTAACTTCTAGGCCCAATTTGTGGACATTACACCACCATTCCTATCTTATCCCACCACTTAAAGTGGTGGGCTTTAAGAAGATGGGTTGGGCCATTAGGGTGGCCCACCCAAAATATAATATTAAATCCAACATTCTTCCACTCACACTACATGTGCCCAGCCCCCACGACTGGCAATAAATATGCGACTGTCTTCAACTATTCATCATTGGATGGTTATACACGCAAATAACCGGTGTGACCAATGAACCAGATTCTCCATTCCATACCATAGGGAGAGAGTACTCGAAATTCATTTCGGGTACATCCTAGGTTCGACATGATTTCACATCAGACGCGTTTAGTCCCTATAAAACAGTCTGATATCCTGGAGTACTCCCAAATCACGAGTGTGTTCCTATGAACCACAACATGCGCGCATGTGATTAGTTTTGTGAAATTAGTCTAAACCTTCCAATCGCTCTTCCTCCAAAAGTCAATGAAAAGTAACCGACACCATAGACATGCCACATAGGCCACCTGTAGTCATTGTTTAGCCGAGAAAGCTACTAAGGTTACTAGAGCTAATAATTCACTGGAGCCAATTCATTTTGATATTAGTGGACTAATGAATATTAATAGTAGGAAGGATGCATCATATTTTTATGCCTTTATAAGATTAATGTATCTGTCTCGGTCAAGTTTATCTAATCTCCCATAAGTTTGAAGCTTTGTGTTACTTCGTGAATTTTATTGCTTGCTATGGTGGAGAATCAATTAGATAAGACATTCGAAAGTACCATGTACTAACTGAGGACTAGAGTATCTGTCTGAACAATTTTAGCAATTGTGTCAGGAAAAAGGTATACCGATATACAGTTGACTATTCATAAAACTCTAAAGCAGAACTAATTTGCTGAGCGAAGGAATAGATTGGAAATAGTTGGATTTATGATGGCACAAGCTAATCTCCAAATCTCGGATTGGAGAGATGCATTCCTAATTGTGGCTCGCATTCTTTATTGGGTCCCTACAAATTAGTGACTTCAACTCCGTACGAGTATTTGAATAGGTCAGAAAACTGATCGCTCCTATGTACAACCCTAGGGGTGCGTTTACGATGTACATGATCTTTCTAGTAAATATGAAAAGTCGGACGCTAGGGGAAGGAAATGTTTTTCCATATGTTTCCCTAAGCAGTCAAAATGATATGTACTAATAGGAGAAAGTTAATAGGTGTATATCTCTGAAATAGAGTCACGTGATGAGGTTTGAAGAGAATGAATTTGTGAGATGAGGTGATGTTAAAAGAGAGGCTTCTTTATTTGAGTAAGATGAACCAAAGGACTTGATACCACTGAAAATGTAAAGGAACATAATAGAGATAAAATGGACTCTGTTCCTAGTGGGAGTAATCAAGTGCCAATCGAATCAGCTCCACAGCTTAATCACAGTGGGAGCAAGCCTGAATCATCAATTTGAATATGAAGAAGATTTTAGTTCCCCAACGATATTTTTGAGATCGAAGGGGAGACTTTCATGTTGACTTCACATGATGGTGATGCACCGAAGAATGTGAAAGAAACTTTTAAATCATTGACAAAAGATTTATGGATTAAAGCCACAGAAGAGGATATGGAATCAATGAAAAGTAACTATGTCTGGGACTTGGTCGATTCACTGCCAAATAGAAAAGCCATTGGAAATTAGTGGATCCTTCGCGTTAAAACGGAAGGCATATAGCTTGGTTAAAAGATATAATGCGAGATTGACAGCGAAATGTTATACCTAGTAAGAGGGTATAGACTATAGAGAGATGTTTTTCTCTTATGGTGAGATTTACATCCATTCGTCTAATCTTTGCACTTGTCGAACATATGGACTTTGAATTACATCAAACGGATGTAAAAGACCACATTCCTCAATGGAGGACTGAACGAGGAGATTTACATGGAGATGCCTAAAAGTTGTATAAATGAAGGCCAAGAAAGTAAAGTCTGTAAGCTCTTGAGGTCCACTTATAGACTCAAGCAATCCTCTAAAAAATGGTACCTTCATTGTATCGAATCTGTCATTATCATATGGATTTCAAATGACAGAAAAGGACCATTGTGTATATGTGGAAAGGTCAGAAGACAATTTTGTAACATTGTTGATACATGTTGACAATATCTTAATGGCGTGTAATGACAATAAACTTTTACTTGAGGTAAAAGAAATTGGTTATTTGTTACTTTCAAAATCGAGGACATGGGTGAGACTGCCTATTTTTTAGGAGTCAAAATCTCAAGGGATTGAGAGAGAAGGATCTTGACATTAACGCAAGAACCTTATATATGAAATATCCTTGAGCGTTTTTTTATGGCTGGCTATAAGCCAATGGATACACCCAGGTAGACTCTAAGTCTTGATATATGTCTTAAGACTCCGAAAGGGCGTGAGAAAATGAATATGTACCATATGTGAAGGCCATCAGAAGCCTGATGTATGCAATTATGTGTACGAGGCCATATATCTATTATGCAGTTGGACTGGTAAATAGATATTAGTCAAACCAGTGAAAGAAACATTGTATAGTTATCGAAAAGGAATACTTACTTGAAAGGAACCGCAAATTACTCTCTGTGTCATTAAGGCAGCGTTACGCGCCTAGTTGGATACACAGATGGAGACTGAAGCGGTGACCTAGTTGAAAGAAAGTCCATTTTAGGTATGTATTCATACTTAGCCATGGGACTATTTTCTAAAATGGCAAGAAGTAGACTTGCATAGCATTATCAACTATGGAAGCAGAGTTTGTAATCTGCTTAGTGGCTTTGCAAGATGTGTTTTGGCTCTGACGATTCTTGGAGGATCTATTTTTGGAAAATTATGAGCCTAAGCTAGTTATTGTTTATTGTGATAATCAGATGGTCATAGCATATAGAAAGTATGCTAAGTATCACAACAAGTCTAAACACATAGAGACCAAGTCAAATTTTGCCAACTATATTGTGACTAAGAGAATTATAACGATCAGATACATAGTTACACCTTGTATGGTGGCAGACGCTCTTACCAAAGTTGTGCTAGAGGTGTGTTTGACATGCATGCTTGATGGTTTGGTCTGCATAGATTGTAGTATCTTTGATTGTTTTATCTATGTTCATATGTTTATTATTTTATTGATGTGCCTAGAAGTCTAGCATATTTGGGAATTTCTTATCCGAGAGTATGTCATCAGGTATTCGAGACTGGTGCACTTGCACGCACAGTCGCCTTGATTATCCTAGGGATAATGCAAGATGAGGCTTGTACGCTTATACTCTGTTGAATATGATTCCAGAGTGTTTGGGAAGAAGCATACATTTATAGTCGCCTTGACAGGTAGTCAAGATGAGATTCTCTTTATAATGATTGAGGATCGCTCATGATTTTACCCCACTATCATGAGACCTGATTAGCAGGACTGGATTCTTGAGTCGCTATACTGGGGATCGTATTAGCGATAAAATCTATGGGATAGTCGAACTATCGTCCGCACGGTGAGTTAATACAATCTTGAAACATACGCGCCCTTAATTGTGGCAAGACTCACTGTGACGCATGTATTATACCGTGCGTGCTCATTTGTTGACCGCTGTGGAGAATAAGTCGAGAAGGTCCCTCGCTCCTTTTTGTGCAAGATCCACTTAATTTGTGTATCCTCAAGACAGTCATCTCTTCTATCTGGAGCTGTGAGGGTGATGTCTGTATCATTAGCATGTCTTTCTATGGTCATGATAATACGACCTATGTGGCATGTCTATGGTGTCAGTTACTTTTCATTGACTTTTGGAGGAAGAGCGATTGGAAAGTTTAGAGTAATTTCACAAAACTAATCACATGCGCGCATGTTGTGGTTCATAGGAACACACTCGTGATTTGGGAGTACTCCAGGATATCAGACTGGTTTATAGGGACTAAACGCGTCTGATGTGAAATCATGTCGAACCTAGGATGTACCCGAAATGAATTTCGAGTACTCTCTCCTTATGGTATGGGATGGAGAATCTGCTTCATTGGTCACACCGGTTATTTGCGTGTATAACCATCCAATGATGAATAGTTGAAGACAGTCGCATATTTATTGCCAGTCGTGGGGGTTGGGCACATGTAGTGTGAGTGGGAGAATGTTGGATTTAATATTATATTTTGGGTGGGCCACCCTAATGGCCCAGCTCATCTTCTTAAAGCCCACCACTTTAAGTGGTGGGATAAGATAGGAATGGTGGGAAGTTGAGAGGCTCTCAACTTCCACCCCATCAGATCAACAATCACAGGTACGTGATTGAGTGTGTGAGATGACGTATTGTTATGTGATCTGAATTGTTTTTTCTCTCAATACACTCAATAACTAAAAACACTTTGGAACAAAGAGTTGTGATACCGAAGAATTGCGACTTGTCTCCTATACGATTTGGTGGTCGTTCTTACCCGGTGAAGAAGAGATGGTAGTTCGTACAACTACGTACTGTGATTACTATCCGACTGATTGACTAGTAACGTATCTCTTTCCTAATTTACATTTCCGCTGTAATATGTATGTTTGGAATTACATACCGTATATTATTCTTCTTCATATATATATATATATATATATATATATATATATATATATATAATCTCGCTTTCCACCTATGTTAGAAAAAATAGGTGATATACCATAGTGAAGAAACTCGATAGAATCATACATCCTCATCTCTTTTGGCACGAATAATTAATTTACTTATTACTTAGTATTTATTGCAGAATATATATTTTACCATAATTTCTATTTATCTTCTTATTTGAAAGGAAAAACAAAAGACAAGCAGAAAAGTGGACCAACAGCCCAGAAATCGAATCATAAATGGGCCGCAATGTATCCATTTAGTTGACATTGTAACCACCGGCACCCTCGTCAACTCACTGTTGCATGCTTTACCAACTACATGGGCCTCCCAGACCTAGTCTATATCTCGATACTACAGTATGTCTAAAAACATTAATATGGTGACCACTTTCATACATCCCAACCATACACGTGGACAAAATCAACCGGTGTAAACCACTTTCATATCCAAATAAATTAGATTTACTATCACAGTTGTCGAAAGCCGACAGGTGCGTAGCCAAACACCGACCTTCAAGATCCCCATGCAAAGATTCACCAACCCCATGCATCCTTATCCTTTTCTAATTTTCTTTTCAATCTTCCATGTTCCCCACCCTGCTTACTGATTATTTTTTAATTATTATACATAACTTGACTCCACTTCCGATACTGCACCACTTTTTTGCTTAAAAAAATATTAATACAATTGATCGAGTTATGGATTAGAAGCGCACCAATCGTAATTGATCCATCCATCGAATACCAGATACATACAGAAAACACTCTCTCATTCGAATAGATCGTTACTGTAAAATATTGTTTCCTTTAAATATTAATATTTCATAGGTAGGTCCTTTTGTTTATGGAAAATTCCAAGGCAGGAGTCAGGATAGAGACTTTATATAAATATCAAAGACGTTTGACGTATGATAATTTGAAGAAAATGCTGTGACATTTGGTCATACCTGCTTACCTGGGGTAGGTATCTATTTTTCAAATAGTTATTCCCATTTTCGTGAGATTACCTCCCATATTCGACCAATAATAAGTATCATAATTTATTATTAGATAATCTTGTTTTAAATCATACAGTTTTTTATTTAAATTATTTTAAATTTAGATGTATTTTTTATTTGTTTGATTTTTAGATAAATCCTTTAAATTGAATTGTTATAATTTTAATTGAAAACGAAATAAATTTAATATATATATATATATATATATATTTGGTAATTATTACGTAGAAATGAAAAAAGAAAGTATTATATCCTTCTTTTTTTTATTATTATTATTATTATTATTATTATTATTATTATTATTATTATTATTATTATTATTATTTTGATCATGCGATTTTATTGTTTTTTTTCGTGGTTATCATTTTTTTATGGTTCTATCCCTCCTTATTGGCAATTGAGATAGGCGGTATTTGGTGCCACCAGCGTTTTTATTAGCGTTTAGCGTTTTGGACAACGTTTAGCGTTTTTTAAATAATAGATAGCGTTTAGCATTTTAACTAGTATTTTAATAAATACGGTTTGGTAAACTAGCGTTTTAATTATCTAATAATATTTAAATGATGTAAAAGGATATGATAAAAAAAAAAGATAATTAATTTTAAATTTAAAATATGATTTTAGAATGAAATTAATTTTTTTTTCAATAAATAACAAAAAAAAATACATTTGTATTAATCATCTTTTTTTCTTTCTCTATCTTTGTAAGAAATATATTTAATTTATTAAAACCAAAAATAAAATAATTAATTAAAAAGTAATTATCATAAAATAATTTGATAAAAAGATAAATTTATTTGAAATTAGTATGGATAAAGATAATTTTGTAAAAGTAAGTTTAAACTCTCTTATTGAAACTCTAAACGTTACTCTCAGCAACGTTTCACTGATTTAAAACACTAAACTCCGTAAAAAAACGCTAGTGCCAAATATAGCCGTAGTAAAGAATTTTTTAATTTTGAGAATAAGTTCTCATTATAAAGAGAGTTTCGGGTATTGAGGTGGGACTCTTCTAATGAAGAAATTTCTTATGGTTGAAATTAAGGTCTGTCATTAAAAATATTGTATTTGGTTGTTTCATTATAGTTTGTTTTATTCACCTGAAAAGATCTTGATGGGTTGTTTGGTTTTGGAGAAGATTGTCCATCTCAATAAAAGGTTTGACTTAAAAATGAATAGATTTTGTATTTGAAGAATTATTAAACTCTCGTGAACCCTTTATTTTATACTAAAGTTGTTATCTTCTCACAAAATAAATAACTTACTAAATCATGATAAATATAACGTATGTTTATTAATGTCTAATCTACTGATTAATTCTATTATGTGACGGGAGTGCTATAGAAATATAATAAAGATTCTAAGGGTTGAAAAATTTATTTATATATTTTAAATAGTAGAATAGATATTAGTAAAAAAATTGAAAAAAAAAATTATAAATATACTTTAGTATAAGTGATTTGAATTGAGTTTTTTTTTTTTTTTTTTTAATTTTTACTATTATTTTTTTTTTAAAGGTAAACCGATTATAGCATTCAAAATGAAAATAACTGTACTTCCCTTTCAATCATGGTCGAAGGATTTGATTATTGGAAAACATATGGTGATATTGGAGAGGACAAGGAAACAAAACATAACTTAGGACATTGGACATGTTCCTGTACCAAAGATGCCAAGCAATATGATAATCCCTCTTCACCCGAAAATCAAAACATTAATTGTACTATAACAATTCTTTCGTCTTATCCACATATTATTATCATTATATATCTGCATCTATATGCAATCATGGTTCAATAATGCTTCACGTGATGATCACACTCCATGCCCTACTTTGGTGAACCCACTATCATCCCCAATGTCTCAATTGATATCACTTTCTTAAACCTATAATGTAAAGGGCTACTGATTAATATAACAATGGAATAGCAAAATTATCATAATTCATTAACTCAAAATCAATATTAACTTATGCATTTGGTACCTAACCCGTAACTATCAGGTGAAATATCAAACAGTCACGAGAAAATCCAAGTGGCCGCGATGTGAATAAAGAATTTTTGAAAAAAATTGTGCTTTTTAAGAAATTCATACATGCAAGATTTTAGGGTTATTTCTAAAAACACCCCATTTTTAGAAACGTTTCACTTTGAGCACCTGATTTTGAAAAGCTTTGGAAAATCACTCCAAAATCAAAACCACTAGTGGTTTTGGTATTTTTGTGAGTGGTTTTAGTGCTGTATGAGTGGTTTTGAAATTCTATATGTTTTAATTTGGAGATTCGGAAATTCCCTAAAATCAAAATTACTCATACAACACCAAAATCGCTCATAAAAATACCAAAACTACTAGTGATTTTGATTTTGGAGGTGGTTTTCCAGAACTTTTCAAAACCGGGTGTTTAAAGTGAAACGTTTCCAAAAATGGGATGTTTTTGGAAATAACCCCAAGATTTTAATAGTGTTCTTTTAATAGATGGCCTTATAATTAAAAGTTGATTTCTGGTAAAGATTTGAACATCATTAATTGCATTTGTAATTGGTAAAAGAAAAGAATGGTTTATGTGCTAGTGAAGACTGATCCGCCAGCTTACTTTCATGGAATCTATTGCACACATTATTACTAATATTGGTGTCTAGGGAATTATATTTTTATCTACTCATCCTTAATAATATTCCATTCTCTTTATCTTTTATTTAATATCTGTATAAATTTATTATTTATAAGATAAAAATTTATTTATTCTTTTGTCATACTATGATAAGGTGTATTAAAAGAAAAAAAAATGAAATAAAAATAGAAATTTAAAATTAAAAATATTTATAAAAAATTCGATTACATTTTCTTATATTAATTTTTTCGAAATAAATATTATTTATAATATAATTATTGAATTTTAAAAATGAAAAATAATAGATTATTAAAAATATATATTTTTAGTATGAAAACAATGTAGATTTAATAGAATAAAATATGACAAAAATAAACAAATTAATTATACATGTTACCAAAATTAACACAGACGTTTTTAACTATCAAAAGAACTAAATAAAGTAAAGGGAGAAAAGAAATTTTGAATAAAGGAAGGAAAGGAGTGTTGGTGTCATGAGGTCTTCGACTGAGTCAAGTTTCCATAAGTCCCCGCGTATACTTTAGGGGCTCTTTTTGACTTTGATACACTTGGCCGGCCAGGGATAGTCGTTGGCTGCTTAATTAACTCTCCCTCCAGCAAAACTTTTACTTTCCTACCAGAATTGCATGAAATTCATTGTAAAGGACAGTAGTATAGTAATGGAAAAAAAACTTTTTAAATAATAAAATAGTGGATGTGAATGTGAACGTGAATGTTGTATGTTTTTTTTAAAAAGTTGTCTATATTTTTAATTAATTAATATTTTAATTTAATTTATAAATAAATTAATAATTCTATATATTATATATGAGTTCAATTTATATATGAATTTAAAAATGAATTTAAAAATTAATGATTCAACAAAATAAAACAATAACAAAAACATATGAATGGCAATTACGGAAAAAAAAACATTGGAAATGATCGCACCACTCACAAGTACAATTGTATCGTGGGAGTTTTTTTTTTTTTTTTTTTTAAATTTTTTTTACAACCCATATTTTTCTTTTTTTGAAAAAATAAAATAAAAAATTCAATTTTCTATTCTCCACTTGTTTTTTTTTTTTTTAAAAATAAATTTATCTCTTATTTTTTAATTTTCAGAATAATAATTTTTTTTATATTATTATATTTAAATTAAATACTTTTCATTTTAAAATAAATATATTTTTAAAATATATTTTTAAAGAAAAAATATATTAAAGATAAAATTGAAAATTAAGGTGAATTATCTACCATTTTGTCAATACTTTTGTATTTTATTATATTTTATATGCAGGCAAATCTTTTTCTATAATAGCTGGCTAGTCAAACCTTTCTCTATATAACGGTATCATTTGTTTGACTTTTTTTTTAAGGTGTTAGTAGAAAATTTTTAAAATTAAATCCATTTAAATATAAAGAAGAATTCTAAGATTATAGTCAGTTTTGTATATTCAAGTCTCTTACTAATACTATGAGAAAAAGATAGCTAATTTATTCAAATTCTTTTCTCTTATTATATTTATTTATCAAACCTTACAAATTCTTTTAATTGTTAATTTCTTAACATTTTTGAAACTTTAATTTTTAATAATAGTTATTTAAACTTTTAAATTTTATATTATTTCATTAAAAAAATAAATATTATACATGAGCAATTCATTATAGAGAATGATTATAAATAATGTTCTATTCAAATTACGGTTATGGTTATTAGTGGCAAATTCATGTTGTTATAAAGGATTAAAATAACTTATAAAAAAATTGGTTTTGAAAATAACTTGACTATTATATAAAATGTCATCATATAAAACGAGAATTATAAAATTATTTTACTTTATTATTTATTAACTTTACCATATATTTTCATGGTCATAGGTGATAAAATTTTAGTGAATTTTTTATTTCCAACTTTTTATTTCATATACAGTATGAATTTTTATAAAATGAAAAAAGTGGGGCAAGTTAGAGAATATAAAATTTACAAGATGATATTAAAAGGTTAAATACAAAATGACCCCCCCTATACTAGGCAAAATGTATTACTTGACCTCTTATACTATTATATGTATCAAATAGCCCCATATACTCCTGTTTTTATCTCAGATAGCCTTATATACTATAAAATTTATTTTAGCGCACTTTTTTGGAGTGACGTGGCAAAAGCTTAAGAAGACACTTGTCATACATAAAAGGAATTTGAAATTGTCACGTCATCAAAAAAGAGCGTACTAAGACAAATTTTATGGTGGGAGTTATCTGAGATAAAAACAATAGTACGGAGGGCTATCTGAGACAGATATCAGTACAAGGGGTCAGATGATACATTTCGTTAAGACAGGGGCCCGTTTATATTTAACCATAATACTAAATCATTGCCCAATTTGTAGGTTTTGAAGATCACTACTACAAGTTGGATGATAAAGACGACGGTGATAACATATATTCATTATGAAAATTCTACAAAACATCAACTTATTACCTCATGCAATATGACTTTCTCTTTATATTTGAATGGATCTTTGTTTGGGCATGAGTATGCAAGAAGTAACACAGTATTAGATGAATTACTTTTTTATTTTGATCTAGAATCTACCCTTTTCAAGTTCATTGGTCTCACATACTCTCTCCTATATTTGATTTGATTTTCAGAATTTTCTTCATCTTTAACACCCCACTCAAACGAAGGCTTATGTATTTACAATGTCAAGTTTGAAAACTAGGTATGTGAATCTAGAAACAATCAAGGGCTTTGTGAATAGATCTGTAATTTTTTTCTTTTATCGAGATGTGTTAACCATCCAAAATTTCTTTGATACTTTTTCTATAATAAAATGCAAGTCCATCTCAAAATGCTTGGTTTTAGAGTGGAATGCGAGATTTTGAGCTAAACATTGAGCGCTTCTATTATCACACCATAAAATTAGGATTGTCTTAACTAATGGAATCTCAATTTCACTCCAGAAGTAAATCACCCACATGACTTTAGTAGCAATTGAGTTAGCCCTCAATACTCTACTTTTGTACCGGATCGTGCTACAACATTCTTTTTTTTTTTTTTCTAATCAATATAGTATATTTTCTCCCAAGTACACACAACACACACTTGTGGATTTTCTATCACCAGTACATCATTCTCCGTCTAAATCAGAGAATCATTGCTACTTAAGCGAATTGATTGAGGATTTAAAGTAAAATCCAATTGACATGATTCCTTTAAGGTATCTCAGAACCCTTTTACATGTAGATCAATGAACCTGATTTGTATTTTGTGAAGATTGACTCAATTTGTTGAGTGTGTAGAAAATTTTAGGCTGATCGTGAGTCATATACTGGAGGCCTCCAAGGATAATTCTATAGAATGACGGATCTTCAAAATAATTTCCTACTGTTGTGAGTTTAATTCTAAGAGATATCAAAGTAGGACTCAATTTACAAGTTTGCATCATTGTTTTCTCCCATAAGTTTAATAACCAAATAATTATTTAACCACTATTGTAATTACAATACGGACCACTGTCTTAAATAACTAACCACTATAATTATTTTACCTGCTATTTAAATAGTTGATTTTAACTTTTTATCTCCCAACCCAATCTTAATCATGCACATCCCGCAAAATTCTTTTTAAGAATAGTTATACATAGAGGTGGAAAAAAACCCGAAGCCGAATTAAACCAATCTGAACCGGCGTGTTTGGTTCGATCTTTTATTAAATTCGGTTTAACTCGATTTTGACAGTACAAAACCGATTATATTTTCGATTCGATTCGATTTTGATCCAAACCAAAAAATTAAACTTAATTAATTCGATTTTTTCGATTTTAGACTGAACCGAACCGATTAATTTCGATTCGGTTCGATTTTGAACCTAGATTCAGTTCGGCCAAAAATGCCCTAATGCTAGACCCCTCAATTATTGGAAGACTAAAAACAATAATAATAATTTAGAAGCAAAAGATATCAATACTAGTATTATATGATTCTAAGGAACCAAAGTTGTTGAGTAGACCCAAAATCAATATTCATTATCATTGTATACCATAAATAAGCCGAAGAGTCATGATTGGTTGATTAAAAGTTAAAATACCCCACCTAATTGACGAGTTGTATATTCTACTACCCTACACGACCAAGCTGTTCTGTCACCCGCAAACCCTAAAACCAACTTTGACCGCCATTTATGTTCATTTCAACTACATAAAACATCTCAGCTTCGAAAAAAAAAGAAGTAAATAAATAAAAAAACATTCACATCCATTTCAAAAACTCAAAACATAAAATCAAATCACTAATGAGAACTGAATAAAAAGCAAGCGTCAAAAAGTGGTTCCTTTATTTTTCTCACTTTTTCCAATTTGAATAGCAAAGCAAAACAGAAAAAACAATAATTTAAAAAAAATCACTGGTGATAGTGAGAACCCAATTTATGGTCTCTGTTTGTCCTACTGTTCATATTTAAAAGCACGCGGCGATGTAACATTTATACACTACTGGTAATTTAAGGCAACGCAACAAAATAATTTTAGATGAGCAATTATTTACTGCCTGTAGTAGTAGTTAGCCTCCCCCGATTAAAACCCAGTTTAAGTCGTATGGGTCCCGCTCGCGAACCTCCATAGCTGTTTCAAAACCACACGTTCATTTTCAACACCCAGACTAGATTCTTCTCTCTCACCCAATATAAATACACCCATACCTCACAAACACAAATCTATCAAGCAAGCCAAATATTCGCTCTGGCACTAGCAGATCTCACACACCTACAAATGGACAGGCGTATTTTGTTGCTGTTGATGATTCTTGGTGCGATTCTGGCTGTTCAAGTGATGGGTGATGACGATGACTCTCTGGGAAATAATCCACACGGAGTCGGGTCGGATCTACCTGCTTTGAGCCCATCTGATGAAGATAAACCCGCTGAGGCTCCGGAGATCAGAAAATTGGGGAAACATGATCATCATTCTGACAAATCAGTGGCTGGTGGTGGTGTCATCATTGGTGGACTTGTCACTGCGATTTTCGCTGCTGTTTTTTGTTACATTCGGGTCACTAGAAAAAGAAACGTTCATGGTGCTCCGCTCACTTAGATTTTGTTTTTATTAGTGTGTTCTTCTTTCTTCTCTGTATTCATATATACGCTTTAGAGTAGGAGAAAAAAAAAAGTATATCTGTTCGTGACCTGATTGATGTTAATTAGTTGATGTATAGTTTCAATTGAAGAAGAAGGAACTGTAGATCTTTATTAACTGTTTGCCATTTATTACAAGAAAATGAAATTGAAGTCAAACGGAACAGCTGAAGTACAAGAGCTGACTTTTATCTTCTATTGCTCCGATTAGTCTGGAAGGTTCGTCAAACCAAACATATATTTGGTTAGTTGGATGCCAGCTTCCTGGTGAACAACAAATCTCATTTATTGTTAAAAATTGAAGAAAATTACAAATAATGACAGTTGTTTGCCATTTGAATTTGAATAAAGCTCCAGACTTGAGAATGGTAATATAGTATATACTGTGTGGAAGGAAAGGTACTTTGACAGTCTGATGACACGCTTAGGCAATAACAGCAATGACGGACAGTTGTAAATGGAGTATTTTATTTCAATTTCTATGGTCTCTCAGTCTCACCTATTATAGTATAGTGATCTAACTTTGAACATGAAATTGTGGTAAAAGTAGTTGGTTATTAAGTATTACAATTCGGAGTCATAGTAGGTTCAACTAAATGTGCAGACCTCATAAGCTTTAATGTGACATTAAAAAAGTCATTAATAGACTAATACAGCAAAAACTAAATAAGCCGACAGCAGAGTCAATTGGGCTCAAAAGTTGGATCAACGGCCCAAACATAAAGCCCAACTTATAACCCAAATACAGTATATATCAGTGGCTCCGATTATTACCCTCCAAAAGAAGCAAAACAAAACCCATCAAAGAAAGACTGTCCAAAAATGGCTCGTTCTTGTTCCCAGTGGTGGAAGGCACCAGTCTACTTCACAATCTCGGCGGTGTTGGCTTTCATGGCGATCTCCACAGCAATACGGTCGACATCACCAGCAACAACCACACCCACAACGTATCGACTCTCTTTAAACGCCTCTAGAGCTCTAAGAAGATCAGGTTTCAACACCATTGCTACTCTCCTTCAAATCTCCCCTGAAATCATCTTCTCTTCATCCAACTCAACAATCTTTGCGATCCAAGACTCCGCTATCGCTAATGTCTCCCTCCCTCCTTGGCTTTTGAAACACCTTCTCCAATACCACACTTCCCCTCTCAAGCTCTCCATCAACGACATCTTAAACATGCCTAAACACACTTGCTTGCCTACCCTTCTTCCCCAGAAGAATCTCGCAATTACCAAGAATGATGTTAAACAAAGATCGGCGGAGATCAACCATGTGATTATTACTCATCCCGATTTGTTCCTTCAAGGACCCTTGTCAATTCACGGCGTTCTCAGACCGTTCTCTTCCTTAGATCCTCAAAATGTACAACAGGGTTGGAACTACATTCAATCACCCATTTGCGATGACAATTCAAGACTCGTCTCTGATTTAGTCGAAACCAAGAACATCATCGAATGGACCCGAATCATCCATCTGCTTAGTTCAAACGGTTTCATTTCCTTTGCTATTGCTTTGCATTCTGTTCTTGATGGGATTCTTGAAAAAAACATCAGTTTGAATTCAACCACCATCTTCGCTCCACCGTATTTCGCTTTCGTAGCATCTCCCTCTCCACTGCTTGACAGGCTTGTCAGGTACCATATTCTGCCTCGTAGACTCACATACAAAGAACTCTCTGCTCTTCCGGATAAAACCTCTCTAAGTACACTTGTAGCCAATCAAGATCTCCAACTCACTGTTGGCGTTAAACGATTGGCTATTGATGGTGTCCCTGTTGTCGCTCCGGATATTTTCTCATCAGACAAGTTCGTTGTTCATGGAATTTCACAAGCTTTTGGAGATGATCAAGTTTTCTGATACATTGTTAAGATAACAGAGTCGTTATGATGTTCAATTCTGTGTATGCAAATTTGTAAAACAATCGTTTATATCAGCTAGAAAAGTGTAGAAAAGCTTTACTAACATAGCTTCATTGTTTAAAATAGGTAGTTTTGAGTGTATAAATAGTGCCTTCAAGAATATTTGCTTCATTGTGTCTAACTGAGCTGAGCTGGGTCTAACCTCAAAGCCCATATGATTGGGAATTCTCCCATATAATAAATATTCAAACAAAAACATGTACGGCTGCTTTAATTGCAAAGAAGAGTTGTGCAATAAAAATCAGAGTTCAATTAATAATTTAGCAACAAAAAGAGATCAAAGAAATGAAATTTTGGCATTAGAAGAAGCCCAAGAGAACCCCATCATCTGAGACCTAATCTTTTGCCGCCGTAGAGAATCTCTGTAATTGCAATGCCCCGTACATAGAGTCATTTCTTGCAAAGCCTTTCCATGCTTAAGCAAAAACTTAGCTAAACTCACTTCATTTTCACATTCTAAAAATCCATGAATCTCTACCACATTAAGACTATCCAAAAATGGCTTCAAAATCTCTGCCTGAGATTGCCAATACTGCTCTTCCTCTGACGTGTAGATATCCCACAAGTCTCTGTTCCATTGCTGAGAAACAAAAACAAACTAATGTTCAAATTCATGAACAATGTACATAAATATCAACAATTGAATTCACATATAAAATCATCTCTACTCACTCGTCTTTCAATTTTGTAGTCATTAATGATTTTGATAACAAGCGTGTGGAGAGATGGTGTGTTTCTAAACAGCCATGCTAAGCCTTCAACATTGTGTTTGTTGAAACCCGTGTGTAACTCCAAGGACCGTAGATCGTTGTAGGGTTGCATAACATGACGAAAATGCTTCTCATTCGATAAAATCTGCACAATCCCTCCCTTCATTATCCAATTCAATACATATGAAAATCAATATAAATAAATAATAACTTAAAAATCTACCTCGATGCATTGGCTTTCAAGAGTCAAACATCTAACATGAGACAATCCGGACAAAAAATTGGAGACACTATGAAGTTTAGCGGAAGTCAAATCCTCGCGAATAACAATAAACCCAACAGAGGCCTCACGCAAAGAAGTCAAATTCTGTAAACAACTAGTAGACGTAATTCCATTAAACTTCCAACGCAAGCAATTGAGTTTTGGAGCAGTAATATTAACCCAACTCTCATCACAATAACCATCAAGACTCCCACTAACTCTCAATCTCTCAAGTTTATCACCAAACACATCCAAACCATGAAGCTGCAAACATCTATCAAGCGTAACATCAACAAGCGCACGACAACCAATCCTAAGTCGTTTTAACCCTTCACACGTGTCAAGATTCAAAGTCCTGAGACGAGGAAACGATGAATCCGTAAACAAGTCCAACAGATAGGGTTGGTCGAATGAAATCACCAAAGAAAGCGACAATGCTTTGAGCGATTTGAACCCACCTGAAACTATAGAAGAAGGAGGTAATCTGAATCCGGGTTTCTTCGACTTTAACTTAAAAGCACGTAATGACTCACTGGTTATAACACATCTAGGTAAGTTAAAGTAATCATCGGTGGCTACTTCTATGTCTAGTTCGTTAACGTTTTGTCGTATGGCACGTCGGATGAGGCCGTTAAGGGAAGAGAAGGTCATGTGGGCGCGGAATCGGAGGATTCTGATGTGGGAATGTTTGTCGCGGAGAGATAAGACTTGGGAGATGAGGTCGAGTTGGTTGAAGGAGAGACGTGGAGAGGATTTGAGAGGGGTGTTGATGGTGTTGAAGTCGAGATCGGGGAATGTGGACCAGAGAGATCGCCAGCGTTTGGATAGGACGGAGGTTTGGGCGGTGGATTTGATGGGGAGGAGGGAGAGGATGTGGTGGAGGAGGGCGTCTGGGAGGTCGCTGATTCGGTCGATGCCATTGGCGGTGGTGGTGGTCAGATTGTCTTTTCTTCTTCGCTTGGCTGATCTTGTTTCCATGGGGGTTTCTGGTGTGGTGTGGTGTGGATGGGTGTTTTTGTTTGTTGGGTTGGGTTGGGTTCCAGTGGTAGTGGGGGTGGAGTGTTGTGTTTGTGTGTGAGACAAGTTTGGTTGTTACAGGTTAGGGCTTGAATTTTTCAAATGTGTAACTATATTGGCGTTTAACTTGGTTTTGAAATAGCAAATCAAGATTGTTTTTAATATTAATAATTCGAAAACGGTATTTAAAATTGAATCCAATCGTGTAATCGATTCCGCTTAAGACTATTCAATTGGATATCGCGAAATTTATATATTTATATTTATATTTATCATGATGTAATTAATATGATAAATTCATTTATAATTTTCTTTTCACGTGACATTCAAATATTTAATGTTTTCCACCTGACCAGTCCCTTTTGGGCTCTCTTACATAGACTTCAATGAATTGGGTTTATTGTAATGCAAAAAGCGGATGGCAATGGTACGGGTTGGGGTGTACCGGTAGTTTTATAATTAATCTAAATCCGTCCAATCAGTACTGCCGGGTTCTTTTCATGTTAAAAAAATTCGATCTGTACGAAACGGGTTTGAACTCATCCCGCTTCATACCGACCCGTTTTATTATTAAAATTATATAAATAATAGAATATTATCAATATATAACATCAAAAATTCATAAATAGCATTAAATTTTATATAATTAAAAAATAAAAAAATAAAAATATATTAAATAATTAAAATAATATTAATAATATAATATATTTATTATAAAATATATTTATTTTATAATATAATATTATAAAATTAATTAATATATCTACCGGTGCAGGACGAGACGGATTTTGATAGAACCGAACCCACTCCGTTCCGCAACCGATTTTTCAATTAGATTGAATCTACTCCTATACGGGACGGATTTAAACCCGCCCCGATCGGATTGGAGCGGGTTGGGAATCCGCATGCGATTCAAATTGCCATTCCTAGCCAAAAGAGTTTATTGTACGAGTTAAACAATGGTTGATGGGAATGATTCAAAAGTTACTACCCCAGTCCGAATAAAAGAAATGGTTGATGGGAATGATTCAAAAGTTACTACACCAGTCTGAATAAAAGAACTTAATTGAATTAAGAATGTAGATCCGGTTTAATTAGTTTATAATAGTAATAATAAATAATAATAATAATAATGAAGTGTTAAAAAGAAAAAAGTTAGGAATGGTAATGAAGATATCGGGACAAGTTCTCAAGAGATTCTATACTATCACATGGGCTGCGACTTGCTCCCTCCTGCCTGTGCAGTTTAAAACTTCTAATCTATTCTATGACATAATATTTATAATATTATTTTTTAAACTATATTTTTATAATAAAATTACATATTTATCTTCCATATTAAGATAAATAATTAATTTTAATATTATTTAAAGTAAAAATATTATAAGTTTTTTAATATATTAATATTATTTATAAAATGAGAGATAAATTAAAATTATTTAGAAAAAGGAATAAAAAAAGAATCAGAAAAAAAAAATACAAGTAAATAATATGGCAGTATGATGGACGTGGCCAAACATGGCGTAGGGCTACAATTTGACTTAAACTTGCCCTGTCTTGCCTGGAACAAAGCGGGATGGCAAAAACTGTCACATTTAACAAACGGGTATGTCGAGTTAGGTCAGGGCATTTTAGGGTAGGGCAGGTATGCAAATTAGTGCTAACATTGTCATCCTTAAGTCTAGCCTGCAAAGTAAAGTATGAGTCACTATATTAAATAAATACTCATATTTATAACATTCATTCACACGTACAAAAATCAGATTTAATACTTGATAAAATATTTTTTAAAAAAAGTACAAAATACTTCCTAATAAATCTATTCCATAGGTTGGATTTGAAAAAAATGTATTAATTAAGAGTATCACTTAGGATAAAAATGTTTGACACTTTCTAAATGATGAAGGGAGTGAGGAAAATAGTCATGAGTTTATCTTAGAATAAGTTTTCAAAATTGGAATATACTTCAGAACAATTGTACGCTAAATTTTTAGTAAATATAAAATATATATAGAAGTGAGGTTGACACTTCTATTTGTAGGTTATATTTGTAGGTTATGTAAGAGAGTTTGTTGATGAAGTGAGATACAATCCCAAAATTTAAGATTGTGCAAGACTGCGTTTTCTTGTTGTTGTCACTATTATAGGGCTCAAGGCCACTAGACGAATTGACCTAAACTAATAAATCTTAGGCATATAAATTACATTAGAAGGACTTAACTCCTTCATTTGGCCTTAGGTCGCGTGATGATTTTATGATCCGCTATATCACTGAAGATAAGTATTAATGTGTTTAATTATTTTTCCCTTTTCTCTTTTGTAAAACTCGAAAAATTAAATTTTAATGTAAATATGAGTTTTTATAGTCAAAACGAATTTTTAAGTATGTAATAAATCATTTTTTGCTTGAAGAGTATTTTTAAAACCATAGAAGAGTTTGATGAAAAATTAAGGATTGTTGGATTAATTTAGTCGGCTAAAGGAGAGAAATAGGCTCAAAATGACTAATGAACCTAAACCAATCTAGAAAAGCCAACTCTCCAACCTATTTATTTCATCTCTTCCAGAGTAGCGTAGCCACATCGATAGTAGCGGTGTCCACTAACACCACATGTATTTAAAAAAAAAAAAAGGAATTATAACTAAATGGCATTATTATTAAAATAAGTACATCTCATATGTCAATAATGACACCACCTCAATTTTAGATTTGACATCATATTTTTTCATTCTGACTTTGCCACTGATCGCTTCTCCACCCAACCCTCTCCCGACCTTTCATTTTCTTAACCAACTAACACACTTTTTCTTACACATAAGCCTTAAAATCACATTGCCTTTGGCAACTAAACTCATCTAATTCATCCTTTTAACATCTTCCAAGAACTTCATTTATTGATCCGAGTGAGTTAAAGTATTTTCTTTACCTACATTGACTTGGAAAGGTCTCTTGAGCTCCATTAATGATGGTTTTCAAATATGTAATTATATCTTCAGGAAATGCTTGTTATTGGTCTAGAGATGTTCATCTATGCTTTTGGGTAATCAGTCAAAAATATATTTGGTTGAGTTGTGTAATCAAACATGTTAATAGTTTTTATGATATTCCTAAAAAAATAAATGAGCGAATTGCTATTTATGATGATAATATTTCATGTATCGCTCAGGTTAACGGAGAATTGATATCGAACGAAACATATATCTTCAAATTCTTTTACACTCATGTGCTTCATAAATTCAAGCAGATTGATTTGAAACAGATCCAATCATCAAACAATTTTGCTGATTTGTTAAAAAAAAGATTTTACAACTTCAACTTTTACAGGATTAAAATAGTAGAAACTCTGAATGTATATTATAGGAGGAATATTATTTTAGAATTTCAACTTTCTATCCGTTCAGATTTATTTTATTTATTTTTTCTTAAAATTTTTATATTGATTAAGATTTTTTAACGAAACAAATGGAGAAAACTTAAGATAGAATATTATAAGTATACGAGGATTTCCACCGCAATCTACTTATTTACTTATGTAATATGTGCATTATTTTCATCAATGGAGTGATTACCATTGATTAAACATAAAATTGACATTATTCCTATACTATCTTGGTTATTATTTTTAGACCTTATTGAAGATTTGCTATTAATTTGTCTGTTTTTTTTTTTTGTAATTTTGGACAGATTGGAGGCAATTATACAAATATGAAGGTTTTTGAGGATTATTGACAACAATTGCTAAAGCAGAGTCAAAGTCAACAAGATTTCATCTGAAGACTTATTTAGAAATAAACTGATAGGATTTTTAGGATTTTTATGTTTTGAATTTAGAGCTTTTAAATAAGGATTCCGAGGAGATTTTTAATGATTTTCAGTTTTGTAACGGAGTATATATTTACTCTGAATGATCAAAATTGGTCAGTTTTAGTTTTTAATAAAAACACTCTGTCTTATTCATTCGATCAACTTTTGTTGAGACGATGATGTTAACTGCGTCCATGGGGTGCTAAACTAGTCTCATCCAGTTAAGTCAATTATACGTGTTGTGAGAATTGTGTTTTAATCTATATGCTTGTTTAATATTTGTATATTCTCTATATGCATGGTTAAATGCACATGTTATTCTAATTAGTTAATTAATTGCGCAATTGATTGGTTAATTAGGATTAATACATTGCACGCCAAATAGCCCCTAGATAATTTGATCTAGGTAATGTTGAGAGTGTATAATCATAATTCAAGAACTGTCGTACTGATTCAATTGGTTATAGTCACAAGTCTTTTCTAGTTCTTAATGCGGTCTACTTTAGATCAGTGATTGATTCAAAGGGTCGTACCCGGTCAGTCTAATAACTAAGGAAAATATTGGTTATTAGACACGTTGTCAATAACTATAATTGTGACTATTAAACTGCATATATATACTTAGTTTCAATGATCAACACTACGTTGAATAAGTTGATTTAGATGGATGTTTAAATATCATTGATTGTTTTATTATGTTAATTTCATTTTTAGTTTAATTATTCTTATATTCTACACCCTAGTTTTATTTGATTTGGTCTTAACATTTACGATTATTGATTTTCATTCTATGTGGGATTGACCCTGTTTAGTGCAGGTTTATTTGTATTACAGGTTAAATTTATACTGACGGATTCGACACCGGTCAATCATTAAAAAAAAAAATGTTTAGCTAAATTTCTGAAAACAAGTCCATTTTCATTTCATCTTTCTATATTATTTTATTTATTTAATTATTTTTATAAAAACTAAGAATAAAAAATTAAATAGTTTATTTGAAAATATTTTTAAATAGAATGATCAATAAATGTGATGATATAATATTCTATTCAATGATTTAAGATATATCCATTATAAGTCTGCAAAAATAAGATGGGATATTTAGAAGTGTGCTTTTACCCATCACTTTTGAATGTCCCATTTAAGCTATTTCCTGGTCCAAGTCTACAACTACTCATAATTATTTAACATGACTAATAATGATCAGGTCCTTAAAAAGGATATACATCTTATTATAGGCTTTAAATGAGTGGTCACGCCAAAAACATTTAACCCATACAGGGACCATCGTCCAATATGGACTGGATCACAAATACAGCAACCACAAATCAACAAAGAGATTTTTTATTTTTTTTAAAAATTTTTTTATTAATCTTTGAAATTAATCTATTTAGGTGACATTTTGGTTTCCAATCACTGAAAATTTCAAAATCTGTAAAAATTGAATTCAGTGATTTTGACTGATTGTTGCTTGATTTTTACCACCATTTGGGACCTCAGAATCAGCGTACAATATAGCTTGAAATTCATAGTATCATTGTTTATTAATGTGTGGAATCCCATACACACAATTCTCATGGCTTTTGAAAAATATCTTAAGTGTGAACTTTATCATCATATCCATTCTTATATCTTCATTGAAAGGTCCATCCCGAAATTAATATTTTGGTCCAGAAAATTGTTAGCTGTATTTAGGGACATTTTATATAGGGCTAGACCTTTAGTCATTTATTTATTTTAAAGCTTAGTTATAATTTTATTTAAATTCATTTAAATTCTATTTTATTTTTCAAAATTTTATTTATACATTTTATATTTTTCACATATAGAATTTTTAAAATAATAAAAAAAAATTTGTAAAAATAAAATATAGTATATTTATATAATTGATTTATTTCAATTTTTAAATTTATAATTAACTTTTCAAAATAATTTTATATACAATTATTTTTCATTTTTTTAATTTAAAAAAGAAACACAAACTCTACTTGGATGGAGTATAATTTGAAAAAATATTTACTATAAATTTATATTATTGAATTTATTATTAAAATTATAAAAAGAACTAGAAGAGAAAAATATTGAGAAAGGGATTTTATTGAAACATAGGAAGCTACTAGATTAACATGAACCCAGCTTCAACTAGTTCGACACCAAAACCTAAACAACATCCACATACATACCATAAAACCAAACCATAACCTCCCTCTCTCAATTCACATTGAATTCTCAACACAGCTCCACTGCTTAGGACCAGCGACCCATTTCGGACACTTAGGACTGAAGTAACTAGACACAACTCTCGACTTCAAAAGCTCGATAATCGGTCCATATTTCACACACCTTGGTGTCTTGTACTGATTAATCGAAGCACCTTGGCTCAAAGCAAAATCCATAAGCTTATCAAACGTACCATTTTCCACAACTTTGATTTCCAACGGACCAATCGACTTGTCAGAAGCCCGGCCTTGTCGGTACACGCTGTTGAGTGATTCTTCGATTGTGAGACAACATTCTTCGAAGATTGATGGAGGAATTGGTGTTGCACCACTGTGGTTGATTTCCCATATCACCACGTAGTGACCTGGAATTGTCGTCGTGTCTGCATAGCTTGTGTATTCGATTAGTGTTGCATCGAAGGGTGAGAGATGGTTTGATGCGTTTTTCACTGCGTTTTGTAGCTCCACTTCGTCTGTTTTGTCTGAATCAATGCTTAGTGCCACGTTTTTTCTGCATATGAAGTTGAATTGAGGTGTCTTGTTTTTGAATCCCGACACTTTTAGTATGTCCCCAACTCTATATCGATATAATCCTATAATACAAATAAATGGGAATAAATTACATATAAAATTTAAAAATTTTAAATTTTTTACATCTAAAAACAGAAAAAATTAAATTTATATAAATTATAGATTAATTTAAATGGAAAAAAATTAATTAGGTGAAAAAAAATCATAAACCATATCTCATAGTCACACAAGATTAAAAACTCTAGGAAAACCACAGTCAAAAGAGGTAATTACCGGCATAAGTGGTGACCACAAGCTCGTATTCTTGTCCCAATTTGACATCAACGAGATCAACCAATTGTTGGTCTTCAAGGTTGTCATTGACATCATGGAGGCCATTGTTTATCCTATTAACAGGTAAGAACTCAAAATAGGCCATGGTAGGAATGAGAGTATACGACACTTCACTAGGCTTACAAAGAGGGTTTAGGTTCAAACCAAAGTAACACTCGGAAGAAGCATACATGGTACAAACAAGAGGGAGACCATTACTATAAAAATCCAACATTTGAATATATTGTGACATTGTACCTGTCACAATAACATCAACATACTTAGTATTAGGCCATAGCCTAGTTATAATCCCTTTCCATGACTCTCTCCTACATTGGGTTTCGATAAACAAGGCTAATTCAGGATTTGGCTTCAGGATTTTGAGAACGGCTTCTCTAACAGATGGGTCTGTGATTTGTGGGTTTAAAATACCGGTTTTGATATCGTGTGATAGTAAAGACCAGTTCTTTTCAAGGAAACGAATGGCTCGGATGAAACCGGAGGCGAAAACGGCGCCGACTCGGAGAACTTGAATGTTTTGGTAAAGACCGCAGAGTAATTGTGAATACATGCTTTGAAATGAGTCTTGACAGAGAATGGTTTGGTTTGGGCTTGTGTAGTTTGTGTATGGGTCAAATGGTCTGTTCTTGAAATGTGAGCTTTTGTAATAGCTGGTTAAAACTGGTCTTGCAAGTAAACCAGCAGGTGTTTTGATTTCTGATTTTACAAAGAGAAAATACATTCCTTTTCCCTTGTCTAGATTTGGTACAAATTGGCTCATCACTGGCATCAACAGACTGTATAGCAATGATCTTCTATCTAACTCTTCTTCTATTGTTGGCATCAGCTTCCTCTCCCCACCAGACGTCCCGGAGCTACATATAAATCAAAACAATTATTGAAAAATACACACTATATACACAATTTCTGTTAAGAAATGTTTACCTGGTGAGAAATTCAGAGATGGGGTGAGAGCAGAGAATGGGAGATTTGTCACCATTTGCAATACGATCAATCTCTGGCTTCAGATCTTCGTAAACCACAACCGGCATGACTTTTTTAAAAGTTTCTCTATCTACACGCCCGTTGAGCCCGTGCTTTTGTAAGTACTCGACGCTAGAGCTACGAGAGAGGATTTCAGTGAGTACTTGTTCTTGTACTTGATCAGGACGAGTAGTGACATCTTCTATGAAAGCTAACGCGTTTTTGCTTTTCTCTTCGAGTGAGTTTTTACCAGATTCTTCTGGCATGGTTTTTTAAAAAGAAGAGAGAAGAAGATATAGTAATAGTGTTTTATGAAAGCATGTAATGTGAAGAGGCCAAATGGTGGTATATATAGAGATGGATAGAGCAAATGAAGATTGCTGTAGCCCACTAATGCATACAAAGCCTTCAAATCCAATAGTGTTATCACTGTACACTTCTCAAGATAAAAATAAAAAATAATAATAATAACACAATTACTTTGTAATTAATCTACTTAATTTTGACTTTTCAAAGTGATTAGAGATATACTACTATAATACATGTCATTATTACAGATGGCTTTATCTACTTGGTTTACAAGGAAAACCGGAAACTGGTTGAAACAGTCAACAGGATAGGATTTCAAGCGTGCAATTTCCGGTAAAATCGGTAACTTCACCGAGTGTGTAAACAGTTTACATTCCTTCTTATTCTGCGAGTGTTGTTAAAAAACCCAACAGCAGCCTCCTTCAATATTTGGTTCATTTAACTTCTACTTCACGCTACTCATACATGTGCATATATCTCTGATTCTAATATTCTCAAACAGATGTTATTAGTGAATGATGTCATTATACATCAATTGGGTATAAATGAATCTTATATGTGTGGCTTATATATCTCATTTGATGTTGTGTAACTAGTCAATATGTATCACATCAATCGATCACTAGTTTTAAGGACGATTAGGGTACGTTTCTTATCAGAAATGTTGAATCGAAAAATGTAGATGGTAATGTGTGTAACAAATTTGCTTAAGTGGGATTGCGTAGAAAAATGAATGAATGATATGGATGATTTGATGAAGTAATGCTGGAAATAGGGTCACATATAATTGATGCATATGTGTGTGCCTGTATGCGTGAGACAGAGAATGTGAGTGTTTGAATTTCCAATGTTGTTATTACTTACACGGCTTTCTCCTTTAACATATAAATGTCTGGAATGGATTTGTATTGCATTAAATTGATTTGTATCTATACTCAATCTTTGTTCTGCTAGTCTTCCAACTTTAAGCGAAAATATTTATTCGATCTTGCTAGGGGAATATATAGTTAAGATCTAACCCAACTAAATCCAAATTTGATTTGAATGTCTATCTTTATACAATAAATATCAGCGAAGACTTCTGTACAACCACTTCTCAAAATGGATATGATTTCATTTCAATGTCCTTTCTAAGAGGATATAATTATGTGAAAAAACTTAATGATTAAGGGCTTTTGTCTACTATATTTATTTTTTTCAGGAGAAGTAGTTACGGGATGAGACTAGGATGTTTAGAGGTTGTGAGTTCAATAGCCATGGCAAAATTTAATAGGATTAATTTGAGATGAATAATTAAAACGAACAATTATGTTTACAAATCTTCAACGAATTTTATAAATTCAAAAATGAAATTCATAAATTTTCATCAATTTTATAAATATATCAATAATAATATATGGCGAAAATACTTTTCATGATTTATTTAGACATGAGTAGATTGTTATAGATAATTTTCAATAATTTTTTATAAATTTTTTAAATTTAATTAATATTTATGGACTTTCAAATAATTTTTAAAATTGAGAAAAATTTTATTAATATTTGAGAATAAACTTTTTAATATCAAATTTCATCGTTAATACTAAAAAAAATATTTTTTTTTCAGAGACCCATCCACATGGGTGGCATTAAACATGAATTAAAATTTGTAACTTTCATCTAATGTCTAAATTTTAAATTTTTTTCTATCATTTTTCCATACGCCCTTTTTCTCTGAATAGTTAGATATTTTTCTTCCTCTTTATTAATTTACTTACTAATTTACTATTATATCTTATTAAATGTAAAAATAATATTATTTTAATATATATAATTAAAATGAGATCACACAAAAAGATTCATAATAATAAATAAGTTATTAAAAATAAAATATTATTATTTTATTTTTTTAATATAAAAAAAATATAACACTTCATAAAAAATAAATAAATAAGGATGGATGAATGCTATTTAAAATTTGAATTTCCTTAAATATTTTTTAAAAAAATATAAAATTCTATTAAAGTAAATTTTTTAAAACAATATTAAAATACTCCAAAACGTTTAGAAACTCTATAAAAATCTAATTATATACATGAGACTTTGAAAATATTTTTAAAATTTATAAAAGTCAAGATTAAATACTTATATATATACTATTTAAAATTCATAAGAGTCATTAATTAGATACTCCATATTAATATATTATTATTTTGATCTTAATATATATATATTTAAAATTATAAATTTAATTTAGATTCTTTATATAATTTTGAATTATCGATTTCAAATATTTTCAATTTCATATTCATTTATTAAAATATTTTAAATACACTCATTTTAAATTCGAAATTTATTTTTATTAAAATAAATATATATTTTTTAAAAATTCATTTCCAAAATAAACTTAAAAATATCCTTAAAAAACCTGATTGAAAGTTCATTTCCGCATAAAATGACTTTTCAATCCGATCATAACTTTTGATATTGGGACACCTATGGACCATATACATAATTCTTCAAATTTTACAAAATTTTCAAGAAACCAATATGGACCATCACTTGAAGAATACGAATTAATGGTAGGTGATCTAAATATTGTCTCATATCATTCAGAATCCATAAATTCCAAAACAGTAAAAGTAGGGTAGCCAGTAGAAATACAATGCCGTTCATATCACTCACTGGTGTATGTACATGTATGTATATAACCTTATCAGAAACCAATCAGACGAATTAAATCGAACAGGAAAAAGAGACCAGGATGACGTGAAGAGCATGTCATTAACATGAGATATCAAAATCAAAGCGTTGACTGAGGTGGTCCCAACCCGGACTCATCTCCTGCTGTCTCCTCAGCGTGTGCAGTGTCATTTTCCAACAGTACACGTGTCGTTCACGAATTGGTTAGGGTTTCAGTTGCTTACACATGAGAAAATGTACGCCGATGAACCGCCCTTGAAGCCAGGCATTCCTCGAGTTGGAATGTTTATATGGGATTATTGTCGTTCGTTTCACATCGTTGACCGTTGACTTTGAGTACGGTCATCAGCAACTAAAACGCCTTCATTGAAGAGTGTTTTGCAGGCTAGATTGGGAACAAAACAATTTGACAAGCTTTGAGAATTGTATTTTGGCGCCTAATAATTCCAGTGACGACAATCAACGGAAAGTCTGCTATATTTTTGTGTAAAAACTTTGGTAATTTATTTATGAAAAATAAATAAAAAACAAACTTGTCTGTGCCCACTCCCTTTTTGGCTAAACAATCTCTTCGTCCGATCCAATCAAATCGTCTTTATGCTTCCTCCTCATTTACTACCTCTACCTACATTAGATTGCGATGTTCATTTCATCCACTTGCTCTGTCTTTTTTTGTAATTTCAATTCACTGCCATGTTAACAATGTTGTTTATCAATTTGTGTTTGTGGTCTGCTTTGGAATAAGCATATAAATATCTCTCAACCGTGAAGTGAATCTAACACAATTTTGTGGCCTTAATAATGGACCTGCACTTATGTCTTATCTAAAAGCTGAAACCGCAGTTATTCTGATTTCTAAGATTGAGCTGTTTCGTCAAATCTCTCAACCGTTAGTTGTTTTCTGGTTTTTGTGACTCGCTGAGAACAATCTAAATCAGTAGACATAAAAGGTTAGGATCATATTCACATGAACAGTCCAAAACTGCTGGCCAGAATGTATTGCATACGGAGGGGTTTGTTAAATTTGAAGTTGAGTGACTAAGATGCTAGTTTCCAATGTAATATTACCTCATGTTTTCATTTTGCTATAATGGGTTTTCGAAATTTAAAATATATATATATATATATATATTTATTAATTAAAATATTTAAATAAGATTAAATAATAATAAAAAGTATTCCAACAAATACATGTAAAGGAATTATAAATAATTATATACTAAAATATTAAATTAATTTAAATTTAAAATTTTCAAGAAAATATAATATTGAAGTTATAAAATTTTAATTTAAAAGGTAAAAACATTGACAAAGTTGCAAATCTCATATATAATTTTTATTAACTTATGCTGAATAAAATAAAATTAGGGTTGCAACCCATTGTTTATACAATGGAAAATTCACATACGTTCAATTTTTTATAAAATTGAGACATACGTAGGGAGGTTATAATTTTATGTTGAGTTTTTAATATAATAATAATAGTAATAATAAAATTGCTACATCATTCCTATTTGGTTGTGAAATTCATGTACAACATTTATTTTAAATTAATTTCTTTTTTTTTTTTTTAAAATATGTTGCAACACCATTCTTAATAGATAGCAAACCTACATAGAGATCTCAATCTTATGTTGACTAAAAAAAATTGTAGCGCTACCATTAAAAGACTGCGAACCTTTTGCTTTTGTAAAGGCCGTAATTTTATATTAATTTAATATGTATTATAAATTATGATCCTAGGTAGATGGTGCAATTATACTTTGATTTAATTAAAAATTGATATTACGACCTTCTTGAAAGACCGGGAACCGATGTAAGGTTGTGATTTATATGAATTGAATTAAAGTTAAGATCATAGTATTATCGTTGCTATGTTGTAAATTGTACAGAGATTGATTTTTTACATTGATTTAATAAAAATTAAGGTTGCAATGCCATTGGTGTGAGGCTGTGAATTTCACATAAAAGTTGCAACTCCCTTTTTCTCAAGAGTAATTATCGGACTAATTTTTTTTAATGTTTCCTTTAATTTTACATTTATGCCGTAAAAAAAATTGAGATTGCAATACTATTATTATTTAAAATATTCTTTAAATTAATTATTTTATACTTTCTCCGTTTTTAAAATACTAGCAACATTTCATGTGGACCCGCTGTCCAATGTTTAATTTTAACCGTAAATATCTTTCATAATATACAATTAAAAATTATATAAATTTAATATTTGAAAAATAGATATCAAGAAGAATAAAAAAATACCCACTTGACTATATTTTTCCTTATACATAAGGAACAATACATGAAAAAAGATTGATAAAACAAGATCTCACTTGAATATATTTTTCCTTATACATAAGGAACAACACATGAAAAAAGATTGATCAATAAATAGTATATACTATTGAAATGTTGCAAGTAAATAAAAACGGAGGACGTATATTCTACAAAAACTAAAATGTAAAATTAACTTATATCTACCTCAAAGAAAATAGATTTAAATTATTACACTCATGATATACAATAAGTACATATAAATTCATTTCAACATTAATATTTAAATTATTTGCTCTATTTCTATGTCTTTGCTTTTCAAAAATATACCCACAAGTGCAGATTTCATATTCCAATCTTAAAAAATATATTTTTTTCTACTTGCGATTGCGACCACAAACACAAGCCGAGATCAAATAATAAAGAATTACAAGTTGAAAATAGATTTTAGAGTTTAATTATCAGAATTAGTTTAAAAATCAGAAAGACAGAAACACACTGTGCACGTTGGAGCCCTAGCCCTTAGTCATAGAATTGTAATTTTTTAGGTCATGATTGTTTGTTAGAGAAGAGGAGGAAAAAATAAAATCGATTTTAAAAAGAATTGAATTTAAGTTAAAATCAAACCATAGCTCTCATTAATTCGGTTCGATAGATCGGTCTGATTTCATTTTAAAATTTTTAATTTTTTTACCGTTTTGTTTTAATTCTTCATCAAACGGAATGATTAAAATATTTTTTTTAAAAAAATAATTAAATTATTACTTTTAAAATGAACTAAAATAATATTAATATCTGAAATAGGGTTAAAAGGATTATTTTACCAATTTAGTTAATTGTTTGTAATTTGAAATTTTTATAATTTATTTTTGAAAAATATCTGGATTCCATTTATAAAATAAAAAAGATTTAAAAAAAATCAATAATTAAAAGTTTGATTTAATCCATATTCATATCCATTTATTACCTTGAATTTAATCGTATTTCAATTGTCAAACTGTCGAACCCATGGTAAATTAGGCTTTCACAAAATAATATCTAGAGTAGCGTACATATACTTAGGTGAAGAGCAGATGTGATTTGTCCTGGTCAGAATCTTTGAATGATGTGATTGTATTTGTAGTGTAAAAGCATATATAGATTCATTGAAGATAACATGCAATGCACATGTATAATCACTCCCTCTCTTCTCTTCATGTAATTCTACCAGATTTTGTGATCAAACATGCCTCATGACTTTCTCAGAACAACCACCACTACAAAATGGAAACATGTTTTTTCACCTTTTGCCCTGAATGATGTTCATATCTACCACCAAATACCCACTATCTTTCAAAAGTGAAAGACACAAAAACCTGATGTGAAAAATCAGTAACATATGTGATATTCCTTCAAGATTTGATGCTTTTTTTTACAAGTCATTCATTGCGTTTTCATTTTTCTACATTCAATCAGGCCAGGTTAATAATAATCCTGTTGTCGGTGGCTGTCTCCATCCGACTACTGTTAACTTTAGTCTCGTGTTTCAACTGCTATAGGGATTAGCTCACTGTCCATGTCTCCACAATCCTAATCCTAATCCTACTTTGTTAAAGAATCTTCATTTGCATGTGCCTTTCAATACTGAGGTTCCGTGAACAATTTTCATTTGCCATTTTTAGTATCCTTCATTAATAATTAAATCACAATAGTGACAAATTCATTCTATTTAATTTTTTTTTTTTTTTTTTTAATGAGTGATGGTGGTGCAAGTAAGATGGGATTTGTCGGCAAAACTGTAGAATGCATGGCATGCAGTGTAGCATAGGCATAACATCTGTATTGGGTTGGGTTGGGTAAATATATCCTAGTCATTATGGAACAAAGATTTGAAAACATGATAAGATAGTTCAATAAAAAGAGGAGGGTGCTATTCCTATCCCACCAAAGCTAGGTAATTATTATTCTCTTCATTGCATCTTATAGTAAATTGTGCCTAACAATGTTTCGTTGATTACTGTTGTAGTGGTGTTTCTTCTAAATGATTATGGTGTTACAGTGACTTTTAATCATGCCTTGCTATATATGTTTGTTAACTTCAGTAACTACACCACTTATTTTGTATTTTATGTTTGTTAAAAAAATAATTTTCTTTTTCAAAAGTAATATTAGTAAAGTGTGAGGAAAAAATCCTATCTTTAATTTTTTTTAGAATAAATTATCTTAAAATTTTTATTTATTTTATTTTTTTAATTAAAAGTAGTGAAATTGAAATATAGTATGACAACCTGGGAAAGTGGTTTTATGCGATAAATTTTATATTTTATGAATTTTATATGGAAAGCCTTTTTGATATTGTGGCAGTCAGATGACAGGTTGGATAGATTCCGTTAGTTAAAAAAAAATATATAAAAAACGGATTAAAAAATTATTTTTAAGAAAGAATTGTCTTACATATTAACCCGTAACTTTAGATATCCAAAAATAATTCTTTGTAGATTTAACATTTAACAAAACAAATAATATCATTCTAATATAAAATATAAAATTAAGAAGATATGAGGGAAGCCCAACATAAACCCTAATACTTTTCAAATATTTTCTGGTGGGAGTTATGGCTTTCTCATTCCTTAATCATTCTTAATACACTTTTCAAATTACATTTTAATCACCAAATCAACATCTTTCTGATAACCCTAACGAAGAACAACCAAAACATCCCAATAAAAAAAAAAAAAAAGAGGATAATATAGACATACGTAAGGTTAGGTGGAAAGCATAATTTTTGAGAGAAAGGATTTGTTTTGTTAAGAAGATATGGTATGACATGTAACTTTCTAGGCATATTTAAATGCAGTGTATTTGGCAAACACATGGGACCAAATCCAAGTACGAACAAAGTAACAGTTGATAATTGCACAACATTTAGACGACATTCGAAAGAGAAATATCAGTTGAGTGGGGAGTCTATCATCGCTTTTACGATAATGGGTTTTGTTTTTAGTTTGATTGAATTCCAATGACATGAGCTTCCATTATCAATAGTCATTCTCTCTACATGGTGCTTCAAACTATACCTTATCACCTTTTTTATATACTGTCTCTGCCCATTTTCGTATTCTAATGTTTCCAGTAAATTGTTCATGTATCTACTTGACACATCTAGATATAGATTATGGACACATCCAGATATAGATTAGAGGGGTGTTACCTCTATATGAGGAAGATTAGAGGTGAATTAACACTGTGATTATATAAAATTTGAATAGTTATTAGAAAATATATAATTAAAATTTTAAAAAAAAGTTGAAGATAAAATCATATATTTTCTTTTAGTAAATATGTATACGAAAAAAAATTAATAAAATTTTAGTTTTTATTTTACTTTATTTTCAAGTTATTATTTAAAAAAAAAAAAATCTATGATTTTGGGATGATTTTAATTGAAAATGAAATGGAATTAGGCTCTTGAGAACATCGATAGTGTACCCCACACTAATAATAATATTTCTGCGTCTCTTCCAATGCCACATGTTACACAATTATTAGATCAATTAAAAAATAATAAAATTTCAAGGATTTTCAAATTAAAACATCGATAGTCTATGCATCATCTCTGATTCCTTCTCTCGGATACCCATATATATTAACCCTCATTTATAATCATCAAATCTTGATCATGTTTGAAAGTAAAGAACTGATCAAATTCTCTCCACTAATGATTATTTAATTAAATTAAGTAAAAATATGTAATATATATATATATTAAATTAATATATTCGAATTCGTTTTATATATGACAAACTAAATTAAAAAAAAAAAATAAAATCAGCAATAGATTGGAAAATGTTTCAAATTTTGGGAGGAAATTTTTATATTTTATTTTTAAAAAAAAATCCCAAATTTAAATCTTTAAAATCAATCAAATATATCATTTCAAACAAATGAAAACAGAAAAAATATATATCAGTAAAATTAGTATGTGGAATTATTAGTGATCTAGGATACCCTACTGGAAAAAAAAAAGAAAAAAAAAAAGACATAATTATAAAATTCATTTAGAAGTACCATTATAGTCTACTAATAACATTATGAATTGGATCACAATTCATGTAATCTCTCATCCATTGGCTAAACCAGAACCAAAGATGTAGACAAGTCTAATAATAAATGATTATCACATCAACCAAAATACACACAGTAATTGTATTGTATTGATACAAGTGGGAGAGAGGAGAATATGGATTGAAGGCCAGGGTTTAGTTACTGTTGATGTTGTGAAGTGGAGGTATCTGAAAAAAGATCAGATGGGGTTTTGATGTCTCCCTCTGAGAAATGTATGAATCATCATGTTTTATGTGTTGTTCTATTCTTTGTCCCCTACTTTGCATCTCATCAATGTCACTTGCTAACTGTCTTCTTTCTTTCTTTTCTCCTATCATTCATACCACTGTGAGTTTAACATCTGATTCAACTTCTAGATAAAAAGCATCTACCAAATTGATTTAATTAATTAGGCTCATAATTTATTTTAAATTCAGTTTGTATAGTTTCTGTTGGGGAGTTGAAATTGATTGGAAGATAGATGTAATGATTTAAGCATTCAATATAAAAAGTGTTACGAATTAGATCGGATTCATTAGAAAAATATATTATTTATTATTATTATTATTATTATTTATTATGTAATTTGTGGTATAATATAAAGTTGATTTTTTTTTTAAACAAAGTACAATTAGTATTGAACAAAGCTAATACCATGGAGCGACATAAACCATGAGCACAAAAATAAGGGCTAAAACCGATTCAGATTGGATTCAAATTTACCTATTTAGGGTTCAAACGGTCTCGATTCAGTCTAAAAAGTCGCGATTAATTGTTGATCTGATTTGATCTCATATTTCTACGAACCGAACCGGATCCATTAGTAATTAAATAATGGTATAAGGGTCTAGGGACCCCCAAACTTGACTATATTTTTCAAGTTAATCCTTAAACTTTACGAATGGTCAACTTAACCGCTCAACTTTCAAATAGTAGGTCAATTAAGTCCTTTTGTTGATGTGGAAGATGATCTGACAGCAAAAAGGTTAATTTAAAAATATCAAGAAAACCCTCCACATCAGCAAAAAGGGCTTGATTGACCTAAAATTTGAAAGTTAAAGGGTAAAATTGATCTTTCATGAATTTGAAGGGCTAACTTCAAAATTATCGTCAAGTTTAGAGACTCCTGAGACCCTTATGTCATTTTTAAAAGGAGGAAAAAAAAGTTGAAATTCTTAAATATTATTTCTTCTTCTATTTCCTATCTTCATAGTTGAAAACTATCAAGTTTGGATAGTGAACATTAAAACTCATTTTAAAGGTATTGAATTGTGGCAATGAGTTGAAATATAGAAGCAAGTATAGTCTTTAAGAGATAATCCAACTCTTAACCAAATTAAGATCAATGAAGAAGAAGTTGCAAAATCACCAAAAGTTTTGTCATACATACAAGTAGTAGCGTCAGAAACAATTTTCAACTATGGCTTGTGAGATTCTAAAAAAGGATTGAGATCAACTACAAGAGATGTACATGAGTAGTGAAAAGACAAAACAAGTGAAAGGAAAAAACAAATGTAAAGACAAAACTAATGTAGGTTTTGAACTTCATGAGAGAGTTTGATGATTGAAGTTTTAAGGACGAAAGCAATGAAACCATAAAAGAATATGCAGATAAACTCACGAAAGTTGTTAACAAAATCATACTACTTAAAAAAAGATATATTTGACCAAAGAGTTGTTGAGAAGATACCGGTAAGTCTGCTTAAAAGATTTGAGTCCACCATATTTTCTCTAGAGGACTCAAGGATTTGACTAAGATTTCCTTATATTAGCTTATTCAAGTCTTTCAAGCTCAAGAGCAAAGAAGATTTTTTAACAAGAAGAACCTGCTGAAGGAGCTTTACTTGCAAAGTAAAACGAAAAGTCTCAAGTAGGTGAGAAGAATTATTTTGGTGAGAAGAAAAACAAATAAGAAAATGAAAGTCAAGAAAGTAGAGTTTGGCTTAAAAATGGAGGTACTAAAAATATCCTTCATGCTTTCAAATATAAAAGAAAAGATCATTCTGATAGTTATTGTTGGTATAGACCTAATGTGCTATGCGGATAATGTAAGCAATTTGATAATGTTAAGAGAGTACAACAAAAATCAAAATGAACAACCACGATAGCAAACTAAATACATTAGAAAATCAACAACATTATCAAGTTCAAGTGTTATTTTTGCTACATGTTATGCAAGTAACACCGCTGTAGATACTTGACTTGTCGATAGTGAGCGTACAAATCACATTACACCAAAAAGTATTTTTATTTTTGCACCCCCTATTTAAAAATAATTCGAAAAAATACATACTTTTCATAAATAATTCATTTTATAGAAAAATGGATATGGACCATTCAAGACAATCTCGCTAAATGGAAGTAAATATTTCATCTTGTTTATAAATGATTTTACTAGATTTTGTATATATTTCTTAAAACAAAAATCTTAGGTTACTAATGTAATTTTCAAGTACAAAACTTAAGTAGAGAATCACGTAAATAGAAATATCAAAGTGGTAGAATCAGGTAATGGTTTTAAATATACCTCTAACAAGTTTGAAATTTTTTGTGTTGAAGCGGGAATATAACATTAGCTAACAAAACTTTACTCTCTAAAAAAAAAATGGAATAAGAGAAAGAAATTAGAAAGGACATCAAGATGGCTAGATGCTTGCTCTTTAAGAATTAAAACTTTCTAAGTTAAAGCTGTTAACACTACACATATCCATGCATCAACTCAATAAGCTATCTATTAAAATTGTTTAAAACACCTTTTTTTAAGATTTGATATTGAGTGAAACTAGAAGGGGTGCATTTTAGAGTATTTTTAATGGTTTTAATTATACATATATATCTAAAGTAATCCAACCATATATCTAGTAAGTATACGCTAGTCGAATCTAAACATATACATTTTTTAAATAATATTTTATGTTAAATTAATATTTTTATTTAATATATTTAAATAAATTGAGTTAATATATTCAAACAAATTGAGTTGGAACTTAAATTTTATAGGATACAATTTACCTCAATCAACCAACTCAAATTTGATTAATCAAAAGTCTGCGAATGATGAATATTCAAAGTTTTATGAATCCATACTTCATATTTTCATTTTATTAATACATAATAATAGTATATCCTTATTATTAATAAGGAGAAAAGTTAGTTAGTGCAATTAATTTTGTACTATGTGAATAAAATAGAGAGGAAAGATGATAGATGAAAGGAGAATGGCAGGCAAAGTCATCATATGAAAGAAGATAAGATTGCAAATATGATATCATGTGTCGACATTTTGGTTTGCTTGGTTCTGGACTCACAAGACAACCCACTGTGCCTTCCCTGTTTCGTAACATCATCACCGTTGAACTTGATGAAGAGCTGAAATCAGTTTCTACTCATCTCAACTTTAATCTACCTGCGTTGTGATATAAATATCTGAATTTTATTACCTGTCGGTTAAATATTTATGATCACAAAATACCATATTTTTATATTTATTTCAAAATTCATTAAAAAAATTATATATTTATAAAATAAATAAATAAAATTACACATCCATTTAAAATATTAAAAAAAAAATCATCCTATTCATTTATCATTCTATTCACCTCTATTTATTTCAAATCAGAAGGAAATAATATTATATTGTTCTACATTTTTATTTTATCTAGTTTAATATTTTAAATAATTTATTTTTTGATATAATAAATTTTAATGAATTATTTTGAACAAAATAATCCATCCTAACTAATTAAATTCAATAATAATTAATTTTAAATATTAAAATAAATAATAAAAAAATTCAAACAATACTAGTGATGCACATCAAATTTAGACAGATTTATTAACCAATCAAGATTTTGCCTTGTAACATCCGCGTAATTTAAAAGGTAATTTTGCTTGAATTAGTTAAACCAATCAAGATTTCTCCTACGTGGCCATATTTATTTGTTTGGTTTCCTATTTGGACTTGATGAGATGGGTTTGTGGGTTGGGATCTCAGAATCATGAGCTCATTACTATGAAGTATTTAGTGAGGAGTGGGTTGGGCTTTTAGCCCACATCCAATCCTATCATTTTGGGCTTTGAGCTCGAATGTTTTTGGACGGAAAGGAAAAAACTCTTGAGTCAATATTATACGACGTTACCGAGAGAATAATATAATTTTGCCGCCTTTTCATTTCGTTCATATTCATGTCATGGGGATGGGGTTCGTTTCTCCTTTGACCTGACCACAAAATGTAAGTAGATCAAAGATTCAAACATGACGAAAGCGATGAACGTAACAATAGCATTACATTGATTTAGGAAAAACATTATAAAGTAGCATTGGAAGTCCGGTCAACCATGCCATATTAATAGTATTTTTTTTTTCAAAAACTAAAAATACTTATATTTCATTTTAATTAATATAAAAATTATTTTAAAAAAAACGAAATTAAAAGGACGGCTAATTTAGATAACTATATTAAATGGCTATATAATTGAGACCTTTCGAAAAAAATTTAATTATTATTAAATAATTTGTTCATCTAATACTTTTAAATATATATTATAATAAAAATTTATATATTTTGATAATACTTTATAGGATAAATTTGACAATTTTTTTTTTCAAACTATATTCAGACCTTACACATGTAAAAAGAAGTGGAAAAGACCTTTAAAAATTAATTTTAATTGTTTAATCTTTATTAGACAATTGAGAGTTGTGTATTACCTAATTACGTTGATTTTTTAAATGAATGGTTGAAATATGTATAAATTCGAGAGTAAGCAAAGTAAGAAAAGTATACACAATTACTTATAAATTATTATCAAATTTTATAAATCAAAATTTATATTTTATATATTAATAAATTTATAATTATATGTTATAAAATTCCACTCTTATTTTTATATTTTAATTTTCATATTATTTTTCCACTCTTTTTTATATTGTAATTTTGATATTTTTAATGTAATGAATTAAGTTATAAAATTAGTTAAAATATTTGAATATCACTTATAAAATTAATATCAAATCTTATAATGGAATATTTATATTTTAGCACCGCAGGTTTGTCATATCAGTAAAAATATCTTTTAACTTTTTATTTATTACCAAAAAATCGATTTTATATATATTCCGTCCAATTTACTTTCGTCAGTCACTAGATGAATAATATTTAGGGGTACTTTGGTGATTTTAATATACTTTTTTTAAATAAAAAATATTTTTCAAGCAAAATATAAAAAAATATTTTTGAAAAATTGGAAATTACAAAAATATTATTGGGGTTATTTTCATTTTTGTTATTTTATAACTTTTATTTACATCATATAGCCCAACTTTAAAAATTTTACAAAAATAATCTTTCAAACTTTCACTTTTAAAAAATGAACCAAATTGACCATTTTATCCTTCTATGAATATATTTTACACTGATCAGTGAAGCTGTGAAGGTGATCTGTGAAGAGGATCTTCACATATGTGATGGTCAATTTTTGAAAATTAAAGTTTGAGTGGCTCAAAAATAGAAATAAACTTCTATGGGTTTAATTTTGAATTTTTAAATTTTATTTAGTTTATTTTATATAATTTTCCCTATTATTATTATTGGGTTACTGTTCATAAAATTAAGAGAAATAGTCAAAAACGATTTTTTTCCCCTTTTTTTTACAAAAAAAATGAAAAAGGTCAGAATTTTTTTTGGCCAAAAGGTGAAATCTGCGATGTCCTTTTATAAATTTGTCAATTTCAAATCTGCTTGCTGATGTTATTATCGGGAAGGAAACTTTAATTTAATCTTCCCGGTGTGGGATATGTATTTATTTTTTACTATTGAATGGTAAGATGGTTATTTTGGTCTATTTTTTGCAATTTTTTTTTTAAAAATTAATTTTATAAAAGTTTTAATGTTGATTTAAAAATATAATTTTTTCAATAAAAAAGCTTTTAAAAATGCAAATGACCCTAAAAATAAAAATAATATAATCTTTAAAATAATAGTGGTCTTGTAGTTTTACTTTATTTCTACTTTGTTTTCACTAATTGCATTAAACATTTACCTTTATACCCTCATTCAACCACTCATTAAATTATGTTATTTTTAATTAAATAATACATTTAATTTTATCATTTTTAATAAAAAAATCCAAAATAAATATGAATTTATTTTATTTCAATTTTTTGAATTAAATAGTATATTTCAAATATGTTATTTTTAATAAAAAATCATATTTTAAAATAAATATATAAATATGTTGCATTTTATAAAAAAAAATTAAAAAAATTAATGTTATTTGATTTTTTAAATAAAAAATAATTTTATTATTTAATTAAAATAAAAAATAAAATTAATTTATTATTATTTTTTATTAAAACTAACATATTTAAATAGATTATTATATTTATAAATATAAAATAAAAATATATTTTTTTAATTTTATTTTTCTTTTTTTTAAAAAAAAAAAAACTCTAGTTAGTGAGTGATTTATAATAAAAATAATGGAAAATAATTATTGATATCCTTATCATATAAATTTTAAAATGGGTGGAATGCAATATAAATCAATAAATTTTATTTTATTTTTTATAATAAATTTGTCCTATCCAAATTTTTTGAAATAGTAACTATTATTCTTTAGATCCTAAAGCATTTTAAAACCAAGTTAAGCTAGCTCTCCACATACTACATGGAGCACCAAAAACTTTGGGGTAAACGGATATAGAGAGATAAAAGTAAAAGAACGAAAATGGATACAATTTCTAAGCAATGACATATTATGTACAGATTTGTCCGAGTCTTATTATTAAAACACTGTGACTACCATGATGCTTCCCTTCCTTCCTGCATTACACTATATTATTATAATCTGTAACTTTCTGTTTTCTGTATATATACAATTTACCAACTCGCCACGTGTTCTTAGTGGATCAGATTCATTGAATATTTACACCCTTCACGTTAATCCTTAAAAAGGAGACAATTCCACACCTCTAAACAAAAAACATCTTCCCATCACGAGACATTTACAACATTATTATTATCCCAATAAATTAATTTTGCAGCTAGCTGTCTCATATGACCCCTTTACTTAATTCCTAATCTAACCCCATTTGCCTGATTATTGTTTTCATTCAAAATTTGGTACCATTGATTCTTATTAGTTATTTGCTTTTGATTTTGAATTATCATGGAGAATATGAAATCAAAATGAAATGGAACAGTGGCTAGAAAGACGTCAATGCATAAAATTATATTCAATGTACAAACTGCCAATACGATGTCGTTTTCCGTTCGCAGGATTTATGAATTATTGAATCGAATGCAAAAACAACGCTTTGAACGTAAAACGAAAAAATGGTCAAAAGCCAGCATTGATGAGCTCTTCTTCGAGCGCTTCTTCAAGCCAAAGCTGCGATTCTTCCATCAACCGAGGACTCAATCTGAACATCAACACACAAAACTCCATCTGATTCAACGCATCGTCACCGTCGAGATCACCTTCTCTAACCATACTCGCCAGCTCCTCATCTCCCATGTCTTGCAATCCAAGCAAAGCAGAGTTTTTCCTCAAGCTCTCAATTGTAATGACTCCTCTTTCTTTATCCATCAGCAGCTCAAACCCATTGCACAGCTCTCTTATCAGTCCCTCGCCGCCCAATTTGTCAGCCATTACCGGCAAAAGATCCTCGAAATGACCACCCATCTTGCTTACACCTGCCATTCAGATATTTTGATTGTGAGGAAAACAAAATGGAGATTTGTGAGTATAAATATAGGAAGGAGAGAGAAGAGGTCAGGTTCTTCTTGGAAAGAGGAAGGTGTCATGGAATCCTTGTGGATGGGTAGAAAAGGGAACATATTCTTAATTGTTTTGGTCGGCTTCTGCCTGTGCAGAGCCTCTGTTTCTAAGAAGTTTATCAAGGCTAGTTTCGTCATTTTCCAATATTTTAGATTTGTGTTCTCGGTGTTTGACTTTATCCAAATATAGCTGGAGAATGGGTGTTTACAAGGGTAGTTTTGTAATTTGTGGACAATTTTGGAGGATAATATGGTCATTTGACTGGGCTAATATTTTTGACTTTGGATGGTTGGCTATTTGTATTGTATTGTATGTAAGCTGTTAATCTAGTTCACATACATTGTTTGAATTGGTGTGTTCATGAAATTCACGCTTATTTGCTCGGAAACAACAGTTGTAGCCCAGTCAATATTTCATTGCCCGCAAGTTTCTTCAGAAATTAACCTCTAATTTTTCCCAGTTTAAGAAAATTAATTTTGAAACCCTCTGATCTATCAAATTTGAGTTCAGATTCAGATTTACAAAATAGAAAAGTGAGCGTGGCCCATGAGCTAAGCTGATGCGATGTACATACATCATATTTATCTGCTAAATATATCTAAAAATAGAAATTAGAATATCAACTATGAGTTTTCTTTCCTTATCGGGAAAGAAACAAAATACCAAGAAAAAATGATAGGTAAAGTATGATGAAACATCATAACATGATATGAACCCAGCTAACAAACAATTCGCTTCTATGGCGTGTACGACGATATGTGGCTCCAACTCACATGGCTCATTTGACTGTGCCTGCCCACGAACTACGTGTGTCTTAATTAAATTTAAAATCAATCATCAACCTACAACCACTAACACGGACAATTATATATTATTTGCTTCAGATCTGGGATCCGCTCCAAATAATTTAAATGTTGCAACACAGCTGTGTTTATATCAGCTAAAGTTATCTATTCAAAATCACTGATAAAAATTGAAATACAAGGTGAAAATGGGAAAAATCAATGACACATTTAAAAGACCTGACTTATCATCGACCTTGTTCTAATGTGACTGTTAACTCATTATGAGAGAATGTTTCGGGTTTGTTACTAGACGATGAAGCTATGCTGGAAGCGCAACGACGTACCACAAAAGCTGGTTGTTTAGGAGACGGAAGAGTTGCAGTGTCACTTGCAAGCATGAAAACGACATGAGACATTGTGGGTCGATCACTTGGGTCTTCTTGAACACATAGTAGACCAACGTTAACACACTTTATCACTTCGTTTGCGTCGCATGTTGTGGATATTGTCTGGTCTAGCAAATTCAGTGCCTTGTCTTCCTTCCATAGCTGCCATGCCTGTCCCATAAATAAATAGTATCAGAATGTTGTTAGATTTGGAAATCATGAGGTTTTGTTCAAAGATATATGGTTCTTACATAGCCTAGAAGACTCAGATTTTGTTCTGGTTGGTAAAAGCCTGTGTTTCTTTTTCCTGTGATCATCTCCATTACAACAACTCCAAAGCTAAATACATCTGATTTGAATGAAAATAGACCGTCTAATGCATACTCAGGAGACATGTAGCCACTGATAATCAAAAGAAAACATAACTTTGTTTAAGTTTCAAAGCAATGGAAGTGTTTGAATGTATTTTATTGCATTCAGTTTACTTACTAAGTTCCAACTACTCTGTTGGTGTTGACAGCAGTTTCCTTGCCTCCAAAAATCCTAGCTAGGCCGAAATCAGAAATCTTTGGATTCATTTCTTCGTCAAGTAAAATATTACTAGTTTTCAAATCTCTATGAATAATCCTCAATCTAGAATCTTGATGTAGGTATAGAAGTCCACGAGCAATTCCAAGAATTATGTTGTAGCGCAGTTTCCAGTCCAATCTTCTGCTTAGTTTTTGATCTAACAAGGTAAAGCTCAAAATAAGGATCTATTTTACATTGTCAAGGACTTTGCAAGCTGAAGTGAAAACTAAAGAGATTCAGATTCAAACCAAATATGAAGAAATCTAAGCTTTTGTTAGGCATGTACTCATACAGCAACATCTTTTCCTCTCCACTGACACAATATCCCATAAGTCTAACAAGATTTCGATGTTGAAGTCTAGCAATCAACAGGACTTCGTTTTTGAATTCTTCTAAGCCTTGGCCTGAGCCACTAGAGAGTCTCTTTACTGCTATTTCTTGTCCTCCAGGAAATGTACCCTGATAATAACAGCATTCATAAAACTTCCATTACTAACATTCATACAATGAGTGAGTTTTGGTATTTTTACCTTATAAACAGGTCCAAACCCTCCTTGTCCCAATCTGTTTGCACTTGAGAAGCTTTTTGTAGCCACCAGAATGCTTTCCAAGTCGAAAAATGGTACATCAATGCCTTTCCCATCATCTTCATTGAATCTGCCTGAATCTATTAAGTCCTTCACTTGTCTCTCATTGTCACACAAGTGTATTGCCATGTTTCTCTTTATGTTTCCTGAATTCAATCAATAAGCTGCTAAGTTACAACATTTAAGGACACCAGATAAACTATCCTGTAACTTAAGTAATAATTACCTTGTCCCACAGCTATTCTTTGTCTTCTGTAAAATCTATAAAAAATTATGCCTGTGAATATAACTAAAACAATCATGCCTATAGAAGCCAATGCAATTATCAAAGGCAAAGACACGTTTCCCTTGATCTTGCTATCATTAATACACTTTAAGCTTAAGCTGTTCCAATGGAATCCTGTATCACATAAGCACCTTGTCTTACCATCTTTCGCTTTATTGCAAGAGGAGTTAGGCCAAGTCTTGCAGTCTCCAGAGGAAAAGCAAGTTGGTTCTACTGGAGGATCCCAAGATATCTCCACTTCAACTCTACCTGTAAGTGAGTCTACTTCACACCAGCCAGTTACATTAAAAGGTAATGACCTGTTGAGCTTCAGAAAATCGGCTTTTAGAGCTCCTTTGTCACAAATATCTTGATTTTTAGTTTGTATGACAAATTTTTGTGTGTCTGCATTGATCCTTGTGACTCTGTAGGTGCCACCAGGTGCCTCAAAGTTGACCTGGCTGGCAGAGATATTGCATTTGAAGTTGAAGTACTTGGCATCACCACAATCTGGTCCTGTGCTTAGAGGGTATGGAATAAGGTTTGTTCCACAAGTATCACAATTTCTTGGACTTAACTCTGCAGAAAAAAAACAGAAAACAAGATAGATGCTTTCAACATAAACCAGCAAGTCATGAACTCAATCATTCAACAAAAAAATACAAGATTAAGTACCTATATCTAAGCGCGCTACTCGAACAAAGAGGCAACCACCACCCAGATACTCCTCTTGTAGATTGTTGATATCTTCTGACCAAATCCAGCAGGCATTGCCACCAACAGCACCAGTTTGTGTTTGATATGAATAAGCCTGGCACTGACAATTGCTAAGACACTCCATCTTGCATTCTGCTTCATCCTTAGCATCAAATTCAGAATCTGGGTTTCCAACATTCATCATATTCAATCTCAAGAATGTGTCACTCTCAGAACTTTTGCCACATATCTTGGACTTCCTTGAACACCCTCCTGAGAAATCTCCTCTGCTCCATTTCTCCGGAAAGTTAGCATCAAAGCCAGGCAAACATTTGCACATCTCGTTGTTATTGCTATCACAGCTGCCGAAATTCCCACAGGCGTTGTATACACTACATCTGTCTCTAGGCTCTGCCCAAACCAATGACCAAACCTTCAGATTATTCCACTTGGAGTACCTTGCTTGGCCTGAGAAACTAATTATCAATCTTGTGTTAATGTACAATGATGATGTCAGGTATGGCACTGTCACATTATGGGCACTGGTGAAATTTGACAGCAAGAAGGATATAGCAGAGGGCATCGCATCTGAACCTATAAATTTACCCGAAACTCCACTTTTCCAATACTTGATTGATCTGTTCAAAACAATGAACTGATTCTCTTCCTCTTGATCTAACCGAAAACTGAAGTTCCCAGGTGCAGGTTCATCTAAACTTGTCCAGGAAGTCAAAACCATATCATCATCCATTTTCATCCCTGGAAGAAATGTATCTGTCGGATGATCAAAACTCTGCCACAAGGTTGTCAACAAGTGAGTCTCTTCATCTTCAAAACCAACAACCAAGTTTCCAGAATCCATCAACTTCACAATCCTCTTCACAGAAGACAAATTTCCCAGATCTGTGGACCAGTAACTTCTCCCATTTCCATCCAAAACCTTCACATTCCCATCTCCTGTGAGACCAAAAACACCACTATCATCTACAACAGGTCTGTCTCTATTAGCCACCCATACAACAGTTGGTGGTTTATACCCATGATACCACATTCCGACATATCTTCTATGACCAGAGCTTCCATTAGGACTAAAGAATCCTAATTCAAATGTTCCCATAGAAGACACAAGAGTTTCTCTTTCACTATCTCTGATCAAATCACCCAATGTTAAGCTATCTTCACCATGACTACATACATAACAAGTACATGCACACAAAAAGAAGAGTGACCACATGTGTGCTAGAGTAGAGATCTTCCAATGATGAATGTAATGATATGATAGCTTTTGTTTTTCTAAATATCTTAAAATGATGAAAACATATATGGAATATTTTCTTCTCTAGGTTTCCATTTTGCTGCCTTTAAAAATTTGTATTTGCAAATGACCCACAAGGCCACTTGGTCAGCAGTTCACAGTAGATTGAGTTGAATAGGGAGATATGTTTGCAATACTTGTAAAGCTGATAGTGACATCTTTGAATTTTGTGTTAAAATAGATTTCTTCATTGAATAGAAAATTTGTGTGGAACTTACTTCGATGCATTGTTTGAAGAAGAGCCGCACTGCACTGGTTTAAAGCAAAACTCATCTAGGAGATAATGTACATTGTTAATTAGCATGGATTACGTAAGGCTCACGCAATCATTACTAATCCTACTAACAGTGTGACTATACTGGAACCATAATGGATCACTTTGTCAGTATAAACTTGCATCAATATAATTTGAAAGAAATGGATCTACTAATGCAAGAATTTCTGAAATTTTAATGCGATATTAGCATAAAAGTTGAATTATTATCATCGAATGGAGGACATCCAGGTCAATATCTGTCAATTTCATGTTTCTTTTCTGCTACTGGTTGTTGAAAAATTTCATCTCATTTTGAGAAGAATAATATTATAAAAATATGATTATGAAACATTAAAAAAACTGATTTCGGAAAAGGAAGAGGGAAAATCAAATCGTTTTCTTTCCATTGTCTCCAATGATGATGAGGACATATGTAGACTGGTGTTGTCTTCTGCTTTAATGTCATTTTTCTAACCCCTGATTTGTCCACGTACTGCAGTTGAAACTGGTAGATCAGCTGATGCTACTTAGTATTGGGCCGAGTATCATTTGGGCTTAATTTCTTAAGATGGGGATGCTTCTACGTAGTAATTGTAAACATAGAAAATCTCAATCGATGAATGGGATTTAGTTACAGAATATACACAAATCATTTGTTATATTGTCTAACTTACTTCATTTGGGTATATATATTATAGTCATAATAAGTAAATGTATAATATTTTATCTACCTTCTAAGGTAATTGATATTTCATTGTTTGTTTCTACTTTACTAGAAGAAGCTGAAGCTACAGATTTAATAACTCTCCTCACAACAAAGGCTGGTCTTTTAGGTGTTGGGAGGTTTGTCGTCACAGAACTAAGTAAGATAACAACTTCAGACATGCTCGGACGATCATCCGGATCTTCTTGTACACATAACAGGCCAACAGTTATGCACTTCAAAACTTCATCGATTTTAGTTTTGGAACTTGAAATAAGGTTCTCATCCACCATATCCAACACTTTGTCTTCTTGCCACAACTTCCAAACCTAGAAAGTTTCCATTTTAAGTAAATGATCATAAAGTAAATCATTACTTGAGAAGTTATAAACTGCTTACATAACCAAGAAGACTCAAAGCTTCCGAGGAGTTGTAAAATCCTGTATTTCTTTTTCCACTGATGATCTCAAGTACTACTACACCAAAGCTGAAGATATCCGATTTTACTGAAAAAATTCCATCCAAAGCATATTCTGGAGACATATAACCACTAATTCACAAATCACAATCATAAGAAATTAGAATTTTTCCAACCTTATAGACTTCGAAATATTATTATGTGCCATTAGAAATACTTACTAGGTACCAACCACCCGATTTGTTGCTCCTTCCGTTTGCTTCCCTTCAAATATCCTCGCCAAGCCAAAATCAGATATTTTAGGGTTCATCTCATCATCAAGTAAAATGTTACTAGTTTTTAAATCTCTATGAATTATTCTCAATCTTGAATCTTGATGAAGATAAAGAAGTCCTCGGACAATCCCCAAAATAATGTTGAATCGCATTTCCCAATCCAATAACTCTTTGAGATTAGGATCTGGAAGAATAGCACAAAATAAATTAATGACATGATGCTATTAGTATCTACAGAATCTAAAAACAAATAAAAAAAATATGGTTAGAAGCAAACCAAATATGAAGGAGTCCAAACTTTTGTTGGGCATAAATTCATAAAGTAAAATCTTCTCATCCCCTTCTATGCAATATCCCAGCAATCTGACCAGATTGCGATGTTGCAGTCTAGCAATCAACACTACTTCATTTCTGAACTCTTCCATACCTTGCCCCGAAACTTTTGACAATCTCTTGACAGCAATTTCTTTACCTTCTGAAAACTTACCCTGTGATCACAAATGCTTTAAAGATGAATAGACTTGTTACAAGAGATTAGTTGCAAAACAAATGAGGTGAAATAAAACCTTATAAACAGGGCCAAAACCTCCTTTTCCAAGCATGTTTGTTTCAGAGAAATGATCAGTTGCTTCTAATACCATTTTAAAATCAAAGAAAGGTATATCTATCCCTTTCTTGTCTTCATCATTTAGCCCTCCTTGGTCTATCAACTCTTTGACATGCTTTTGATCATTTGGCAGATTGCTTCCCCTGCTTTATGAGTCATTATGTTGCCTTAGTAAATTGTATGCTCATGACAATCCAATTAAGTATGATGCAAATGAGGCAATAATAACTACCTAGCTTTTACTTTAGTTTTTCTTCGGAAGATAAAAGCAATTGTGCCTATGAATGCAAGAGCAATCACACTAACAATGACAACCACTGCAATAGTTAGAGTCCATTCCTTCTTCTGCTTAGTGGTTTCATCAGAGCCATGGTAGCCGGGAGGTGGAGCTACAGTACCTACTATTTAAACAGTGACATTCAAGTAAATTTAGTTAGAAAAAATAAATAAATAATTCAACATCGTACAATGGAATGGTGTTTAAAGTGTAAAGGTACTCTCACAGTTAATCTCTAACTTAGATAAATACGTTTAGTAACAATTCCAATGATAAAAGATATATAACAATAAACCATAAACTTGCCAGTAGTATACTAGTAAATAAACTTCGAAACTTCGATGTATCAAATAAAAGTTTATTTTTTGGGATTCAATTAGCCGCTACAATAGTAATTATAAACAAAAAAATATCTCTGAAGAATGAAAATCATATGCATGTATTTAAGCAGGCATAGAATAGATATATAGTTTTATTGTGAAAGAGAAAACTAGCAGAAGAGCACCTAGAGGTGGTCCAATGTGCACACGGAGAAAGATTTCAAATCCTCTGTCTGTGTTGTCCTGCTCAATATTGTTGAGATTCTCTGTCCAAATCCAACACGTTTCATCACTTCTGGAAGAGGTTGTCGGTATGCCAACTGTATAAGCCTGACAATTGCAATCCTTCAAGCACTCATCTCGACACTCTTCTGTTCTCAGGAATTCAAATGTATTATCCCAACGCCTCACTTTAGTCACTTTTAAGCTAGTGAAGTTTCTAACCTTTATTGAGTTATTGCACACAGGCATAGTCCGCTGACAACCTTCAGAAAAGTCTTCAGAGTTCAAGTTGACACGCTCAAAGCCTGGTAAACACTCGCACTTTTCATTTTTGTTGCTGTTACAGACAGCAGAGTTTCCACAAGCCTTGAATACACTGCATGAATCTGCAGGCTCTTTCCACACTACATCCCACGAATTACTGCTAGAGGAAATCAATAATTTTAATACTCCATCAAATTTGATCACCACCCTCGATTTCTGTTGCCTAGCTGCCCTGTTGGATTTTGAACTATAATTCGTAGAAGAATTCGATAAGACATCGGATACTTGGGGGATCACATCACTAGACATGACTTTATTATCCGGAGCTATGGATATGAATTTATTACCCGAAACTGGACTCTTCCAATGAGTATCATACTTGTCTTTTTTAATGATGTACTGGTCTTCTTCTCTCTGAAATTTATATTGCCCTTCTGCTGGATTGTCATAACTTGCCCAAGAAGTGAGTACAATTTTTTCATCCAGTTTCATTCCGGGAAGAAATGTATCTGTTGGATGACTGAAGCTATCCCACACAAGTTGGGACGAGTTGCTTTCTTTATCAATTGTTTCCAGAATCAGGTTCCCAAAATCTGTGAGCTTCACTATTGTTTCGTTGCGATGGGTAAAATTGGTATTCCAAACAGAGTTTTGATATTGATCCAGCAGCACAAGATTACCATCTTCACCAATTCCAAAAGCACCTTTAGTATTGTTCAGAGGGCGTTCTCGATTGGCGACCCACACAACTGTGCTTGGACCAAAAGGATAGTACCATATCCCCACGTATCTTCTGCTGTCATTGCTTCTATTAATAGGAGTGAAAAATCCCAACTCAAATTCTTCTCCATTAGAAATGATAGTTTCATTATCACTAATGAAATCATTCAACATTAAACTATCTATAGCCAAGCATAATGGAAGACAGAAACTTAACAAAAGAAATAAGCTACTGGTATTACAAGTAAGGCAAGATCTCCTTACCATCTCTCTTCTTAGCCTCCAGGGCGGAACATAACAAACCGGAGTAACTTTGTATAAATCCTTCTTAGTAGACTTTTCTCCGTCCAGAAGCAGCTGCACATGGACTCAAAATTAAACCGAGTACCCCCATCTGTATGTTAAAGAGGCAAGCGTTTATGTTAGCAATTTTCTGCTTATAACACTTTAATTGATGGATAGAAATTTCAATGAACAAATGATATTGATTGATACCCACCACGTCGTAATTTTTAAAGCATACAGAAAAGAAGAAAACAAAAGGACAGTAAAAGATTGCCTATACTTGTTAGGCCTCAAACACAATCAAGTCAAAGCCGTCCATATATTTTAGAGCATTTTAATTTTCCATGTGATACCTAGACAGCAATGCCAACGATGGGACCCCAACCACAGTACATTCTCTTAGCATAACTTTTGCTTTCTTGAAATGAAAAATCTGTAGAACATGTGATTAAATCAAATACTAATATGGCTACAAAAGGATGTAGATAAGTCAAAGTAACCTAAAGCAAACATTTCCACATATCTTACCGGGTCCACCTAAAGGAATGTTTAAACGAGATCAGTCTAGCTTTGTCATGTCCTTGAAGTTTCTCGGATGATATTGATAGTAATACTACGATTTAATAGTCTCATCATATGCAAATTACATCTCGGCTCCCACCTAATGCAATCAAGACCAGAATCAAACTATCAAGTTTTAAACTTGTTATTGCAAGTAGAGAAGAAATGATACATGTGATCAATCTCTGCACACAGATGAAATTCAAGCTTCATTCAAGCATTTGCCCGAACACGTAGTCTGCTACTTTTAGTTCCCTGCACATACACAAACCGATGCCAATTTCCCCAATTTTAATATACTAAATGAGAATGCTAATTTCATAAATATGTAAAATATTGTTGTATCTTCTAAATTGAAAGGACAAATACAGTAGTAGGTAGGAGAGAGGAGATAAGTAGGGTCTGCTCTTTGTTTGGTTGTCATTCGTTATATTTTTGAATGAATCTTCCATGTAATCTTGGACTTGGAAGCAGGGAACATGCAAACAACAATTAGAAACGTGTGGGGGCCATCGATTGCTACAATTTTCCACACAAGCTGACAGATACCATTAAATCATTGAGCTGCCCAATCTTTTCATGATATGGTAACCCAATTTAATCTGTCTTGGCCACTAAACGATGCATGCGTGTTTGCATTACATGTTAAAGTAGTTGTAATTAAAAAAATAAATAAAATTTTGGAGAACGAGAATAAGATGCATTACATTTTGGAGATCTTGATTCCAAATCCAGCACGGTGCATTAGCAGCATCTCTGGAAAACTGTGTGGGTATGTTAACCGAATAAGCCTGACGACAAGTATAATCATTCAAGCACTTGTTTAGGCACTCATCATCACTTATGCCACTCATCTTTGTAAACTGTATATCCCACTTGCTCACTTTCAAGCGCAAAAAGTTTCCACTCTCTGTTAAGTTATTATTCAGGGAGACATTGTCCGCTGACAACCTTCCGAGAAGTCAGCTGAGTTCCGATTGACCGGCTCAAATCCTTGTAAACATTTACAACTTCCAGAGCTGTTTCTGTTGCAGATTGCAAATTTTCCACAAGTTCTGTAAACACTACATGAATCTTCTGGCTCCTCCCAAGATATCGTCCATTGCATCGGCTCCTTCTTGCTATTTGAGGAAGTTAAGAGTTTGAGCACCCCATCAGAATCCATCACCAACCTCGAATACGTGGAGCCTGGACGTGCTGTTGTGTTTTGGTCGGAATTGCCAATTGGATGACCAATTATTATTCCTGGGTCGACGAAACTATAATCTGACGAATTAAATAAGAGAGACTACTGAATGTTACACATCACTGTACATGGCTCTACCATTGGAAGCTACAGTTAATAATTTATTACCAAAAACTGGACTCTCCCAAATGAATATTCTTGTCTTTTTTTATGGTGTACTCGTTTCCTACCATCTGAAATCTGTATTGCCCTTCTGCAGGATTGTCTTGACTTGCCCAAGAAGTTAGTACTAGATTTTCAACCATTTTCATTCCATGAAGAAATGTATCAGATGGATAATTGAAGCTTTCCCACACAGCTTTCCACGAGTTGCTTTCTTTATCTAGTTTTGCCAAAATCAGGTTTCCAGAATCAGCGAGCTTCGCCATCGTTTCTTTGAGATCGGGTATACTGGTGTTCCAAACCGATGTCTGATATTTATCAAATAGAGATTATACCGAAAGAACCTCCAGTATTATCCAGAGGACTTCCTCGATTGGCGACCCACGCAACTGTCCTCGGATGAAGCCCGTAGTACCACGTATCTTTTGCTGCCATCTCTTAGATCAGTAGGAGTGAAAAATCCCAATTCAAATTCTTCTCCAGCAGAAACAATAATTTCATCATCTTTAATGGAAGCTTTAACAGTTATATTATCTATTGCTAAGTATAATGGAAGACTGAAACTTAACAAAAGAATTGGCAGATCTTTTCTCAGACCAGAACAGAACTATGCCAACTATGGGACGCTCAACCACAGTACTCGCTCTTAGCTTAGCTTTGGTGAGTATGTGATTAAATTAGATGGTAAAATGAGATAAAAACAAGTAACAAGCGTTTACATATTATAGTAACATTGCGTTGTCAAATCATATGTATTTATCCCACGTCACAATCATAATTCCGACCTATTTAAATAGATAAAGAAGTTAAATTACCAGGTTTGATTCTTACTATTACTCCATATTCTACCGACCTTCTAAAGTGATCGTTAATTCATTGTTCGAAGCTACAGAATTAGTAACTCTTCTCATCACAAAGGCTGGTTCATTAGGAGTTGGCAGGGTTGTTGACCCGGAGCTAAGCAAGATAACAACATCGGATATGGTGGGACGATCATCAGGATCTTCTTGTACACATAAAAGCCCTACATTTACGCACTTCAACATTTCATCGGTAATGGCTTTTGAGCCTGAAATAACGTTCTTGTCCATCATATCCATTGCATTGCCTTCTTTCCACAATTTCCATGCCTGGAACAAGGTTTACATTTAAATCATTAGTCACGTACTTAATTCTAATAGAAAGTTAGAAGACATACTTACATAGCCAAGAAGACTGAGACCCTGTTGAAGGCTATAATATCCTATATTTCTTTTTCCACTAATGATTTCAAGAATCACCACACCAAAACGGAAGACATCAGATTTCACGGAAAAAAATCCATCTAAAGCATATTCCGGAGACATGTAGCCACTGATGACAATCACATTATATTAGTTTTTAGAATTTCATCATTTCACTCTTAACTACAATATCTTTATAGAGAAAACTTACTAGGTTCCAACCACTCGATCTGTTATTCCTTTTAATTGTTTTCCTTCGAATATCCTTGCCAAGCCGAAATCAGATATTTTAGGACTCATCTCCCCATCAAGTAAAATATTACTAGTTTTCAAATCTCTATGAATTATTCTCAATCTTGAATCCGGATGAAGATAAAGAAGCCCCCTAGCAATCCCCAAAATGATATTAAAGCGCATTTCCCAATCTAACAACGCTTTTAGAGTAGGATCTGAAGAACATTTGCCAGAAATAAATACATAACTTTGTTGAACTTGTATACACTACATTGCAATATATACTGACATATATGGTTAGAAGCAAACCAAAAATAAAGCAGTCTAAACTTTTGTTGGGCATGAATTCATAGAGTAAAATCTTCTCATTCCCTTCAATGCAGTATCCCAAAAGTTTGACAAGATTGCGATGTTGAAGTCTAGCAATCAACACAACTTCATTTTTAAATTCTTCCATACCTTGCATTGAAACATTTGACAGTCTCTTGACGGCAATTTCCCTGCCTCCAGGAAATTCTCCCTAATATCACAAATGTTTTAAAGATGAATATATTTATCATTAGAAACTAGATAGAAAATATTGAGCAAGATGTACACGACCTTATAAACAGGGCCAAAACCCCCTTTTCCTAATCTGTTTGCTTCAGAGAAATGATCAGTAGCTTTCAATACTATTTCGAAATCAAAGAACGGTACATCTATGCCCTTCTTGTCTTCACCATTCAATTCATCCATGTCTATCAACTCCTTCACACGCCGTTGATTGTCGTAAATTTGTAATGGCAAATTACTTATCCTGTCTTTTGAGTCATAATGCTGCCTTAGTAAATGTAAGTTCATGATGGTTCAATGAAGTGTAATGCGAATGAGGCATTAGTGTTTACCTCGGTGGTTGAATCTGGTTTTTCTTCGGTAGATACAAGCAATTGTACAAGTAAGAACAGTCACACTTGCCATTACAATCAGTGCAGTAATTGGAGCCCATTCCTTCATCTGCTTTTTCAATTTATCAGGATCATGATGGCCAAGAGGTGGGGCCTGAGTACCTACTGTAAATGGATACAGCAAATATATTTAGTTACAGAACCAAATGACACCCAAGATTATATGCAATGAATGGAATAGTATCAAAGTGAAATTTTGCTGTATTATTTTGGACAAATCAATTCTTTTAAGTGCTATTATTATCCATTAATCTCCGATTTCTGTAAAAACATCAAATACAACTAATATTACCTAATAAACGTGGAAACTAAATAATATTAAATTGTTTAATAGGAAAGACAAAACTAGAAGAGTACCGGAAATTTGTCCTGTTTTCGCTCGAAGGGAGATTACAAATCCTCGTTCTGTGTTGTCCTGCACAATAGTGAGATTATCGTTCCAAATCCAACATGTATAGTCACCTCTGGAGTTAGGTATTTCAACTGCGTAAGCCTGACACTCACAGTGGTTCGAGCAGGTATTTTTGCACTCATCTCCGCTAAGGTATTCAAGACTATAATCCCATTGCCTCACTTTAATCACCTTTAATTTCTGGAAGGTTTTTATACTACACAACGTGCAGTCCGCTGACAACTTTTAGGAAAATCCTTTGATGTAACCAGCGAAAATCCTGGTAAACATTTGCACATTTCAGTGTCGTTACTACTATTGCAGATGGCAGAGTTTCCACAAGCTCTACATGGATCCGCAGCAGGCTCCTCCCACATTAGCTCCCATTCGTTCTTTCTGTTCTCCTCACTACTTGAGGTAAATAGCAATCTTAATAACCCATCAAAACCCATCGCCAGCCTCAAGTTCGTGTTATTAAAGCTTGAGGAAGCTATCTTGCTATAGTTGGATGTGTTATTTCGCATCAATTTTCCAAGGTCGATGCTGGAACGTAACTTATTTGATAAGAGAGGGGATAATACTAAAGGGAACACATCTGTTGACACGGATATGAATTTCTGACCAGAAACTGGATTATTCCAATGAATTTTATTCTTGTCCTTTTTAATGATGTACTGGCCGCCTTCCATCTGAAATTTATATCGCCCTTCTGCAGGATTGTCTTTACTTGCCCAAGAAGTTAGTACCAGTTCTTTATCCATGTGCATTCCAGGAAGAAACGTATCGGTTGGATTTCTGAAGCTTTCCCACAGAACATCAGATATGTTGCTCTCCTTATCTATTTTACCCAGAACAAGGTTTCCAGAATCATTGAGCGTCACCATCACCGATTCTGTTGCACTGGGAAGCTCGGTATTCCAAATCAAGCTGTTATTTTCATCAAATAACACAAGATTACCATCTTTGCTGATCCCAAAAGTACCTCCAGTGTTGTTCAAAGGATGTTGTCGATTGGCAACCCATACAACTGTCTTTGGATCAAACATGTACCATATCCCCACGTATCTTCTGCTGTCATAACTTAGATTAGTAGGAGTGAAAAATCCCAATTGGAACTTCTGTCCAGCAGAAATGATAGTTTCTTTATTTTTGTCTCTAATGAAATCATTCGGAATTAAACTGTCTCTGGCAAAGCATAATGGAAGGCAGAAACTTAACAAGAGAATAAAGCTACAGGTTTTGCAAGCAAGGCAAGCCCTTCTTACCATCCCTCTCTTTAAGCCTCCAGGATGGAACAACATAGTGAGCAACTTTGTGTAAATTCTGTTTAGCTGATCTTTTTGCTGCTGCTTTTTGATCAGAAGCTCCTGCCTGTGGACTCTATGCTTCATAACCTGGTAATGTAACTAACTTCCTGCAACCAGCATCTATATGTGAAAGAGGCAGGGGGTTTGATACCTCTAATATTGATTAGCAGAAAATTTGATACTAAGGAAACAATCGTTCAGTGATAAAGCTGTTTCCAATGCACCAAGTTGGAATTTATAACACAATCAAATGACAATAACAAAAGGACATTACATGAGTGTTGAAATATGTTAGGCCTCAAAAAACAACCTAAGTCAAGGTCGTCTCCAAGGTTTATCAGCACATCAATTTCAACGTGGTCCCTAGGACCCCAACCATAGTGGTCTTTCTTGGCTTTATTTTTACGTAGAATTGAAAGATTAGGTAAATTTGAGAATCAATGACAGTTTCATTCTAAGTGGCCTCAAAATCTCGAATATGTAATATAACAGCCAAACATTAATGCATTACAAACTTTTCATGGGATCCATATGCCAAGTCAAGGTCGTCTTAGACTAAAAGCAATGTTGAAAACGACACCCATCAACATTTTTCATTTCTTTGAAGATTCTTTGCCCAAATAGACAGTTCCACTGCAAATCACAGCATTGCAACCACAAGACCAGAGTCAGGCTCACAAAGCAAACTCTGCGTACAAATATGCAAAGCTTGTAATTGTAAGTAGAGAATAAATGATACATGTGATCCATCTCCGTAAATCCTTCATTAATGAAATTCAAGCTCCATTGAAGCATTTCCTCGAACATGTAGTCTACTTTGCAGCAAATATACAACCCAGTCCCAACTTTACATAATTAAGGGATAGGCATATTTCACCTTGTCATCTTCGAACTAGAATGGCGAAAAACACAATTGAAAGATTGTGTGGAGATCAGCAATTGATGCGAAATGTGGATGGGATTAGCTTACGCGTAATGAATACTTATCAAAAGGACCTGCTCATAGTTTGTCATTATCCTAGAGCGAATCCTCCACATAATCTAGGACATACAAGTAAGATTATGCGAAGAATAGTCGTCAGAGCATGCGGGAGTGATTGCTAGAATTTTCTACAGTAACTTACAAAAATGGTAGTTCTTTTCACGACATGCAAATAGCTCCCATCATGTTTTGGAATTTAGATACAAAAAATAATTTCCAAAGTAAAGAGCATGGTGTCGATATGTCCGAGTGGTTAAGGAGACAGACTTGAAATCTGTTGGGCTTCGCCCGCGCAGGTTCGAACCCTGCTGTCGACGTTTTTTTTTTTTCTGATTTTCTGATTTCTTTCATTCATCTCTTTGCGCAGGCCCAACTCACTAATTTGAGCCTTCAAAATTTTTCTCATTTGGACTTTCAGAAGGCCCAAGCCACTAATTGTTTTGTTTTAATTGAAGACTTCATTCCTAAAATTTCTAGGTACATGCAATTTTATTTTTTCCCTTTGGAATTCAAATACACATAAAGTTACGTGGTTTTAATTTTAAATAACTAAAAAAATATACTTAAAAAATACACATAAAGTAATATTTTCTCCAATATTAATTATATATATTAATTTTATTCATACTAATATTTATATTAATTTTATGTATTGATTAAATATATTTAAATTTGAATCACTAATATATATTATTTTTATTTATTTTTATTACAAATTACTCAATATTTATTTCCAATTAGACTAATATTTTTGTATGAATATCATTTTATATATATATATATAATTAATAGTTACTTTATTTATGAAAATATATTATAATAGTATTTTAAAATTATCGTCGTGGCTGGAAAAGGCTAATAGATTCATATATATCCATGTGAGTAATTAATTCCCCATCTACTCCTTCAATTGCATTAATTCCCGATATACTCTCTCTGTCACAGAAGGGGATTCGTTTTGTATAACGTTTCGTGACAAAGAGAGAACAAACAATCAATTCTTTAATTGTGAGTGGCCCCACTTCCTTTTGTAACAAAACGCACCCACATTCGTTTTGTTACAAAACACACCCACATTCGTTTTACCGGATTGAAAATTTGAGAATTGCTTATGCAATGGAATTCGTCCATATTGGTAGTGAAGATGAGTGGCCCGGGTACTATGGTGCAACAATTATTCCAAATCCAGAAACGAAACGAATTGAAAAAGGTTGTCCAAAAACATCAAGAATTCGAACCGAGATGGACATCCGAGAGGAAAGTCAATCCAAGAGGTGTGGTCTCTGCCGTCAAGAAGGCCATTTCAGGAACAATTGCCCAAACAAAGAGAGATATTTGAAGAAGTAATTTCATCATCAATAGTTCAATGGGTATTTCTATTTTATTGACTATTTTAATTTTTAGTGCTTATTTCTTCCATGTTTATGTTTTTAAGTATATTTGTGTTATGTATTCTACATGATGTGTTGTTTTCTTTACAATTTATCTGTATTTGATTCCAGTTGTAACCGACCTACTGTTTAATATATTATATTATTTTAAATTTCGTTTCGGTAACAAAATGATAAAATTTATCGTAATTTATTATATAAAATATATAAATATATATAAAACAACGTAGCCAACTAGAAAAAAAATATATACATCAAACAAACAACCAAACAATAATCAAACAACTTCTTCCAACAATTGAAATAATTTATTATATTACGAATTACTCCATATTAAGCTATTATAATCCAATTAACTCAATAAAATAATCTAAATATAGTAAATCGAAAAATTTCACAAATAAAAAAATAATCCATTTAAAAAAAATAATATCACAAATACACTTAAAAAAAATTACAAATACACCAAACACACAAATTAATCAAAATAGCACCAACAAACCAAATACACAAACTAATCAAAATGTCTCACAAAAGTCAAACACCTAAACACCCAAGCCAAACCAAATACACAAACTAACCAAAAAATTACAAACACCCTAACACACAACACAAACCAAATACATCCAAACACACAAACCAAAAGTTGAACGTAAATTTAATATGTTACAAAACACGGGTACTTGCGTTTTGTAGCAAAACGCACTCCAATGCGTTTTGCTACAAAACATACGTATCCGCGTTTTGTGGCAATTGGAGCAAAATGGAAAATAACACATTTCATGGAGTAGATGGGGAATAATATTCACATATGGGTATATTTACATATTTTAGCCGCTGGAAAATGTGAATAATTATTTTTAAAATTTATTTTTATTTTCTTAAAACTTATTTTTATAAACAAATTTTCTCAATTTATAAATGAATTTATAAATGAAAATCAAATTTTAAATAATATACACCATGTAATTTTTACTAAATTTTATTTATTTTTATTATTTTCTGAATTTGATAAATTTTAATTTTAAATAAATTTATTTTATTGAATTTAAAAGATGAGAAAGCCTTTCACTGATTAAATTAAACCTTATGAGGTGCCTCACTAAACCTTCTTACAAGATCTTATGTTTACGTTTAGCTGTTTTATTAGTTATTTACAAGAACAATTATGTGAACCACACGTTATTATTACTCTTCCAAAAAAAAATTGTCACCTTGATTAGTACGTACTATACTTTAGTTTGCAGCTATAATGCACAGACAGTTTTGGAGACATAGGTATGCCGTGTCGAACACATCTCGCACACTTTAACTGTCTGACACTTGTTCGATATCGTGTCCAAACTGTGCCCATTAAATAATTAATTAAATAATAAAAAAAATATTGGACATACGTGTCCGACACGTCACTTCATGCGTGTCTGATATATTTTTAACTATTATTATTTATTTTTTTTTAAAAAGTTTCAATTTTTCACTTATAAAATTATTTGTTTAAAACGCTCGAAATCAAATTAAAACTCTAATAATTTTATATATTAAATGTTGAAGATTGACGATTTAATATTATTTATAAATTTACATACTTGATTATACACTTTAATTTAAAAATATAAATACATATATTATATAACTAATTATTTATTTAAATATATAAATATTTATCTATATTTTTCAAATATAAAAATATTATTATATATTATTTTAATAAGTGTGTCGAAATCATATCCTAATTTTTTTATAATTATCATATATCCGCTTAGTGCCGTGCAACGTAGCTTTGCAGCTGCCTTGTCCATTTTGCTTTTGACTGGCCAGTCGAACAAATGTGAATCACAAATTACAAAATATCAACTTCCACTACTAGCGCGTGGAATTGAGAAAATCCATTTTAATTACTATCTAATCGTAAAAGTCGCCGAATAAATGGGGCCCAAATTACACGTCACTACCACCAAAACAGGTGCGATTCACGTGGGTGAAGACCTCTCAACTAAACGAAATCCTGCCACGTAAGCGAATCAGAATCTGCAACTGTTCACGTTCCACGTGGATATTTACACGTCAAAATCAAATAAAAAGAAAATAAAGGCAAGAGAAAAACAGCAGCTGCTTTGAACCGAGGAAACACAAGAGGAGCCACGTTGATTTTACTGACCACACAAACCCACTTGCTCTCTTACAAAGCGACACCTGGCATTCTATTGCACCACACCCTTTTCTCTGCTGTGTTCCTCACGCCATATTCATCAAAAACCACTTTCTCTATCTTTATCTCCAGCCTCATGCCTCTGTCAGTGTTTCTTGACACTGTACTGGACCGTCTGTTTTCTCATTCAATTACGATTGTACCCTTATCTCAATCTTTTACTATTTAATTAAAAATTAATAAATACATTTATACAAATAGACAAGGAATCGATATCTTTAAAAATGGGCAAGAATCAAGGAAAAATGGAACGGTTGTTTGTTTATCCGTACAGGTTCACTAAAAATTTGTGGAGGGTAAGATGGTAATATAAAGCGAAAGTGAGACGGTTACTATAAACAACAGCAACTTGCGAACGATATTTTCTTCTCCTTTCTGCTATTCATCTTTGAAACTAGAGAGAGAAAATTCCCTAGAAAGTGAAAGAAAACACAAATTGAAAGAGAAAATAGTCTCATGACATCAGTCGATCTGAAGACCTGCGAGCTGTGTAAGTCGGAGGCAAGAACATATTGCGAGTCGGATCAAGCGAGTCTTTGCTGGGACTGCGACAATAGGGTTCATACAGCAAACTTCTTAGTCGCTAGACATTCTAGAACTCTCCTCTGCCACTTCTGCTACTCTCTCACTCCGTGGAAAGCCTCCGGTGAACAGCTCGGCCATACGTTTTCCGTCTGTCGGACTTGCGTTGATACACACTCCGACCGACGAGAGAGTCGAGGAGCGAATGAAGATGACGATGAGGAAGAAGATGATACTGATGAAGAGGATGACGATGATGAAGAAGACGACGGAGAAGAACTTGAAAATCAAGTGGTGCCGTGGTCTTCCATAACAACTACACCGCCACCGTCGGCCTCCTCAAGTTCTTCAAGTAGCGAAGAGTCTTCCGATAACATAAACGTTTTCTCGTTGAAACGGTTTCGAGAAAGCTCATCAGATCTCACACTTCAGGTACTTCTAATTCAAATGATTATTATTTCTTTCTTTTAATCGGATTATCTAAACTGTTTGCGTGATCAGGATTACATAGACGGTGTTGACGGCGGCGGTGGAGAGTTGAAAGCTGAAGCGGTGAATCTGGACTCATTCAGCGGTCGAAGAACCGAACCGGCCCGGTCTAGACCCTCCTCCGTGTTTATCGCGGAGCCACATAAAAGATCTCGTAATCAGCGAGATGATTTTAGTGATGGAAAATCACCAGCGTTTCCCAGCCGTCCGATTAAAGTCCTTCCACCTTAGGATATATTCTATTCTATTTTGTCTTTCTTTTTTAGACTTGTTCCAACTAACTATACTACTGTCTCTTTGTTAATCGCCGAGATCTATTAACCACCAAGACATATGCTATACTACTATTTCGTTTCAAGTATTAACCAAAAAGGATCATCAATTTCCATTTCCATTAATCGTTTCCTTTACTCACATTTTGCTTCAACGCGAAGTCATATCCAATATCACGACAGATAAATAGATATTTACAACAAGACAATACATAGATATAAAATAAAAATATATTTCGAGAACATTCATTTCTTTCGTTTTCCCACAACCGGTGGGATTCACTATATCTAAAAAATAGTTTTGGAATTGAAGCAGGTAAAAGAAAAAGGTCTGTTAAAAGTAATAGAGTAATAATGTGGTGAGAATGATGTTTCGTACATGTTAAAAATAATGAATGATTTGAAAAAAAAAAAAAGAAAAAAAAAAGTGTCAGAGAATAGCAAGGCCATTGCGGTGGCACGTATTTTGTCAGCTAAATTTGGTAAGCTTCGTGTCTGCACTACACACCATCAGCTTTTGGCCTCACAAAATACCAATACCACCTTTCTAATATCTTGTTTTCGTTGTGATAATTAAACTGGTTTAAACTGGGCAGGTTGAGATTGAGTTACTTTAATCACATCAGTTGGGTTAGTTCAGATATTTGTATAGTCAGTTGTTTAATGTGTTTGTCAAACCAAATATCTGGGAACCGATAATCTCCACCTAAAGTTTTCAGTGAAAGCTACAAGTCATGGTAGATATATGGGTATGGCCGGCCATCACATCAAGTGGGACATGACAAAAATATCAAACTTCCATTCGAGCCACAAATTGATAAGCCATTGTTGAATATCAACTATATAATAATAGAAACTATAAATATTGTAGCAGCTAATAATGCCTTCAAAAATATGTGGTTTTGAATACACATAGACTCTCTCATCAACCAACAATAACCATAATCAGGCACTTTTATTTTAATTGTTAATTAGAAAAGGGATCAAACAAATACTAGAATAAAGAATGATCACATGGATGTGAAGAAAAGAATCAATTTGGCTTTGTGAGTATTCTTGTGGTGGAGATTTGTTCAGTATTTTGAGGAAGTGGCTTTTACGTGGTGGTGGTTGTGTTGCTTCTCAAATCTTCTTAACGACCATGGAGATGGTAGAAAAGAGTCTTTTGATTGAACATAGGGACTCTGCTGACCATGACTTCATAATTGGTGAAAGGGACTCTGTGATATAAAATTAAAATTAGTTTGTTATTTTGTGGATTTATTTGATTCAATGAATCAATAGGTTAAGTGGACAATTATTTGGTGTGTCTCAGCTTCTCAAAATCTGGATTTTCAATTGGTGAGACACATATTAACTTTATTTTATTTTTATTTTTTTTTAGTTAATACAAGAGAGAATAGTGGAATCATCACAGATCCATTATAGATTTTGGTATTGAATTCACACAAAGAGACGAGAGAGATTCTTCTCTGGGAAAAATTAAGTTGATATTTTTACTCTCATTATCACCCACAAGGACATGTCATGGATGCTTTCTTATCTCTATCAGAATGTATTAATATTATCTCCAACCATGGATGAGAATTTTTTTTTTCTTTTCGTTTAAAATTATTTATTTACAAATTATTCAATTATAATACCGTTGGTAAAGCTTACTGTATTCAAATCCAGCTAATTAAGTTGAGCTCAGCTCAGCGAATTAAGTCGTGCTCAGTGGTTAACAGGGCATTACAAAATTCCATCTCAAATAGACAATGTAGCAACCGCATTTCCCAATTGTACCGTTATGATCTACCATTATTTTTTTATTTTTTTTTAAATTATAATAACTGTTGATAAAAATCTAATACAAATATAACATTTTAAATATTATAAATCTTTTAATTTAAATTCACTCTTTAATCATTTTTTATTATAATTTAACATTATATATATATATATTATATTTTCAATTTTTTATTTTATATTTAATTTTAAAATTTAAAATAAAATATTATAAATTAATTAAAATGATATATAGATAAATATCTTTTCATCGGTTATTGTGGCGGTGAAGAAAAATATAAATAAATTCTAATAAAACTAAAAATTATTGAATTCTCATTAAATTAATAAAGAATTGAAGAATTATTTTCCAATTAATTTTTTTCGTAAAATTTATTATTACATTTTGATTTAAAATATGTATATTATTTAACTATGAACTATTCTTATTTTTCAATAAAATATATTTTTATATTGTGACTGACATGTAGTTTAGTCTTCTTTTGTTATATGATTAAAAACTTTTATTAATTTTTTAAAAATAAAAATTAAATTGATATAGAATTAAATTTGAATCTAATATAAAAAAGGTTAAAAATTAGATAAAAGTTGTATTTTACCAAATATCTATGTAACATTCAACATATTTGTAATTTAATTGTTTAAATAGCAATTTAGTAGTATTATGTAAAAAATAAAATATTATATATTAATTTGTCAAAATATTTTCGCTTAACAATTCAATAAAGTAATTTGAATAATTTATTATATTGTTATAAAAAATTTCAAAATATATTTATATTTAATTCAAAATAATTATAATATTTTTAAATTTTATAATATTTAATAATTAACTCAATTATTTATTTACCACTAAATAAACATAATTATTATCCAAATGGTTTCTTTAATAACAATTTAATCACTCAAGATAATCTTAATTCTCAAAGGAATATTAAAGAAAATGGGTTTCCTAGACTCCTAATAGGTGAAGCGGCTCGGAACTACAGTTGATCCGGACTGAATGGACCGGATGGTTCAGAGCTATTTTGGGACCGATCCCTGATGTAAGGGATATCCTGCAAAAGAGTAAGAAACGTCCGAGCGGACCTTGGGACACCGGTGTGGTGTCTGCCGTAGACACTCTGACGCTCAAGTCAGATTTGAACTGAGAATAGATAAAAAAAAACCAAATAAATGAAAGAAAGGGTTAACTTCCTGTGTTCAATGATTCCCGTCGAAAGAATAGCCTCGGAAGGATGTTGACAGACCCCTGAGTGAGCTCTGGGCTCAATTGATTGTGATCGACTAAGTGACCTGAGTCACCTGATGTTCACCGGAACGAGATCGGAGGTAATAATAGCTTGAGTGATAATTTCGGCAGAGTTTCAGTAAGTAAAAGCGTGTCCCTCTTGTGAGGTTCAAATCCTCTATTTATAGAAGCTTGGGAGGCTGTTGTTTGATCCTTGCGAGATTCACGCGGAACGATCCCCGCAGAATCTGGGATCTCATCAACAGCCCGTTTACCCAGTTGATAGGCTTCGGAAGGAATGGACCGCCTCGGAATTATTGGACCTGGACTTTCGGAACTACTGGGTCTGGGCCTCTCAGAATCAGCAGGCTTAGGCCTGGGCCTGGGCTCTGACTCTGAACCGGGCTTGGATTTTCAGCCCACTACAGATTCCCTCATCCGTCCGTATAGATTGTTCCGAGCGGATGGATGAATACGAAACGATTGGGAACCTACTAGTCCCTTCCAGCTGTCAAAAGACGTCACATCAGGGAGAAACTCTCCATTGGGGTATGGACACGTGGGCGTGCTTCCCCAAGAAGACTCACCTTTTCACCTACCCCATTTTGCCTATAAATAGGTCAGAGTCAGTCCTCTTTTCCTCTTCCACTTTCTCTCCGATTCCTTTCATCTCTCTAGAACCTCTCTCATTCCCCGTCACCGAGAAACTGCCGGTTCTACTCTTCCTGCCATTTACTCAAGGTAATTTTACTTTTATCATTCTCTTTACATATTGTTTGTTGATGCTTGCTTGTGTTGTTGTGGTTCGTCGGAGAGGACGAAGGGTTTTGGGTAACCCGACGAGAATGGGTACGTCGGGTTACTGCTTTTGAGGGAATAACATTGCTTACCGGACTGATGAAAAGTCCTTAGTTGGATTTTTCGGCCTTTTTAAAGCCTTTTCAGGCAATTTCGGACCCAAAACTACATTTTTCGGTTAACCGGAAAGTACTCCTGATCTGACTGTTGACGTTTTCGAATAGGTATGTCAAGTGAAGCAACTGAATCCAAGATAAAAAAGATATTCGGAGATGACCCGTCCGGAAACGATGATAGTCCCTCCACGTCTGGATCAGCTGGGGGATCTAAAAGTCTGGATTTGAGTCCGAGGACTTTAGAAAGGGTCCGTGCAGAATTAAGAAGCGATAGTGACCCTACGGGTATTCCAACCGGAATTATAATAGAGGTGGTAGACGACGCCACGGGTCGTCTGGTGGTGCATCCCTCAACTTTCGGACCCTATGGGATTCAAACGAAGGATTGTCCCTCCATCATCCGCCCGGACCAGGTGGATGATATCCGCCGGGCCTACAACATCCCCGACAATGTGTTAATTCGTGCGCCAAAGGCCGAAGAGCGGGCTGATTGGGTTATTGAGGGTTGGACCCCATGTACACTCTCTTGTTAAGCATGGGCCTTAAGTTTCCGATCGGAGGTATGCTCCGAAAATTCTGTAAGAGACTACGGATTGCTCCGAGCCAGGTGAATCCGAACGCCATGAGGCTTTTGAGGTCGTTTGATGAAATGGCCGAAAAGAGGGGAATCTCCTGTGAAGTCGCAGACATCTACGTGGCTTATTCCGTTCAAAGGGTGAACGGCGATCCGGGTAGAGTGTATCTACATTGCCACTCGGATCAAACGAGGGTGTTCCATAATCCTACCTCTTGTGATAATGCATGGAAGGAAAGATTTTTCTTTGTCTCCGGACAGTGGAGAGAAGAGAGTGACGGCAACATCCCATATTGGTGGAATTTCGAGCCAAGTATGCGGGAGTTTCCAGCTCGGAATTATTCCTTTTCTTTGTTAATATTTGATTCTGACAGCCTTATCTTTATTTTGCAGTGGAAATCGGGAAGGCTAACCGTTCGTGCGGTTTGAACAGCGAAGCTGTGATTGACCGTATTTTATCTCTCGACCCGGAAATTCGTGACCTTCAGAAGTTGGTCCCCATCCTTCCTGACCCTACCAAGAGAGGCCAAGCGTCGAAGATGGACGGAAAGGATCAGAGGAAGAAGAAGGGCAAGGGGTCTTCCAAAGCGGCGAAAGTCCTTAATTTTTTGTTAAGGCAACGTCCGAATAAGGGCGTGGCGATCAACGAACCTTCCGGGGCGAGGAAGGAAAAGGAAAAGGAAAAAGATAAGGCCCCGAGAGCCTCAGCTCGGAAGTTGAGTAAAGATAAGGGGGTCGTCATAGTGCGTCCTCGTGAGGAAGGTGGGTCGAATATTCCAGACCCAAAGAAGCAAAAGACCTCGTCCCCGGAGGTCCAGATTTTGGGGGAATCCGAGGCAGTCACTCGGACTTTATCTGTGCCAGCTGGCACTTCTTTCTTAAAGAAGCTTGCTGCAGCTCTAGTGGTTTTCCGGGAGATGGCTTTGGAGGAGGATCAGAAGTTCCTCTATGACAACCGTTCCCAGTTGGTTGACGAGTTGTTAATAACGAGTCACAAGGTAACATCCGAGTGCATTTTTTATATTTATGATCCTTTCAGAATCTGACTTTCTTGTTTCCTCATTATGCAGATGGTCCAAATTGGTCATGCCCTTGACCATCAATGGGATCGCCACTTTGCTGCGGTCAAGAAGGCTAGGGCCGACCGAGATGCTTGCAGGAAGGACAAGGAGGATATCCAGTAGAAGCTCGACGACAGCCTCTCGTAACTTGAGAACTTGAGGGTGATTACTCAGGACAAGAAGAAGGAACTTTCCTCCGAGAGGGAGAAGACGAAGAAGGCTATGGAAGAATCTTCCGTACTGAAAGGGACTGTCGAGTCCTTGTCTTCTCGGATGGCCGAGATGGAAAAAGACCTGGCCACAGCCGAAGAGAAGGCCATGCAGACGGAGGCTCGGGCGGAGGTCGAGGCTAAGGGTAGGGTTTACCAGAAGTTTTTGGCTGGTACCCTTTCGAATGAGGTGGCCGAGAGAAGACTTGGCTATTGGCGGCAGCTTGTTGAGGCTTCTTGTGCCTCTCTTCCGGATCCTTCCGAGGACAGTGCCTCGAAAAAAGAATTTGAGGAGGAAAAGGAGAAGGAGGAAGGCGATTCTTCCCTTCCGGAAAAAGGGGCCGATGGTGTTACCTCCGGGCCTGTGGAGGTGGACCCAATTTCAGTGGTTCCTCTCGTCGATGCGGCCGCTCCTGAAGGTCCGAGGGTCGAGGAAGACCATGGAGTCGAGGAGGAGCTTACCTTAGATGACTTAGATATCTAGGCTTCTCCTTTGTATTTCTCGTATTTCTTGCTGTGTACTTCCTCCTTTTGGTTAAATGAAATTTTTGCTTTATTTTCCGATTGCCTTTTCTATGAATTTTTTGCTAAGTATTGAAACGGAATAAACGTTATTCGGAATTTAACTAATGAGAAAGTAATCGATGAGTTTCACATAACCAATAATCCGAGTAGATGCTCGGCTTTCATTATTTGAATTGGAATGGTCCTTTCGGATGTAACAACTTTGGTCTTTTCAGACTGTAATTTACAATAGTCCTGTCGGAATTTTCAGTTTCATTATCCTTTCGGATTTGTGTACAAATACGACGAATGATCAACTTTTTACAAGTGTTGATTCGGAAAGCGCTATGTGGGGTCTTATTTTGTGCCCGAGCGGAATCTTCAAGACGTTTATTCTTCTGAGCTCAGTTCTTTATTCGATTCTTCGTCTTGAGAATTTTTCCATGCTCTTGTTCGGTGCGTTAGTGCGAACACCTCGCAAAAAATGATTTTTTGGGGTTAGAGCATGATTCGGAACCTTTGTAACATGGGTTTTCATGCCTCGGACTCTGGACTTAACTTGATTAGTTATTCACTTTCCAGGATGTATGGGCATTTTGTTTTTGGTTCTGTATTACCTGAGTTTTCAACATAGGGTGAGGGAGGTCCTCAACGTATTAAGGACCCTCCGATGCTTAAGTCAGTAATCAATTCGGAAGGAAAATCGAAATAGAAGATGCAAGTATTGAATGGGTTTCTTAGAAAAACCTGATTTCCCCTCGTAGGTCCGGGCAGACGTTGACTTTTGACTGCAAAGCGATAAAAGGATTAGGATGGTCCTCAACTTATTGAGGACCCTCTGATGCTTAAGTCAGTAATTGATTCTAAAGGCAAATCAAAATTGAAAAACATTGAATATAAAGAATTTATAGTTTGAGGTCGGAACCTTGTCCCCGGAGATCATGGGATTATGTTCGTCTAGAACTGGAATTTCTTCAAGTAAGCCGCATTCCATATGTTTCGGATTGCTTTGCCGGCTTCATACTGAAGTTGATATGCTCCTTTGCCTATTACTTCTGTAATCTGGTATGGACCTTCCCAGGACTCGTCCAATTTGTTTGCAGTGAAGTTTTTTCTGAGTACCCAATCCCCCACGGAAAAAGTTCTTGCTCGGACAGATTTGTTGTAAGCTCTTTCAATGGTCCTTTTGTATTTTTTCATTTTCACCTCGGAATCTTCTCGTAATTCGTTGATTGTGGCGAGGTCGAAGTCTAACATCACTTGGTTCTAATCATGGAGCGGATACTGTCCGATTCCTACGTCGGAAGGAAGTACTGCTTTGACTCCGAAAATTAAAGAGAAGGGAGTCTGACCTGTCGGAACCCTGGGAGTTGTTCTGTAGGACCACAAAACGCCAGGCAACTCCTGAACCCATGCACCCTTGTGCTTCCCTAGTCTCTTCTTAAGAATGGCCATGAGGGTTTTGTTTGTCGCATCGGCTTGACCATTCGCTTTTGGATACCTGGGGGTAGAGAAGTTCAGTTTGATATTCCAAGCGATGCAGAAGTCTTTAAATACATTGGATATGAACTGGGAGCCATTATCTGTGACTATTTCATTCGGAACTCCAAAACGGCAGAGAACGTGCTTCCATATGAAGTTTTTGACGGCCAAGTTCGTGACGTTGGTGAATGCTTCGGCTTTTACCCACTTGGTATAGTAATCGGTGACAAGGAGGATAAACCTTTCACCTTTCCCATAAGCAGGTGGGAGTGGTCCCACTATGTCCATTCCCCATTTAAAGAAAGGCCATGGGGATGAGATTCCGTGCAGAAGTTCAGCCGGTACGTGAATGTAATTTCCATACCTTTGGTAACTTTCACATCTTTTGGCTAATTCTCTTGCGTCCGACTTCATGGTTGACCAATAATACCCAACTCGGAAGCATCTGAATGCTAGGCTTCTTCCCCCGGAATGGTTTCCAGCTTGACCATTGTGAAGTTCTTGCAAAACTCTCTTCGCGTTGTTCTCATCTAGGCATAGCTGATAAGGGCCGTTGAGGGATCTTCTGTATAATACCCCTTCGATTACTGCGAATCTGGCTGCGGATGTACGTAACTTCCGAGCTGAAGCTTTATCTTGGGGCAATGTACCGAATTGGATGTACTCGAGAATTGGCTTGATCTAATTTTCTTGCGGGTCGTTGAGCGGAAAGACTTCAGATTCAAGTGATTCTGCTTTGATGGAGGATTTTTCAATGTGCCCGTGCAGGACGTACCTGGTGCCTGGATCCTTGACTGCTGAACTGTAAGAGGCAAGAGCATCCGCACAGCTATTTTCCCCCTTGGAATTTGTTCAAATGATATTGTCAAGAATGATTGTTGGATGGTTTGAACTAATTCAAGGTAAGTCTTTATCCTATCATCTTTCGCTTGATAGGTTCCGGTGACCTGGCTTATGACTAGCTAATAGTCGCATTTGACCAGCAAATTCTTGATGTGCAGGCTTTGGGCTAGCTTTAAACCGACGATCAGCGCTTCATATTCTGCTTCGTTGTTGGTGACCGGGAAATCGCAGTGTAAGGAGTGTTCTAGTAGTTGTTCATTCGGATTTATCAATACAATCCCCACACCGCCTATTTGTGAGTTACTGGCTCCATCAATCTCTAAAATCCATGTGTTGGACTTTTCTTCCGTAGCGTTGACACTTTGAGGAGGGATTGCGAAGTCTGCCACAAAATCGGCTAATGCTTGTGATTTTATTGCCGTACGAGGTTTGTAATGGATATCAAATTGACTTAATTCCACAGCCCACTTCATCATCCGCCTGAAAACTTCAGGTTTATGTAAAATTGCCCTGATTGGGTAGGATGAAATGACAGTTATAGGATGGGCTTGGAAATAGGGTCTCAGCTTCCGAGAGGCTGACACTAGGGCCAGGGAGAGTTTTTCCATACTACTGTACCTTGTTTATGCGTTTGCAAGAGACTTACTGGTGTAGCAGTTTGGTTGTTGAGTTTTTTCTTCCTCTCGGACCAAGACGGCGCTGACTGCAGCTTCGGAAACTGCCAGATAGATATACAACATTTCCCCGAATTTTGGTTTGGCCAAAACCGGTGCCTTTGCAAGGTGGAGTTGAAATTTTTGCAGGGCTTCTTCGCATGATCTTGACCAATCGAAGTTCGTGCCCTTCTAAAGTAATGGGAAAAGCGGTTTGAGGTATTCGGAAGATCTTGGAAGAAATCGATTGAGGGTTGCGATTCTTCTGGTCAGATGTTGGATGTCTTTCTTGCTTTCCGGAATCGGAATCTTTACAACTCCTTCCAGTTGGCTCGGATTTGCTTCTATCCCCCTTTTTTGTTACCATAAATCTAAGGAATTGGCCGGAACCAACTCCAAATGAACATTTTGCCGGGTTTAATTTCATGTTGCATTGTCTCAAGATTTGGAAGGCTTCTTGTAGATGTTCGATATGTTGTTCGGCTTTTAGTGATTTCACAAGCATATCGTCTACATAAATTTCCATAGTCTTTCCGATTTGTTTGGAGAACATTCGGTTGACTAGGCGTTGATACGTTGCTCCAGCGTTTTTCAACCCAAATGGCATCACATTGTAACAATAAGTACCTCTTTCGGTTATGAATGCTGTCTTTTCTTGATCTGCTGGGTCCATCTTGATTTGATTGTACCCCGAGAAAGCATCCATGAAGCTTAAGAGTTCATGCCCGGCAGTCGCGTCCACCATTATATCAATATGAGGGAGAGGGAACAGGTCCTTCGGACACAGATTTATTTAGGTCGGAATAGTCTACACATACTCGCCACTTGCCGTTTTTCTTCCTGACGACGACGACATTGGCTAACCAGTCTGGATATTTCACCTCTCGGACCATACCATTCTTCAGAAGGTTTTGCACCTCTTCGTTGACGATTTGGTTCCTTTCCGAGGCGAATTTTCTCCTCTTTTGCTTGATAGGCTTAGCATTGGGATCGACTCCTAACTTGTGGGTGATAATGCCTATGTCGATACCTGTCATGTCCGCGTGGGACCAAGCAAAGCAATCGAGATTAGCCGAAATCAAGTTTAGGAGTTTACCTCTAATTTCCGGGCCAAGGGCTGAGCCAATCTGGATCTTCCTGTCGGAATGTTCCGGATCGATTTGGACTTCCTCTAAGGGTTTTGGCACCGGAACTTCCATTCGGCCGCGCGCGGAAGCTCCATTCTGTAATTGCTATGCAGTTGGAGCTTTCTTGAAGCTAGTGTGGTAGCACTCCCTTGACGCTTTCTGATCTCCTTTGATTTCTTTGATCCCCCATTTGGTGGGGAATCGAAGAGTTTGGTGATAGCTCGAAGGGACAGCTTTCATCTCATGGATCCAAGGTCTCCCCATAATTAAATTGTAAGATGATTGCGCATCTACTAGGAGAAACCTGGTCACGAGATTAAGGCCTCCTGCGAAAACAGGCAAAACAACCTCACCTATAGTCTGCTTCGATTCTCCACTGAATCCGGTGAGTGTGGTCGTGCTTCGGATGATGAGTGACTCATCCAGATGCATTTCCTTGAGAGCCGGAAGGAACATGATGTTCGCCGAGCTTCCGTTTTCAACAAGGACCCTCTTCAACTTGCAGTTGGCTATTTGCAAAGTTATGACCAGCACATCGTGGTGCGGGTCTGCAAGTCCCTGCATGTCTTGGTCAGAAAATGATAGTTCGTAGGTAAGAGGGGTTTTACCTGGCCGGACAGAAGCTTCGTTGACGCTGACTAGCTCTCGGGCATGTCTCTTCGCGGAACTTTGGGTTATTCCGCTCACCTCTGAGCCACCGTAACTAACTCCAATTATCCGTTCGAATTCAGGAGTTTCATCAGGCATTTCAATTGCTTTGGATTCATGACGTTTCTCCTCGGATTTTTCAAGCGTTTGCTTTCCCTTTTCGGACAAAAACTCACGCAGGCGTTCTTTCTCCAGTAGGGAAGCTACTTCGAACCGTAATGCCACACAGTCCTCTGTTCTATGGCCGTGGTCATTATGAAATTGACAAAATTTGTTTTTATCTCTTTGGTGTGCGGGAGTCCGCATTTGTCTTGGCCAAGTAACAGAGGACCCCATGTCTTTCATTACGGCGACTAGGGCTTTTGGCTCTATGGTTAGATCATAGGCCGGCACCGATCGCTTTGGTTTCGTCACTGAACACAGGAGTTTTGGACGGACCTGAGTTGGGGCGAGGGTCATGCCGTTTATATGGCTCGAACCTCCCTTTGTGAGGTTTGTTGTTGCGCTGCTCGGACTTACCGTTTGCTCTGCTCTTAGCCATGGCAGCCCTTGCAGGGTCCGCTTCCAACTTGATTTGCCGAGTCGCGATTGTAAGGGATTCCTCTAGAGTCTGAGGCTCGCATTCCGTGAGCTGCTCGTACAGACGAGAGAATGGGGGTAGACCCTTCCGGAATGCAGTCGCAGCGGTTGATTCCACGACATCTGGGATCTTGATGTACTCGCTGGTGAAGCGAGAAATATACTCCCGGAGGCTTTCACCTTCCTTCTTGGCCACGGAAAATAAGTGATCCGTGGTTAACCTGAAACGCCTGTGACTAGAAAACTTGACAACAAAATCATCCACGAGTTGAGAAAAGGAATGAATAGAATTGTTCGAAAGATTAAGGAACCAGGTTAGGGCTGGACCGCCCAAACTACTACCAAACGTCTTGCAAGTTATGGCTTCGCGAGTGTCGCTCGGAAGGTTCACTATGGACATTTCCTGGCGGTACTCGGTCACGTGCTCTGCTGGATCCGAATCCCCTCGGAATTTGTGGAAGGTCGGGAGGATACTTCTCTTCGGCATTTCTACCGTAGCGATCCTATCCACGAATGGGGAGAGGATATGGGTGTCCGCAGTAGAGCGTTCAAATGGTGCCGGAATACCAGGAATAGCCCTGATGACGGCTTGGAAGTTGGCAGCCTCTTTCGCCATGCCTCTTTTGATCTCTTAGATTTCTGAAAGAATGAGCCTATTGACTTCAAGATTGACTGCATTGTCGCCGTTCGCGTTTGGGGTAGTGCCATTATTGGACATATTGTTCATCCGCTGCGTGAGCTCCTGGTTTGCTGCCTTGGTTCTGGCATTCTCTTCTTCCAGCTGGCGCATGCGTTCCATCATTGCTCTAAACTGTTACTCAACATTCGCATCGTTAGCCATGGTAAGAGTAACAAATTTTGAAACAACAGAAGAAAGTAAAAGATACTAGTTTTGCAGGAAACTTATCGTCGGCCCCACGGTGGGCGCCAAACTGTAGTGGCTCGAAACTACAGTTGATCCGGACTGAATGGACCGGATGGTTCAGAGCTATTTTGGGACAGATTCTTGATGTAAGGGATATCCTGCAAAAGGGTAAGAAACGTCCGAGCGGACCTTGGGACACCGGTGTGGTGTCTGCCGTAGGCACTCCGACGCTCAAGTCAGCTTTGAACTGAGAATAGATAAAAAAAAAACCAAATAAATGAAAAAAAGGGTTAACTTTCTGTGTTCAATGATTCCCGTCGGAAGGATAGCCTCGGAAGGATGTTGACAGACCCCTGAGTGAGCTCTGGGCTCAATTGATTGTGATCGACTAAGTGATCTGAGTCACCTGATGTTCACCGGAACGAGATCGGAGGTAATAATAGCTTGAGTGATAATTTCGGCAGAGTTTCAGTAAGTAAAAGCGTGTCCCTCTTGTGAGGTTCAAATCCTCTATTTATAGAAGCTTGGGAGGCTGTTGCTTGATCCTTGCGAGATTCACGCGGAACGATCTCCGCAGAATCTGGGATCTCATCAACAGCCCGTTTACCCAGTTGATAGGCTTCGGAAGGAATGGACCGTCTCGGAATTATTGGACCTGGACTTTCGGAACTACTGGGTCTGGGCCTCTCAGAATCAGCAGGCCTGGGCCTGGACCTGGGCCCGGGCTCTGACTTCAAACCGGGCTTGGATTTTCAGCCCACTACAATAGGAATCTTCTAATTAACATGGGCTTATACCATTTAAATTGTCCAAACGATCTTACTCGACTCAATTTGGAGGTGGTAGTGATATGTGCGTTTGGTCAGAGACATTTCCATTTTCATTTTTATCTTTTGAATTATAAAAATGAAAATGAAAACGGAAATGGAAATAAAAATTATCAAATTTAAGAAAATAAAATTGAAAATTAAATTTAAATCGTTTTTCCAGAGTTCTTAATGGTGTATTTTCGATTTTTTTTTTTTTAAAAATAAAAAACGAAACATCTACCAAACATATTTTCTAAAAACACATTCTAAAAATCAATTTTTAGAAAATAAAATGAGACTGGTGGCTTTTGCTAAATTTTAGAAAGGTGCTTGGAATGAATTTTTTTATTGGATGATTTGTACTTTGCAGCTTTTTATTAAAAGTTTTATATTTTTAGACCAACATTCAAATTTTTCCAAAACTAAACTTTTAAATTTTTATTTTGCAACTTTTGCAATTTTTTTTAAAGTTTATTTTTATAAAAAAGTTGAAAAATGAAAAAATTTTAAGATGGGTCTAAAACTAAAATAAAAAAATTGATAAAGTCTAATTCTGCGAATTTTTACTAAAATTTATTTTTTTTAAAAAAAAAATTTAAATTTGATTAACGTGGTAGTCATTATAAAATGTGACTACTTTTAAAATAAAAATTTAAGAAAATTTATTTTTAAAACGTTTGAAAATTGAGTATATTTTATAATTTTTTTTAGCTACATAAAAAATTAAATTAAATATTTTAAAATAATAAAATTAGAAAATCTTCTCATTATTATTATTACTATCTCTATTCAAACATATATATATATATATATATACTCTATTCAAACATATATATATATATATATATATGCGCTTTCTGCTTAAAAATTTTCTTAATGTGCTGCACGTAAATGATGGAGCAGTATAGTGGTGCGAATGCGAATAACAATGCCGAACTATTTCTGAAATGTAATCCTGGACTATTTCTGTTTTGGTTGCTGTTAACGAAAGAGAATGCAGTTCATACCAAATCAGCAGCATTGCCAGTACAGTAGGTAACAATTAGCAGCTTCAGATTACAAAACATAATCACAATGATTGCAAATATTTTTTATACTTTTAAATGCTACTAGTAATTATTTTCTTCGCTCTACTCCTATCATTCATAGATATAAGAGAATTATAGTAGTTTGATAAATTATAAATAATCAAATTTACCCTTACAACAATAAATAATTACAATTGAATATATCATGGGAGGGGTCCACCTAAAAAGTTGTGAGATTGTATGAAAATTTAAAAAGTTTTAAAAATAAAATAAGTAGTATATTATATTGATTAATGGAGTTGAGTGGTTGAAAAAGTAAGTAATATTGTCTTTTCCATAAAAAAATTACTAAAAATATAAGTGTAATACTTAATTAGGACATCCATTCTTAGTTTAGTAAGTGTAACAATTAAGAGGATGTTAGAACCACCAGTATTTGAATGAAACTACTGCAAAGGTCTCTACCTTTCAAAATACATGCACACCCACATATTATTAAGCGCGCAATTCTTCTAATCCACATGCCATGCTCGCCAACTAGAAAATACTCACCCACCATCTTAAACATGATTATGATAATGATGCCTCTCTCAACCATAATCACATGTATATTATTGTATTTCCTGTCACTCTCACTAGCTCTTCCAATTTTCCATCTACTTCACAACCTAATCTAGACGTTAATTAAAAAATGAACTTTGAACTTTATGTTGCTCTAATATCTAAATCTAACAAAACCTTTCAATTTTTATGGCGGGATTAAGCAAAACAACAGAAATACTCTAGCAATCAAAACAGAAAGGGTTTAATTTATTGCTTTTTCCACAACCATTCTTCTCCATGAATACATTATTACATTAAGAAGGCATGTTATGGATAATTTAGCAAATAAACCAACAAAACTTTCTCATTGTACAAACAGAGGATGCAAGCCCTTTGTCGGAATGCATAACATGATTATCAATTCAACCATTAGAAGTGAGATAGATGGGCTCACCGCACATTTGCTCCAATTCATCTTCTAAAAGATCCAATAACTTCGCTTTGGTGCGTCTGTATACCCAACCTTGAGACTTCTCATCCCAATCAAACCGAGATGGACCACTGCATTAGAAAGCATAGCATTTTCAAATGACCAAGAAAAAGGAAAACATAAGATGAAAGAAGTTACATAAATCTTCAAGTACATACACCACCTTGGCAGACAAGCTGCGGCATTATTCTATCAAAAACTTAAACACAAGTGACGGTGTGACAAGAAAACTGTTAATACATCATACACATCTTTGTTTTTCCAAATCTAAGACTCTCAACAATGGTACGCACTCCTGCTCTACTGAAAAGCACAGAACTCAAGAGTTCAATGCCATTGTAATGCAAAATGGATTTCTGATTACAAACGCCTGGGAATCAGTAAGATTCCAAACTGCATAAAATTTCTCATTACCAACTGCTAGAACAATATTGAAACTTGACCTGCTCCAGTACAAGTTTGAAACCATATTTTGTACAAGTAATTTATTGTTCAAGGAATTGGCTTTGCAAGGCAGAGTAGGAGGCTCACTCTCAAATCAACATATCTGAGATGCTATCTTGGGAATGGTAAATAACAAAGGGGATAAAATGCTACCGACATAGGCTAAAGGAGACGATTTCTAATTGATTCCCTGGAGGATTTTGCTTTTGCAAGCTGAAATTTAAAATGTGATTCCAGAGCTTGGTGGAAGGCAATAGATTTAACTGGCAAGTGTCTAAAGCAAATCCAGAGACAAACCAATCGGTTTCAAATTTGTTTCTTCAGCACATTTCATCTAATACAGAAATCTAGACCAGCCCAATTGGTCACAGGTCATACAACGGGCATTAAGACAGGTATTCAGCCTAACAAGAATCCATAATAATAACACCTAATTTTTATTCTGAACCAAGTTCCATAAGTGAAAAATGAAAGACGGTAGAAGAGAAGGAATCAGTGTGGCTCAGTAGCCCAAAAATATAGAAATACACACAAACATAGTGGTGGAAAACCAAGCAAATCCTATTATCCTACAACTATGGGAGATAGCATAGTTAGTAAAATTTATACCTCACAGGGGAAGACAACCAAATCTGTCTGTTTGGGGTTTGCTTATTCAAGACATATGTGCCTAAATCCCCGAGTTTAAGGGTCAAAACCTCATTCTGCCAAATTGAAACTAAATCAGTTAAGAACAGGCACAAGGCATCCCAAAAGAAATAATCAATTTCTCAGCACTAAGCATCCAATTTTACCCCATAGTCTACATCAAAGCCATCAATTTGAACCACGTCACCATATTCCTGAAAGCCACCCACAAAAAGAAATTATATATGAGAGAATTGTAGTGGTGGTGTCCTGACTGAAACGGAGAACAGATACATAAGTCTAACTCAATTAAGATGCAGTGTTTGTCGGTATAACACCAATCATTTCATACATCACAAGTATGTTGCTAAACAAATAAATCAAGTGATTTTAAGTATACCAAATAAAATAGTCTATGATCACTTAGTACAAGGACAGCAATGGTAGAGGAGACAATTGTTGAAAAGACAATACTATTCCATAACCAGGCACAAAAGAAAGTAAGCGAAAAATGAGAAGCAATACCTCAAATTTCTCCTGCAAATCATGAATTATGGAGTTGGCTAGCCTGTGAAATTCATCCTCCTGTAGGAGAGAACTGTAACCACATTATTCCTCATCAGCTCATTATTAATAAAATTTGGGTCTGGCTAAGGTAGACCATCAACCACCACACTTGGATCCTCAATTTGGTCAGCAATTACAATAATTATGCAGAAATGTTACTCTACCGGGAACATAGTCATATCCTAATATTACTAAATTCACGAAGATTAATAAACATTTAAATTTCATAGATTTTAAATCCAGAAAAAAAAATGCTTCGCATGAAGAATTACCTACCGATAATCAATAGCGGCGGGAGAATCGTTACTAACATTTGGAGGAGTGGAAGAGAAGTGTCTAGTAGCAGAAATCAAGCTTCCATCAGACCTGTGAGCATTAACTAAAAGCTCAGTAGGTCTTGAAGATTCTAGAAAATGGAAACAAGACCTATGAAACAGAGAAGGTTTGGCGGCCCTTGACAGCCTCCTTAGAAGCAGCAGCTTGGAAGCCATCATGACAATAGCAATTCACGCGATGTCTTTTCCTTTCGATGCTCTCTCTTGTCGAGGTACCTAAAAATAAAATTCATCAAACCGATTAACTTACGAAATATATATACAGAAGATTCGAAATTCCTAACTTCATTGCCCAAACAACCAGCTTCAATTTTGAAATCTACCTAACAACCAAATGGTTCGACGAATCGAATTACACATTACTAACCCGTTAGCCCTTCAAATATCTTGAGTGGTTTTAGACGGCGGCTCAAAGTGGAGAAGATTGTGAGGCCCAACACCGGCGATGAAATTAAATTCCGCGACAGAAGATGAGGCTTTAGCAGGGAGTCGGTGAAGATAAGCCAGATCGGCGGAGCAGTGCAGTGACAAAAGAAATCGGTGATGGAAGCTGATACGTGGAATAGGCTGATTCAGGGCTTCATGTACTTCTTATATTTTTTAATAACTACAGATTCGCCTCTTACTTATAAAAATTAACACTTCCACCCCAATTCTCTTTAGATTCTCAATTTCATCCCACCTGATATACATTTATCTCAAAATAAAATACAGGTGGCAGAATAAACAATTTTTAATTTCATTTTAACATATTTCTATTTTCCGAATGGGATTTGAAGCGAACCCAAACCCGAATAAAGCAAACCAGAATAAGGAAAATTCTGGAGATATTCCATAAATACCAGGAAATCTCGGCAGATTAAGGCGGCAAAGGTTGACGATGCTTCACTCTTTCCTTGTATTTTTGTGGTTGTCATTCCGTCTCTCAAATATCCACTAATTTTTTATTTTCTTCCTCACAATCCAAACCGAATCGAACTTGAAATCTTTCTTTTTACCTCTTCTCCTTCATCGACAGATAGACACTTTATTCCAATGCCCACGCGTTCCACCAATCAAAAACAATTTGAATAATCAGGACCGTTGATTTTGACTATAAATCGACGTCTCAACTTAGGGTTAGAGATTTCTCTCAAAGCTATTATTATATAAAATATAAATCAAACTCAGCAACTTACGCCTTCTTCTTCCTTGCGTCTTCTCTTATCCTAACGAAGAGACTGGTAAGATTTCCTTTTATCACCTCTTTACGAGCTTCGTTCCGGATTCTAGGATTTCAGATTTATATTATTCATATCTTTAGGCTCGTTGATTATTTTATTGATTTTATATCAGGATTTTGTATTAAATTAGTGTTCGATTGGCTGTATGTTTTATATTTGTTTAGTTTTTATGTTTACAGAATTATGAAAGGTAATAATAGATAATCATGAAATTTCACTCTGTTGATAGGAAGATAGACACAATTTGTGATGAACTGGGTATATTTTTGTTTACAATTTCTTTTTTTTTTCTTTTTTTTTTTTGTGTTGTACGATGCAATAGGTATGTGTGTTGAGATTAGTTGATTTATTGTGTTTTGATTTGTCAATTGTTTTTCAGGCTGGAGTTGGCGATTCATGTTAGGGTTGATCATTTCTAGTTGGAAATATACCTTGTTTTTTCACTCTGGCAGCTGCAGTTAAGTCTAACGCTACTCGCACCTCTAAGTGGGTGTGGGGTGATAACAAGGAGACCGTATTGCTTTGTTTTTCAAGAAGGTCGAGGTCGTCTCATGTTTGGAGATTGTGTCGTGTTTCGGTTGGTTTGTCCCTAGATTATGGCTAATGTCACCGTCTGCTAAGTTCGCTAAAGGTTGGTGGTAGATCTATTGGGACAATTGTTTTTTATTTTTTCATTAGGCTTTTAGGATTTTGATGAGCCGAATAGTGGGTTACGCATAGATTTATGTTTCTTTCCCATATATGTAAAGTAAACTAAGATCTGGAGTGGATGTAGCTCTGGTTGGTTTCGATGGTCAGGTTTTCGTGCTTCAGTACTCATATTCCTTCTCAAAAACTAAAGGTAAGTAAAACAGTATCTTTTGCTAAAACTTTAAAAAAAAATTTGCTTGTGGGATATGTTCATGATTTTTGTTTTATTATTTTTTTACTGCAGAAATCAGGTCAATCATCTGCTGAAGCTATGCAAATAGGTTTGCAAGATCTTCCACAAAATCAAGCCACTAATGCTGTGGGTTCAGTGGCCTTTCAACAGAAGGCAGTGAATGATTGTAAAATTAGTGACCGCTCCAAGTCATTTTCAAGTTATTCCTCCTCAGAACATGGCTGCAAATTGGAAGAAATTATGGGCAAACTCGACATGCAGAATAACTCCGGAATAAGTCACCTTGGAAGTATGAAGAAGAGTCAGTCTCTAGGAAGTGGACTATGCTGGGAGGGTAGGATGCTAAAGGACAATGATGCAGAGGATGGCATTGATCAAGGATCATCTTCTGATTCCCATGATCAAAATGTTCCAGTGGCTATATATGATACTAAAGATCCAGCAGCAGGCCCACCAAGTGAGGATCAGAAAGATGTACCATCAGAGTCTGTCCAAGTTGGTTCTGATAATTTTATTAATGAAATGTTTTCGGTTGGAGATATGCAGAATTCAGAGAAGGATGGCAATGAGAATTCTGATACTCCAGAATCAGGTAATGATGAGTGCATTGATTATTATGCTGATCATATGCAGCTTACACCCCCAAAAGTTGTAAAATCGTCTTCATTGCCCAACATCAGTGCTTCCGTTAGTCCCTCTAGAGACCACTCTTCTATCAAGCATATGGTTCCTCGTTGTAGGTCTGCTGATGATCTACAAGTTTTAGACACAAGGCATGTAGAAAGTTCCATTCACGGTGTTGACACTCAGGTTTCTCGGCAACAAGGAAGAGATGATGACATTTGTAGAACTGAGAAACATGGTTTTGAGAATCCAGTTGATGATTATTATAATTCTGCTAATTATTATGCTGTAGCAAAAAGCTGGATATTACCAGATGAAGTGAACTCGGTGAAAGATCTTGGAAAAGAAGATCTTGGAAAAGAATCTGCAGTTCAGCAGCTGGATGACTTGCCAAACAAAGATTTTAAGATTAAACGCATTGAGGACTGGGTCAATGATCTTCAGCACTGCTCTTTGGAAGAAAGTGAACAGATAAACCATGCTGATGACAATCAGGTGAATAGAGATATTAATATCTCAAATGGTGTGATTGCTGCTAAGGTGGATGGCAAGGTCACTCCTGCCATGGAAGCTGCGAAAAGATATATATCTTCTCTGAGTGCGTCATCCAGCATAGCTCAACTGTCGAATCATGGTTTGGCTGTGATCCCATTTCTTAGTGCATTTAACAGTCTCAAGGTGCTTAATCTGTCGGGAAATGCCATAGGTTTGATTCTCATTTTTACTGACCTATTATTTATTTTCCTTTTCTGGTTTGTATTCAGCAGGATCTGAAGAAGCATATCATGATATTCTATTGCTGTTTTTTAATTAGTGTGTCCATATTTTTGCAATTACAGTAAGGATCTCTGCTGGTGCTCTTCCTCGAGGGCTCCATATGCTGAATCTTTCAAAAAACAAAATCTCCACAATTGAAGGATTACGAGAACTTACCCGGCTTCGTGTGCTTGACTTGAGCTACAACCGAATAGTTAAAATTGGACATGGTAATCCTGTGCTATATTCATAATTAGTTATTTGCCTGTGCTTTATCTTTTCCACCAATTGACTAATTTGGTCGTTTTATTTTATTGTCAAAGGTCTAGCTTCATGTTCCTCTTTGAAGGAGCTGTACTTGGCTGGCAACAAAATAGGTGAAGTAGAGGGACTTCACCGGCTTTTAAAATTAACTGTGCTAGATCTGCGTTTCAACAAGATCGCAACTGCCAAAGGCTTGGGTCAACTTGCAGCTAACTATAATTCCTTGCAAGCTATCAGCTTGGAGGGAAACCCTGCTCAGAAAAATGTCGGGGATGAACAGCTGAAGAAAAACCTGCAAGGACTTCTTCCCCATTTGGTTTATTTCAACCGCCAACCTACCAAAGCAAATACTCTGAAGGATGCCTCAGATCGCGCTGTTCGGTTAGGTGTCAGTGCCCATCAGTTTGATCGCAGCCTTAGATCTGAAAACAAAGGCCCAAGGAAGAGTAGCCACGGCCTAGCTGCTCACAAGGTCCCATCTTCATCAACTCACGGCCGTAGGAGCCAAGCTCAGTCTAAAGGCAGGCATGGGCGTCTTCCACCAGCTGGAACTAAGGCAACAGCCGCTCATCGTCATCACGCTGATTATGCAAGCAAAATTTTACAGCTCAAATCAGAGTTTTCTTCAATCCGCAGGAGTCGCAGTGAAGGAACCCTCGGAGCTTTCTGAGATATTCTGTACACTATATTTGGCATTTTATTTTTCTCTATTTCAATTTGACAAGCTGGTCGGTAATTTGGTACATTGTATGATTTCTGGATTCCTGTTCTTTCACATTATTATTTGCAGTTGGAAACAAATAAGAATTTCTAAACCAACTTTGTTCATTTGAATAGAATTATGAGCGTTAATTGAATCAGTATTTTATTTGATTAGGTGGCTTCTTTGCTCTGCCCATGGAGAAGTTACTGCAAGATGTAAATGGACTGTAAAGTAGGGACACAGCATTATCTTATTAGAGTGCCTAAACTTCAATTTGGTTTTCATATACAGAGAAGTAGCACGCTATAGAGAGAGATATACTAGAAAACTTTCAACAATTTGCTTGAACAGTCAGTTCAGTGACAAAGCTTTTTGGGCAATTTTCTTCCTGTGTGTTATCCAGACACAGGCTTGATCGTAGATTCATACCTCGTCTCATCCTGCTTAATATTTAAAGCATAAAATAATATCACACTATGAAAAACAACTGCAAAAAAGGAACTAATTGGCGAAACACAAACCTTTGATATCATCGCATGAGGCGTCGTGATATTCAATATCCTCTTCAGGTACTGGATGCAGTTCCACTTCCCCAGAAGCAGCATCGTTTTTGCTCCCGTCTGGATCTCTAACGACCACAACAGGACACACGCAATTCTGGACACAGTAATCACTAACACTCCCTAACCTCCCGAAACTATTATTCCTAACGGCACCACCGATACCTCTGCTTCCCATTATCATAGCGCTGAGACCAAGCCTCTCAACCTCCAGACACAGCCTTTCCTTCATGTCATAGTCCTTAACGATGTGTATCTTGTAAGGGATCATCGCCGCCTCCAACGGCTCCGCTATGTTCTTGGCGCTCGAGTCAGTTAAATCGTTCTCAAAGGCCTCGCTGTTGCTGGTAAAATCTCGGTCGTTGACAAACCCCCAGTCTGCACCATATAGAGCGGAGGTAGGACACACGTGGAGCAGAACGACAGCGTCTTCTGGACGAAGATAATTCTCTACGGCCCAACGGACGGCATGAGCGCTTTCGTCGCTGAGATCGACAGCAATCGCGACTTTACGTTGTGAGGATACGGGAGTTGATGAATTTGAATGGATTTTCGGTAGAACTGGAACAGTTGACATGTTGCTTGGATTGGAGGTAACAGAACAGATTTAATTGTTTAGTATCATAAAATTAATTATATATATATTTAACAGAAATATGTACTCCAAAACAGCTCAGTACCAAACTCATTTATACGTGAGACAAGGGTTGGTGGCGGCTCCATTCTCGTGAGTAGTGTGTCCGGTCGTTATCGTCTTCCTCATCTATCAGAAGTTTATTTCTGTTTCGTGTTTGTATTTATTTATTTGAGGATTTTATAGATAAATTAAGGATGAGATAATTGAAGTTTTTCTAATTTCTTATCTACCCAGTAATATCATGGGATGGGACACTATCTAGTAGACACGTTACAAAGGATTCAATGTTCTGAGACATATGGAGTCCCTTTTAGCTTTTAATGGGGTTGATAAACAGTCACATTAAGATAGTAACAGTTGGACATTTGGGTCTTCTTAATCTTACATGTAATTATCTGTAAAGCTGGAGCTAGCTGTGATAAGTCGTGTTGTTCTAGTAGCTGCTGTTGGTGATTGCCTGCCAATGTGGTTAACTATGATGTTCATGTGATTATCACTTTCCTCGTCTTTAATCATTGGTTTGGTTTCAAATTAATTTGGTGTAGCATTTTAACGTTACACAATAAAAAAATTAGGTTTACATACCGGAATAACAATTATAATTACAATCAAACCATTTTATAACGGGTACAGTTTGTATGATAATTTTCAGTTATTATAGTGTATAGTTTTTCGTATATAACGGCGGTATAAAGGTTAGATCACTTGACTATTATAAATTTATAATAATAATTATGTTAGTCAAATCCCTCCATAATGGTTATATGTAACAACAATTTATTATAACAATTGAATTTCTTTCTCAACAATTTTTCTCAATGTTATTTTAATTATCTATAACTAAAAATGTGCATGGTTCAGTCTGAACTAAAAATCAAATCGAATACCGAAATTTCGATTCAGACCAAATTGAATTTTTTTAATTTGGTTCAGTATTCGGTACACACATTTAGAAATATTCGATCTTCGATTCGGTTCGGGACAATACCAAAATTTCTCGGTCCGGACCGAATTATCCAATTAGTAGTTTTATTGAAAATTTTTTGAAAAATTTAATTAAATTTTTTATACATTTATTAGACAAGTCAATATATTTATGAAAATTAAAAGAATTTTTATAAATATCGACTAAACATCATCACATAAATTACAAATTCACCTAATTATTTTTAAATTATTAAAATAATATACATTTAAAAGAAATGATATATTTCGGTCTTCGGTCTTCTGTCTTTGTCCTGAGCTGTACCGAAATATTTCCGTCTGGACCAAACTGAATTTTAAATTTCGGTTCGGTATTCGGTTCTCATAATCCTGGACCGAAATACCGAAATTTCAATTCGGTCCGGTTCAGTCCGGACAGAATGAACACCACTATCTATAACAGCAATTTGCCAGCCGTAATTTAAATAGAACATTTTATATAAAACTCATCCTCTATAATTTGCCAGCCGTAATTTAAATAGAACATATTGTATAAAATTCATCCTCTATAATGACCTACTCAAATATAATACATTATTTTTTTAATTAAATGATATAAAAATTAAAAATTCAAATAACTATTTTAATTAACTTCAACAAATAAAAGATTTTTTAAAAAATATTTAATAATTAAAAATGATGAAGGAAAAGATTGTATAAGCAATAATAATGAATACGATTGAATTTGAAATACTTCATAATTATACCTAATTAAGAAAAATAAATTGAAACATTAAAACTTAGATCATTCGCAGCGCTAGTCTCTGAGAGAGTCTCTCATCTGACCAAAAAGACTCTGCATGGTCTCTTCGCATTGGATTGTCATTACCTTTAATAGAAGGAAATTAACTACATTTTATTGAAAGCTTCGACCAAAATCTTCGTTAATTCAAACGTTATATTACTAGTAAGAGATTGAAATCTTCCAAACATGCTACAATTATAGATTTTTTCCATCATATTTGAGTAAATTTTAACATTAAAAATGTTCTAAATTATACGTATTTTATTGTAGAGTTTATTTTTTTCAAAAAATAATTATTATGAGTTGATAACAACCAAATGAGATTTATGACTTTCCTATAGTCGTTATATGCGAATAATAGTCATTAACTATAACAACCAAAAAATTGTCAGACAAACGACATAATTTGTCTGACAATTATTTGGCTTTTATAGTGAATTATTGTTTTTTTGCAGATAACGGTCATATGAAGGTCACGGATCTCACTTGACTGTTATTAACTCATAATAGCTTTTTTTAAAAAAATAAATAAACTCTAAATAAAATACGCATAATTTAGAATATTTTTAAAGTTAAAATTTATTCAAATATGATGGAAAATTTCTACGATGGTAGCTTGTTTGGAAGATTTCAATCTCTTACTAGCAATATAATGCTTGAATTGACGAAGATTTTGGTCAAAACTTTCATCAAAAGGGTAGTCAATTGTTTTGCAGAGTCTCTTTTATTAGATGATAGACTCTCTCATAGACCAGCGCTGCAGATGATTGAAGTTTTAATGTTTCAAATTATTTTCATTAATTATTTATAATTATGAACGCTTTCAAATTCAATCGTATTCATTGTCATTATTTATGTAATATTATTCTTCATCATTTTTAGTTATTAAGGGGGTGTTTGGATCCCTTATGAGATAATAATTAACCAACTAATTTTTAAGAGCTACTAACAATTAACTAACTAATAATTAAGTGTGTATTCGGCATCAGTTGTTTCGTTAGCGGTTAGGGGTTTGAACAACGATTTGGAAAAACATGTGTTCGATGATAGCTTTTTAAAATAGCGGTTAGCGGTTCAGTTAGCGGTCTGACGAACGCTATTCTAATTAGCTTTCACTTCAACCGCTGTTATAAAATTACTAAAATACCCATTTATCTCACATTAATAAATGCAAATCAAATCATTAAATTAATCATTTTTGTAATTTTATGGCTAACCGCTATTTTAACCGCTACAGCTATCACCGAACGGTTATTGCAACCGCTATTTTAACCGTTATTTCAAACTGCTAACCGCTACAGCTATTTTAACCGCTAATTTTAACCGCTAACGTCGAACATAGCCTAATAAGGGTGTTTAGATATATTAGTAATTAATTAGCAAATAATGTCTAAATAACCAATCTGCCCCTATTAATTACTAGCTAGCTAATGTAATTAATAGGGATTGAAGATTGTGAGGACTATTGAGTCTTTTGCAATATATTTAGAAGTGTTAGTAAGGTTGAGTAAACTAATTAAATAATTATAAAGACCCTATGCAGTTAAAAATTAAGATACCTCTTAAGAGATCTGTTTGGATCCCCGTCTATTAATTTTATCTCTTAAGGGATCTAAACATTAAAAAATTCATTTATCGGTTGAAGTTAATTACCAACTGTTATTAAATTATTATTATTATTATTTTATTTAAAAAATAATGTATTATATTTGAGTAGACTATTATAGAGATATACAAAGTGTTCTATTCAAGATACAGTTGTTACTGTTATAAGCGAATTGCTGTTACTGAGGTTCAATGTTACTGAGGTTTAAAATGACATGTAAAAAATCGGTTCTGAAATAAATTCAGCAGTTATAGTGAATTGTTGTTATAGACAATAACAGTTGTAAAGGAGTTTGACTGCATTCCTATTATTATATTGTTTATCATTATTTTTTCGTATAGGTAAATGGTTAGTTTCATCTATAATTTTTTCTATTCCTTTTTCAAAAATATATCAATTTAGTATGTTTTGATAAGAAATATAAAGTTATTATCGGTGACTATAAGCAAAATTCAAAATAATTCCAAGTTTTGAGATCCAAAGGATCCACATAATTATTCAAATTTATGTGACATTTTCTGATTGCTATTAGAATATCTTCCCTTAAAAGTATCTTTTATAAGTTTATTGTTTAATTGAAAATATGGCAATATTATAATTGAAGTAGATAAAATACAGCTTTGATATTAATTGTATGGTTTTAATATTATATAATGGTATACACTAGCCCATATGGAATTTCTGGTTCCGTCTTCAGTGACACGGGGCAAGACACCAACTAAACCTTCATGCAAGGTAAGGGACACGTCGGGTCGGATTAGGGCATAGGCAAGGTAAAACCAGAAAAATAATCTAGTGGTAAATTTGTCCATTTTTAAAGTAATGTTGATTTTCTTTTAGAAAATCTCGTTATTAAAACCATTATTTCGATGACGACGTCGTATATAAACAGGTGTAATTTTCCTCCCAATCCAGCTATAAAACCCCCCAAATAATTCAAAATTGGGATAAATAATACATGGCCCCCTGTACTTGTATAAATTTTTCAGTTAGTCCCTTGTATAAATGGTTGTCTCAATTAGTCCCTTGTACTTATGATTTTATCTCAGTTAGCCCCTCGGTGTTGACGTGGCATCTGACGTGGTCGTTTGATGTGTGATGTGGACTGCCATGTGTCATCAAGGTCACACATCAAATGACCACGTCAGCACCGAAAGGCTAATTGAGACAAAATCACAAGTACAGGGGGCTAACTGAGACGACCATTTGTAACTAAGAAAAATTATAAATTTATAAATATGTAAATATAATTAAACATTATAACTTTTTTTCGGTTTAATTCGTCTAATAATCTATTTTAGATAGTTTAAATAAATCATCATTTTAAATCTATCTCAAAATAACTATTTTAAAGAATTTCATTAAAATTTTTGTTTAATCTATTTTTTTAAATTATTTTATTAAAAAAATTAATTTTATAATATTTTTTATAATGATAATGTGACTCATTAAGACGAATAATATTTTGTTCTTGTGTCAACTTTGTTTTAATTCTAATTTGAATGTTTGATATCTAGTGCAGTTAATTACTCCATTTTTTTCTTAAAAAAAATAATGATTATTTAAAGTATTTAAAATAGATAAATAGGTGAATCAGATAGATTATAAGTTATAATATATAATTATACATATATTTTATTTTAAAATCAATTTTATTTATGTATTTTTAAATTTTCTCAATTAGCCCATTGTACAAATTGTTGTCTCAATTAGACCCCTGTACTTGTTATTTTATATCAATTAACCCCTTAATGCTGATGTGGTGCGTGACGTGGTCGTTTGATGTGTGATATTGACGACACGTGGTAGTCCACATCACACATGCAATATCCACGTCATGTGCTATGTCAGCACTGATGGGCTATTTAAGACAAAATCACAAATAGAAAGGACTAACTGGGACAACAATTTGTACGGGGGCCAAGTGAAAAACTTATAAGTACGGGGCATGTATTATTTATCCCTTCAAATTTCTTGAAAATGTAATTCTTCCCTCCATCTCTCGGTTGAATCAGTTAATGGACGATGGAGGTCGGTTTAATCTCCGTCGATCGATGGACGCAAGGAAGCCAGGCTTACTTCCTCACTCACCTCCACTCGGATCACACTCAGGGCCTCTCTCCAACGTGGTCCAGAGGTCCACTCTTCTGCTCTGGCCTCACCGCCAAGCTTCTGCCGTTCAAGTTCCCTGGCTTGGACCTCTCCCTCCTTCGCGTCCTCGAGACTGGCACCTGGCAGTCCATTCCTCTCACATCTCCCTCTACCGGTGACAAGACGGCCATCGAGGTTTTGGCAATTGACGCTCATCACTGTCCTGGTAAGTCACTGTAACTGCCCACTGTAACGATTTCGAGAGTAATGCCGGTTACTGATTCGTGTGTCAGGTGCGGTGATGTTGCTATTTCGTGGAGAGTTTGGATGTCTTCTGTTCACTGGCGATTTTAGGTGGGAGACGAGTTGCGAGAAAGCCAAAGCAAGTAGGGCATTGCTGGTCGAAGCTCTAAAGCACGAAGTTGTCGACATTCTTTACCTGGATAACACATATTGTAATCCTTCCTTTAATTTTCCGCCTCGACTAGTTGCTGCCAAGCAGGTAATTGACATGTTTAATTCGAGCTGTGTCTTTCCTATATGTTTTGTCAATTACTGTCTTATGACTTGAGACAGTGAAATCTGATGTGTTTTGGTTAGTTTTGTGTAATTTGGGTACCATGACAGCCAAACAGTTAGGTATTTTATCATGGAACATTATATAACTTTATATGTTTTTATGTTTTTATGATATAGTTTATTTACTATAAGAAGATATCTCTAAGCTTGATTATGTAAAGATCACGCTGAAACAGGTGGTTGATGTTATTGTTAACCATCCACACCATGACATTGTAATCGGGATTGACACTCTGGGAAAGGAAGACCTCTTACTTCACATATCGCGTGTCCTCAATATTAAGGTAGTCCTAACCTACATGAGGTTTACTGCCATGGATTATACTCTCTTAAATCTTTAAATCACTGTTTTCATTGTGCTTTTGTGACAAATAATTTAGTTGTTTTAGTTGCTGGTAAAGTTACCTTGACTTCTAGCATTCCATTTGATTTTTGCAACTGGAGTTAAATAGTCATCTGCTGCTGTATCAAATTGTTGGCGAACTAACGAGGATAACTGTTATTTGTATGGATCTTTGTTTCTAATTTAATAAATCTTTTTAGATGCATTTGGGTTAATTTTGATCTACTTTCTATTAATTGGTGGATAATTTTGTTCTATTTATATCCAGAAAGTAAGTAGAAATGTGTACCTTTTAATGAATTATGAAAGTATACTTTTTGTTTCATTGTTCTACCCAGATTTGGGTGTGGCCAGAGCGCCTTCAAACCATGCATCTCCTTGGGTTCAATGATGTATTCACAACCAAAACTGCACTTACAAGAGTGCGAGCCATTCCTCGTTATAGTTTCAGCATAGACACTTTGGAGTGCTTAAATACTATACGTCCAACTATAGGAATCATGCCATCGGGTCTTCCATGGTTGGTGAAACCCCACATAAGTGATGAAAATATTTCTGGTTCTGATCTAACTTTCCGCTACAACAGTAATGATGGAGAAGAGGTGAATGTGGTCGAAAGGTACCATAAGTATGCGTATTCTGTTCCATACTCTGATCACTCATGCTTTACGGAGCTAGAGGAGTTTATAAAGCTTGTTCATCCAACTAACATCAAAGGAATTGTGAAATCATCCCCCTGTTATGTCGAACCTATGTATTACTTTGGGCCCCTGTGTGCAGGTAATCAGCCATCTGTACGTAAGCTGGACAGGAGAAGAGTGCGTGGAGGCAAAAGAGTTGTAACAGTTGAAGCAAAATTGAAAGCTGAAAATGGTCATTCCTCAGAGCCTAGAACAAAGAGAAAAAGAACTGTAATGCTTAGGTTCTTAGGAGGTCAGGCGAGCAAGGTGAATTACCACAGACGTTCCCTACGGGGTGCAAAGATTGAACAAAGTGAAAACTCTGTTTGATCAGTCAAAAGATGGCATCAGGTTAGCTTTGACTATTTGTATAGCTTGGAATTGACCAAACAGTTGTGTAATTAAAGTTCATCTGATCTTGAATACTTTCAATAACAAAATAGACGTTGTAGATTTGTTCCCTTCTGATTTCAAAATCAGAAGGTAAAACAATTCTTTCCTCTTAGTCAGATACATAATTGTTTGACAGTCAGTCTCCCTTGGTTTTTCTCTGATATATGAACAAGTCAAATGGTCCTGTACAGCTCAATCAAAGTCAAAGGTCATAGTCATGGACTATCACGTCATATGGATTGAACTATTACCATGTCATGATTGTTGGTTAGACATGCTGAGAAGATTTTTATCGCCGTATGGCTCTTGCAAGTGACAAGATAATGGACTAATGAGAACTTTGTTATCATTTGCTCCAAATTGATTCTTATCATGAGTGGTGGGCAATTTCCAAGCGCACTGACGCACTACCTAATCCACTGGAGCATTAATTAGTTTATTCAGGTATGTCAGTATTCAACCTTAATCATTTTATTTCAGTAATTTTGATTTACATCAAATTTAAGTTTTTGGAAGTCAAAACTAGATCCAACTAGATTGACCCAGATGTGGAAGTTGGCAATTATAATCATGTTGTTTCATAAGCTAAGTAATACTATTAGATAGATAAGTTTGCATTATTTTATATGAAATCTATCATCCTTTGTATGTAGGGTAAAGTAAGTTTGAGCATTTAATAGATCAGCAAGTTGCCTCCGTTTCGTTTGCTGTCCCGTGTGAAGAGGTTGAGCTGATCAATCACTCTCGCCTCCACCTATTAAGCACAATTGAATTTTTTTTTTTTTTTTTAATTATTTATTTCCTCATATGTGCAAGACAGTGACCACCTTACTTTGTTTCCAACACGAAAAGTCATAAGCTCACAAATCAATGCCGTTGGTTTCTCATTCTTAACAAGTCTTTCTTTGCACAAAATCATGAAAATAGATCTGGATGTTGTCATGTGTACATGTTTATACGGTTGTGATTAAATCTTGACTCAAAGAAAATTTTTGTGTTTCTATAGCATTACATGTATATTGGAATAGAATTTGATTCATTCGTCTATTCTGGGTTGACCATATGTTACGCAATGGGAGGTATGATACTTTAGTAGAGGCGCCATGGTAGAGAATTACTATTTTAACTTGAGACCACCAGACATACAAAACTCAGCGATAGAGGGCATAATGGTCAATTTATGCTGTGTTGACTGTTAGTAGGTACGTATATGAGACCCATTCTTCATCAGAACTCATAAACACAAAGCAGACAACAGAATCACATGCAAACATATCATAAACATATAATTTTGCATTAAATTTCAATCATTGTCTGCACAGATATCTATAGCTGTTTTTCATGGGATGGTTCATGTTTTCTCTTCTCTTCATATGGTTGTTGTCTCTACGCGTCTCCAGTGGAGCTAACACCATCTCTGCAAACCAGTCTCTCTCTGGTGATCAAACTCTTGTCTCTGCGGGTGGGGATTTTGTACTAGGCTTCTTTAAACCAGGTAAATCTCCCAACTATTACATAGGAATATGGTACAATAAAGTGTCTGAACCAACCATAGTTTGGGTGGCAAATAGAGAGAAACCCATATCTGATAGATTTTCCTCAGAATTGAGGATATCAGATGGTAATCTAGTACTCTTAAATGAGTCCAAAACAGCAGTTTGGTCTACAAATGTGAGCTCTTCCAGTTCAGCTTCTGTAGAAGCTGTTCTCATGAAAGAGGGAAATCTTGTTTTGAGAGACAGGTCTGGTAATTTGACAAACACCTTGTGGCAGAGTTTTGACCATCCTGCCCATACATGGCTTCCTGGTATGAAACTTGGATACAACAAGAAGACCCAGGAAAATCAATTTCTGACTTCTTGGAAGAATAAAGAAGATCCTGCACCAGGTCTCTTCTCGCTTGCGCTTGATCCCACAAATGGATCCAATCAATATTTAATATGGTGGAATAAGACTGAAAAGTATTGGAGCAGTGGTCCTTGGGATGATGATGGAAAACTATTTAGTAAGGTTCCAGAGATGAGGTTGAACTATATTTACAATTTCAGCTATGTAGATAATGAAAATGAAAGCTATTTCATCTATACTGTAAAAGATTCAACAATATCTAGATTTTATATGGATTATAATGGGCAGGTCAGGCAAGTGAATTGGCTACCAGATCCAAAGTCTTGGTTTCTGTTTTGGTCTCAACCAAGAGCAAACTGTGAGGTGTATGGTCTTTGTGGTGAATTTGGTAGCTGCAATGAAAATGCTAAACCTTTCTGTGAATGTGGAAGAGGTTTTCAGCCAAAATCACAACAAAACTGGGACTTGGAGGATTATACTGGCGGTTGTGCAAGGAAAACCGACCTGCAGTGTGGGAATAATAGCCTCACGAATGGAAAGGGTGACAGGTTTTTAGAGAATACCGACGTGAAATTGCCTGAACATCCACAAGTGGTGACTGGTGGAAGTGTCAAAGAATGTGAAACAGTTTGTTTGAACAACTGCACTTGCAATGCTTATGCGTACGAGAACAATCAGTGTTCGGTTTGGGTAGAAGGGCTCTTGAATTTGCAGCAGCTTACAGAAGGCGATTCGCAAGGAAAGACTATTTACATCAAGCTAGCTGCTTCTGAGTTTTCGGCTTCTAAGGGTAACAAAGGATTGATCATAGGTGTTGTGGTGGGCTTGGTAGTTACTGCAGTTCTGCTTGTCCTTGTCTTGTTTATTTTCTTGAGAAGGAGAAAGAGAACAAGCAGCACAACAAAAGCCATGGAGGGTTCATTGGTGGCATTTTCATACCGGGATTTGCAAAATGCAACAAAGAATTTCTCGGAGAAATTAGGTGGTGGAGGCTTTGGTTCTGTGTTCAAAGGGATGTTGCCAGACTCAAGAGTGGTGGCTGTGAAGAAGCTGGAAGGCATCAGCCAAGGAGAAAAGCAATTCCGGACAGAAGTCAGCACAATTGGTAATATCCAACATGTTAATCTTGTTCGACTCCTTGGATTCTGCTCCGAAGGAATTCACAAGTTGCTGGTCTATGATTTCATGTCAAATGGTTCTTTAGATACCCATCTCTTTCAGGAAAACAATTCAAAGCTCCTCCATTGGAAGACAAGGTACAAAATCGCCCTAGAGACAGCCAGAGGGTTGGTATATCTCCACGAGAAGTGCAGGGATTGCATCATACACTGTGACATAAAGCCAGAGAACATCCTATTAGATGCTGAATTCTGTCCAAAAGTGGCAGATTTTGGCCTAGCAAAGCTTGTTGGGCGAGAGTTCAGTCGAGTCCTGACAACCATGAGAGGGACAAGAGGCTATCTTGCACCTGAATGGATTTCTGGTGTAGCAATCACAGCCAAAGCTGATGTTTACAGTTACGGGATGATGCTTTTTGAATTTGTTTCAGGAAGGAGAAACTCAGAACAATCTGAGGATGAGAAACTGAAATTCTTCCCAACCTGGGCCACTAAATGCATGGCAGAAGAAGGGGATCTTGTTGGGCTGTTAGACCCCAGACTGCAGGGCAATGCTGACATTGAAGAGCTTTCGAGAATATGTAAAGTAGCTTGTTGGTGTATACAAGATGATGAATCTCACAGGCCATCAATGAGTCAAGTAGTTCAAATACTTGAAGGATTTGTGGATGTTACCCAGCCTCCCATTCCAAGGTCTCTTCAACTACTTGTTGACAGTCAGGATCATATAATCTTCTTCACAGAATCTTCCTCAAGCCAGAGTTCACAGACACGGAGTAATACTTCAACTGCTTCATCTCAGAGCAGGAGTACTATATCATCAAGTTCCTAATTGCTGATCATGGAAATCAAATCTAGAGTCAAGCTTATTAAAACATGACATGCCTTTTTTAGTTGTAAAACCTAGTTTTAATTCTATATTTGACATATATATGTAAGCTTATGAATAAAAGTTCTGTAATCTGTGATTAGATACGCTTTGGCTGCATAGTTGCTTGCTAGGCAAAAAATTTTCTCCTTGAACAAATTTGATGAGAAATTTAACTGCTCAATGGAGGCAACTTCCTATATATTAAACAGTACTCGGTTACATGATTACGTGCTTGCATTCCTGCATTAATTTTACAATGTTGACAAAAGGAATGGTACAGGCTTCAAATTTATTTTACATGTTAAAACTGTAAACCCAGGACTATAACTAAGAAGACTTCTCTTAAGCATTCAAGAGGTTATTGATGATATACTGCTTATAGCTTGCGATGAAGCATTCGAAGTATCTTTCCATGTTTCTGAACTCTGGTTTGAGGATGATTCTGCATAGAAGATCAACGACTGCTCGCTGTTATTTGCAAATACTTGTAAAGCTTTTGGAAGTGGAGGCTGGCTCACTTCCAAAACTCCTTCAAGATACTGAACTACTTGACCCATAGATGGCCTGTGATTTTCATCATCCTGTACACACCAACAAGCCACTTTAAGCATTCTTGAAAGCTCTTCAACATCAGCTTTGCCATCCATTCTATGATCGAGTAAGTCAAGGAGCTTACCACCTTCAGCTATTTTACTTACAGCCAAAGTCGGGAAAAATATCAGTTCCTCTGATACCGAATTCTACTCCCTTCCTATACATCAGCTTTTGCTATACATCAGCTTTTGCTGTTATAGCCACTCCTGATATCCATTCTGGAGCAAGATAACCTCTTGTCCCTCTTATGGTTGTCAATACACGGCTGAATTCCCTGCCAAGAAGCTTTGCTAGACCGAAATCTGCAACTTTTGCACCAAATTCTGAATCTAACAGAATGTTTTCTGGTTTTATGTCGCAGTGAATAATACAGTCTCTGCATTTCTCATGTAGATAAGCCAGTCCTCTGGCTGCTCCGAGTGCAATATTGTATCTTGTTTTCCAGTCAAGAATTTCAGAATCTTTTGCATCAAATAAATGGGAATTTACAGAACCTTTTGACATGTATTCATACACCAGCAGTTTTCTGTCTCCTTCAGAGCAAAATCCACACAGTCTAACCAGATTCACATGCTGGATGCTACCTATAGTACTGACCTCTGTGCGGAACTGTTTTTCTCCTTGGTTGACGCTTTCCAGCTTTTTGACAGCTATGACAGTTGAATCAGGCAACACTCCTTTGAAGACACAACCAAAACCCCCTGATCCTAATTTTTCTGAGAAATTCTTCGTTGCATTTTGAAGATCCTTGAATGTAAATGCCACCAATGAACCATCCATAGCTTTTGATGCATAACTTCTCCTCATTTTTCTCCGCAGGTATACAATCACAACTAGGCCTAACAGAAGTACAAAAATAACTGATCCAACAGTAACACCAATTACCATTCCTTTGTTGATTTTGGAACTGGAAAACTCAGAAGCTGCGAGCTTGATGTAGATTGTTTTTCCATCTGTATGGCCTTGTGCAAGTGTTTGCAGACCCAACAGCTCACCAGTCCACATGGAACAAGCATTGTTCTCAAAAGCATACGCAATACAAGAGCAATTACTCAAGCAGCTCCTTTCACATTCTGCAATACTTCCTACTGCCACAGACTCTGAATGTTCAGGCAACACAACGTCCTGATTTACTGCAAATCTGTCGCTTTTCTCACCTGCAAAACTCCCATTTTCACACTTCAGTGCCGTTTTCCTCACACACCCACCAGAGTAGTCCTTGAGAAAGTTCCAATTCTGCTGCAATCTTGGCCTAAAACCTCGCACACACCCACAGAATGGCTCAGTTTGCTCACTGCAGCTACCAAATGCTCCACAGTATGCGTAAACCTCGCAAGGTTGCCTTGGTGTGGACCAAAACTGAAACCAATTCTGCGAATCAAATAACCAATAATACTGCTTGAGTTGTCCTGCAGCATCAATAACGAATCTAGATGTAAAATTAGGCTGTCTTTCCAGGAATGAAGGTGCAGTTTCATACACAAAATAGCGACCAGTGTCATCCGAAACAAAGCTGTAATTATAGATGTAATTCAACCTCATCTCTGGTACGTTGCTGAAAATCTGCCCGGTCCATGCTCCACTAGCCCAATACATCTCAGAATAATTCCAGAACAGAACGTATTGATTTGTTCCACTTGTGAGGTCTAATGTAAGTGAGAAGAGTCCTGGTGCAGGATCTTCTTTGTTCTTCCAGGAAATCAGTTGCTGATTCACGGTGGTCTTCCTATTGTATCCAATCTTCATTCCAGGAAGCCATGTATCAGTAGGATGATCAAAGCTTTGCCACAAAACCTCCCTTGTGTTATTAGAACCGTTCACTTCTCTCAATACAAAGTTCCCTTCATCTGAAAGTACTGCTTCTACAGAACCTGAATTGATGGAGCTGGCATTTGAAGACCAAATGAGTGTTTTGGACTCATCGAAAAGGACTAAATTACCATCAGATATCCGTAACACTGAAGAGAATCTATCAGATATTGGTTTCTCCCTATTTGCTACCCAAACTACAGTCTGTTCAGACACTTTGTTGAACCAAATGCCTAAATAAGAGTTTGAAGTGTTACCTGGCCTGAAGAAGCCTAACTCAAAAACCCCACCTGCAGAGACAATAGTTTGGTCACCAGAGAGTGTGTCGTTGCCAGAGATTTTGTCAGCTCCACTGGAGACATCTAATATCGTTGTTAAGCAAATGAAGAATACAGAGAAAACGAACCTTTGACCAGATTTCCTGAAATCCATGGTCCTTGGCAACAAATTCCAGTCCTTTTGTGCAGATATTTTAAGGGATGTAAGCTATTTATTGCACTGATGCTGTTAGCTTGAACCCATATTTAATGCTTTGGGGACCAGCTAAGCAGGAAAACAGCTTCCGCTGTTGCATATTTAGTTGGAAATTATATTGGTTGGACAATCTGTATCGGCTTGTGTTAGTCAGGTTTATTATATTGAGCGATGTGATTTGCCATCTATCAAGATATTGATTTGCGCTGCAGTTTATCACTACTTAATGATAGCTTTATTGTTATTTTATTGAAGCTATATATAAGTAAAGGCTTGCTAGTCACATGGGTATTTGTATATTAGATGACATCCTACACGTTAATATCAAAATTCAACATTATAAGAAGAAAGTGGTTGAAAGCATTCTGCAGGTGGGGCGAGATTAGTCTGAAACAAAGTTCAACTCTCAGAACGTGATCCGACACATGTTGCCAATAGGATATGTACACATCAGCAAGTAATTGGAAAAAATGGTAAGAGAAGTTGTCAACTTGGCAAAGTTGAAGAATTAGCGTGCAGATTATTGAAAACAGAATATAGGTTGCGACAGAGGCAGACCAGAAGGCAAATGCCCATGGATTTTTCAATAACTTGGATCCACCAACGGCGGCCCAATTCGTTTGCTATGACAACTGGACCCAACAAGTCACATTATTCAATTTCCATGAAAACGACCCATCAACTCATGTAGACATTTCAACACACGAGGTTCTTTATTTAGATTTCTTATTCTAAATGAACGTGACGTGGTCCAATTACATTTCTAGATTGACCTACCTTGACTTTTCAAACAGACACTTGTTGACTTTTCTCTAACGTAAGATGACTGAAGGGTCCATCCTGTGGACACGAAATCAATCTACGTTTCCATGTTTCAAGGTCCACTTAATGACTTATGTTTTATTAATCAGCCACCGCTTGGAAACTTAAACAAGCAAGCTATGGAGATTGAGCACAAACCATTCTGCATACTTACTCTTCTCTTTATTAGCTTGTCCATCGAGTCACATATCTTCACTGAAGCTGATGACACCATCACTGCAAACCGGTCTCTTTCTGGTGATCAGACACTCGTCTCGGCAGGTGGGGTCTTTGTTTTAGGCTTCTTCAAGCCAGGTAACTCTTCTAAACACTACATTGGCATTTGGTACAAGAAAGTCTCTCAACAAACTGTTGTTTGGGTTGCAAATAGAGATAACCCGATTTCTGATACACATTCCTCTGAGTTAAGGATCTCACAAGGTAATCTAGTCCTTTTCAATGAGTCTCAAAAGCAGATTTGGAGCACGGATTTGCCTCCCAGTACTAGTCCTTCTACAGAAGCAGTTCTTTTAGATGAAGGGAACCTTGTTTTGAGAGACAGGACTAAGAACATATCAGACCACTTATGGGAAAGTTTCGATCATCCGACTAATACATGGCTTCCGCGTATGAAGTTTGGACAGAACAAGAAGAAAAAAGCAAATCAATATATCACTTCCTGGAAGAATTCAGAAGATCCTGCAACAGGTCTCTTCTCTCTTGAGCTGCATCCGGATGGATCCGAACAGTATGTTTTGGTGTGGAATAAGACTCAACTGTACTGGTTCACTGGAACATGGAATGGGCAGATTTTTAGCTTGGTTCCTGAGATGGTGTATCTAGTTAACAATCCTGTCTACAATTTCGACTACATTTCAAATGAAAACGAGCGTTACTTCATCTATTCTGTGAATAATCCCAATTTGATTACACAAAATGTTATTGATTCTTCAGGGCTACTCAAGCAAATGTATTGGTTGGAGAACAGCAAGTCTTGGTTTATATTCTGGTCGCAACCACGACAGCCTTGTGAAGTGTATGCTTATTGTGGTCCGTTTGGGCTCTGCAGTGAGCAGACTCAACCTTTCTGTGGTTGTCTACCAGGTTTTAAGCCAGCCTCGGAAAGTAATTGGAATGTGTTGCAAGACTATTCCAGTGGTTGTGTGAGAAAAGCGCGACTGCAATGTGGAAACAACAGCCTTGTCAATGGAAAAAACGATGGATTTTTACCAAATCATGACATGGTATTGCCTGAAAATCCTGAACATGTTCCGGCAAGAAGTGTTAAAGAATGTGAAGCCACATGTTTGCATAACTGCTCTTGCTCTGCCTATTCTTATGAGAATGGTGTATGTTCAATTTGGATTGAGAAGCTACTTGGTTTGCAAAAACTTGCTCAAGGGAAACAAAATGGCAAGATTATTTACATCAAAGTAGCAGCTTCCGAACTTCCGAAAGTGAAAAGTAAGAAGGGAAGGGTCATTGGTGGTGTTGTGGGCTCTGTTGCTTTAGCTGTCATGTTAGGCATTGCAGCATTGTTGTATATGCACATAAGGAAGAGGCCTACAAATGTGACCAAACAGGTTGAGGGCTCATTGGTGGCATTTTCCTACAAGGATCTACAAATTGCAACAAAAAATTTCTCTGAAAAACTGGGTGGAGGAGGATTCGGGTCTGTCTTCAAAGGAGTGTTGCCTGATTCTAGCATCATAGCTGTAAAGAAGCTTGAAGGTGTTATGCAAGGTGAGAAGCAGTTCAGAACAGAAGTGAGCACAATAGGGAAGATTCAACATGTTAATCTGATTCGTCTCCGCGGTTTCTGCTCTGAAGGTGATAAAAAGCTGTTGGTGTATGATTACATGCCTAATGGTTCCTTAGACGGCTTTCTCTTCCAGAAAAAGAAATCAACTGTTCTTGATTGGAAAACAAGATACCAAATTGCGCTAGGAACAGCTAGAGGGCTGGTTTATCTTCATGAGAAATGCAGAGATTGCATAATACATTGTGACATAAAGCCGGAGAACATTCTATTGGATGCAGAGTTTAATCCAAAAGTTGCTGATTTTGGCCTAGCAAAGCTACTTGGGCGAGAGTTCAGCAGAGTACTTACTACCATAAGAGGGACTAGAGGATATCTTGCTCCAGAATGGATTTCTGGAGTTCCAATCACAGCTAAAGCAGATGTTTATAGCTACGGAATGATGCTTTTTGAATTTATATCAGGAAAGAGGAACTCTGAGGACTCTGGAGATGAAGAAGTGGGGTTTTTCCCTACTTGGGCTGCAAGCAAAATAACAGAAGGAGGTGATGTTTTGAGCCTGTTAGACCCAAACCTGGACGAGCAAAAGGCTGATGTAGAAGAGGTTTCAAGAATTTGCAAAGTGGCTTGTTGGTGTGTACAGGTGGATGAAACTCACAGACCATCAATGAGTCAAGTGGTTCAAATACTTGAAGGATTGATAGACATGGACCATCCTCCGATTCCGAGATCACTCCAAGTGTATGCTAAAAATTCGGATGGTGTTGTCTACTTCACAGAATCTTCATCAAAACGAAACTCCCAATCATAATCCAGTAACCTAGCTGAGTCGACTCAGGTTAAAAGCAACATATTGCAATCCAAAAACTCTTGGAAAAGTTATCTTAGTTATATTATTTCCTGAGGAGTGGTTTAGTGTATTCCTGTAAGAGATATTGAAATAAATTTTACGTATTATTTCATGTATTAAGTTTGTAATATGGACTTTATTAGTTGGATTGTTGGATTTACTGAGCTTGTTGAACTAGGCTGGTTACTCATCTTGTTCCGTTTTCTATATAAACTAAAATGTTTGACCTAGTTCAGTTCATAGGCGATTTATTGTATATTTCTTCTTGTTTTTCCTTTGTGATGTAATGATCCTTGTGATCCGAACTCAGTTGTACTGCTTGTTGTTTCTCTGTGTGACCTTAAATCCTTCTCCGAGGAGTTCATCGTGAAGTAGCTCTTTTGGATAAACCACAAAATCTTGCCTCCTTTTTATAATTATGCTTGTTACTTTAGAATTAGTATATGTGTTAGATTATCTTTGTTGTTTTAGGTTACAACATCCGGTTTTGAAATTAAAACAATTTCCAAAACAAATATCATAAGTCTTAGATCTTATGTAGTGTGGTTACTTCAATTTCTTGTATAGTTTTCTTGCTCATCAAACAAATTTAATATTTTTTAGTGAGAAGAATCTACTCAAGATCTGTAGCGTCCAACTTTCTTTCCACTGAGTATCCGAAATGCTGTAGCCGAACGAGCCACGTTACTCATTACTCATGCACATACCAAATATATGCTTACATCAGATAGTATAGAAACTCACTATTTAAGATTAGAGTATCTCCAATTAAACGTGGGCGTGAGGTGATATAGTGTGTAAAATATAGCGTGTAAAATAGAAGACGTGAATGTTGATGTTGCAAAATTTTTATTCATAACAGTACAGTTTAAAAATAATTATATAGTGGTCACCGTTTATCACTCTTCCTTTCTAATTTTTAATAGAAATTTAATTAAAATTATAACTCTTTTATTATAATAAAAAAATTTGAAACACATTAAAAATCTAATTAAATAATATAAAAAGGCCGAGTCAGCATGTCTATTTGACCGTCTAAAATAGAAGGACCGTCTGAAATAGAAGGTCTGATGGATGATATCTATTTTAAAATTTGACACTCAACTGGACATTTAAAATAGACGGTACCATTAGAGCTCTACTTTTTAAAATATTATCCACGTTGCTCACGTGGCCGTAGAGAAATTGTAAATAGACATATCACTGGAAATGCTCTTATTAAGAGTTTTGTTCATAATTCAATATTATATTAAAATAAGATATAGATAGGGAATAATATAGAAAAAAAATTAAATTAAAATATCGAGACAAATATTATCTTAAATTTAAATCAAACTCAAATATATATTTTAGTTTATAGTAGAATAGAATTCATTTAAATAATAAAATTTTAATTTAAAATTAATTTATTTTCTTCGAATTTGTCGTGCAAAATGATAAGCGGCCCTAATCTCCCATTTGGAGGAGCAATAGTAGTAGTTATATAATCAGGGGCATGACATGATATAGTCTAGTTTGGACCGCATTCAATACGCCTTATAAGTTGAGGACGGCAAACAATTTCGGTCTAACTCCACTTTAATTTAATTTCAATTAATTCTACAAAAATTTCACTTTTTAAAATGATAACTAATTTAACATTTTTTAAATATTTATTTAATCTAACTGAATTTTAATTTTAAAAAAATAATAATAATAAGTAAATAACTACTTCTCTTTGCCTATGGTTTTCCTTTCCTATAAGGAGGTTGTTCACTCCTTTGAACTGATTGGATCCGCGACGGTCCAGTTAAAACACGACATTGTTTTTTACATGGATAAGACTAAAATCATCAAAACGTAGCTGGAGATAAACGTGTCGGCAATGCCTGTTCTACTTTACTGTCACTTTGTACACTTAAACAAAACACAACACACGAAACTCGTGCAGTTGATATTTGTCTCTTCTTGGGTTATCATCATTAAAACAAAACAAAGACATTGGGGTCTGAGAATTTTGCATCAAATGACAAAAACGAGAATTTTGACGTGAAATTTGGTTCCTTTCTAGCACCCCTTCTTGTTATTGTACTCTTCCCTCTGTCTTCTCCTCAACTTCCTATTTTCAAACCCTCCACGCCGACGAAGACAGTACAGACAAATCGTCGTACACAATATCGCAAAAAACCGACCCCATATGAACATCATTCCCAGAATTGTAATTAGCAGCCAAATCATGACACAGCTCTGCTTCGCCGTAACCGCCTCTGTTCTTTTAGTAGGTGTCGAACAAGACGAGGATGACGATGTCGTCGATGATGAACAACTATCTGACAGCTCTGTATATGTTTTGACTTGGAGTATTTCGTTACGTTGATCGGGTCCTGATTTAGTTGACTTGTGGGCATGTTTCAATAGCCTCTGTTTTGATGATTGCGTCAAAGTTTTTCTATCTCGAACTCTCTTGACCTGTGAAAATTTGATCAATCGATTAATCATGGTAATAATAGTAATACTAATATTGGATTAATCTAATTGAGTGGTGTTAAGTAACTAACCAAGATGGTCTCAAAGAGGACTGCTTTGATGACTTTGGACAGAGTTCGAGTGGAGGTGTGAGCTTTTTTGGGAATATCTGGAACGGAAGAAATTGTGTTGTGTGAAGTGATACGTTTGAGAGATCGCTGGTGTGTGGAGGAAGTAGTGGTGGGTTTAGAAGAGTCGAGAATGAAGTGATCCATGTCGACAACAGGTCTAAAACAGAGAAGAAACCTGTTGTTCTTCATGGTGATGTTGTGGGAATCCCAAGAGGTATGCTCTGTTTTTATTTTGTGTATTAAAGCCGGCAGATGTATAATGTTACCCGTGATGGACAGATGGGGAGGATATATATCAACCTGATCTAGTATACGGTGGTGTTATTGGGTGCAACCGGCTCTATTGTAACGTGCCACGTAGACTTGTGCATGAACCGTTCTTTATTTCTCAATAAAGAGGACCAGTTCTTTATCAAGTAGTTTGTTTCGTGCAGGATAATTCATTTCCCAAAATTAACAACCATTGGATGAATCCAGAGACAGACACTCGGATTCTGCTCTACCATCTACACTACATGCATACATAAATAGTAGTATTGACAAGTTAGTAGAAGTAGTAACCCGTCTTGTCTTAAGTAGAGGATCATTTATTAATTGGATAGATACAAGTGAAATTCTTTCTCTGTTGAGGAAAAGACTGTCGACCGAGTGAAGATCCACAGAACCATGCTTCTCCAAAAATAACTACGGATGCCAAGTTTGCTTGTGTTGATGGTATTGTTTACAAACCTCATACCTGAAAAGTAGTAACAATTTTCTTAGTAGTGAAGTACTGCATGCAAGTGCATGGATCAAGATCATTCAAAAAGATTTGGTAAAGTCATCCACGGAGTGCTGTGACAAATTTTCATTGAGTCCTCCCGTTTTTTAAAGTAGCTTTAATATGAGTATTTTTTTTTTTTCAATCGATTATTAAGTCTACATAACAATTTTTTATTTGGTAAAATTTAAAAATTAAAATTAAAATTAAAAATTATTAAACCAAATATTTAAAAAATACTAAATTAAATAATAATTTATTTTAGTTTAATAATTTTTTTAAAAAATTCAAATAAGAAATTTAAATTATTTAATAAAATATTTTAAAATTTTTAAAATTATTAAACTAAAAATTTACAAATTATTAAAATCAAATAATTAGCAAAACAAAAAAAAAACACAAAACCACCCATATCTCATCAAAATGGTTTTGGTTTTGGGTTTAGGTTTAGGATTTAGAGCTAGTTTATTAGAAGTTTACGAAATCAGGTGTTAAAAGTAAAATATTTTAAAAATTGTGTGGTTTTTGAAATTAACCCTAATAACATTTAGTCAAATTGTACATAACTATATTGTGATATATATATATATATATATGAAAGTTATTATTTAACCCTTTCCAGAACACAGCAATGACGAGACAAGGTTTTGACTCTGCATATATCATAATCTTTGAGTACTCAAGCTTTAGAAATGAGAACGACTCTGTAAATATCTATTTAGTCTATGTATTTATTAAAAAAAATATTTTAACCTTCAAATTATATGGAGTTTCAATTTAGTCCATGGGACTTGTCTTTCAAACGCATCCGAAAATTTTTATTTTTATTTTTGTCGATTCAACTATCAGGTAAGTAAAAATAATAAAAATGAACAAAATTTATAAAATACGAGAACTAAAAAATATATATTTTTAAAAGTTAAATGAAAAAAATGTTGTCAAGTTCCTTCGAAGATCATTCTGAAAATTATATATATTTTAAAATTTATAATTAATATGTATATATATCGTGAAATATTTTATTTAGTTTTTAAATAAAAATATATTTTCATAAATATTTTAAAATTTTTTACTATTAAACAAGTTAGTATCTCAAAATTGAGAGTTTTTTTTATCTACCATAAAAAAGTTTCGAGCTTTTAAAGTATTATTTAATTTTTTTTTAAATTAATAATATTTTTAGTTTCCAAAATATTACTAAAATTACAATTATAAATAAAAATGTGGGTTAATTTATATTTCAGTAGATAATATTTTAAAGAATTTTATAAATTAAAATATTATTAAAAATCAAAATAAATCAATAGAAAATTGCCCCATTACTATCTTTTTTTTTCTTTATGTAATTTAATTTTTTTGGATGTCCGTCATTACTTTTTGATGTAATTTAATTTGTTTTGGGTGGAATAATAACGAAAATAAAATATGAAAGAAAAATAATAAAATATTTATTAATATCTTTTAAAAAAATCTTAAAATATAAATAAAATATAAAAAGCACGATTCCAAAACTGTGGACTAAAATGTGAAACGTGGTTAAGTTTTCACTAAAATTAAAAATTTGTATATTTGAGGGATCCGCATGACACTTTTTAAAGTTGCATGCACTTTTCAGTTAATTAATCTCCAATCGGATGGAGACTTCATGTGACATTTCAATCATGAATCACGAGCAAACATACAATAAAAAAATATATATAAAAGAAGTTGCACTCAAGAAATTAAATCGAATTAAAATTTATTTCTGCCTAATTTTCGTTGTTATAACTTCATTTTAAAAAAAGTATATGAAAACCAAACGACATTATATTTCTAATGCTTGATGGTTAATTTAATTTTTAATAAAATATATTATAATTCAGCCTTTTGTATGTAACTTTTGTGTACACCCATTATTTCAACAAAAGTTGATTTTGCTGTAAAATAAAAAGAGATGGGGTATAAAAAGACAGTTCGATATTAACTGGAAATAAATTCGATCAGAAAATATTTGGTAATGTAATCTGGTAATGTAATTTTGGATTGGATCAAATTGTTGTATCAAGTACAGAGTAACAGAGAGAAGAAGAGTAGAGTAACAGATAGAAATAGAGAAGAAGAAACCGAAACAAAACAATTAATAGAATGACAAAATCTCTGTGTGTTATATATTCACTGATGTTTGTTGTTATATATATACACAACAAAGGAGGTACGTGTCAAATACTTAATAAACATGTACATGCAGTGTAACACGTTGTATGTGGTGGAATCCACCCAGCAGCTATTTTCACAACACTTCCCCTTAGATTTCATCATTTTCGATATTTGACTGCCTCGTTAAAACCTTACTAGAAAAATCCAGTGGGACAAAAACTGGACGAAGGAAAAAGAGTACAGTTGGTGAATCCAATTACAAAAACTCTCCCTGTTAATTACACCCATAACCTAATCTTTTAATTTGGAGAGCTTTCGCATTCTGATCTCGTAAACGAGTTTCTCGAACGTTGATGTCGGTAATGACTTCGTTAATAGATCGGCTAGATTATTGCAGGATCTGATTTGCTTCACATCGATTTGACCCGTATTCTGAAGCTCGTGGGTGTAGAAGAATTTTGGGGAAATGTGCTTAGTTCAATCTCCTTTGATATAACCTCCCCGAACTTGGGCGATATATACAGCATTATTTTCAAAAATGACAGTTGGCCCATTCGTAGTTTCGGAGATACCACATGAATTCTGGATATGTTGGATCATTGATCTCAACCAAATACACTCTCTACTGGTTTCGTGTAATGCCAATATTTCAGCATGATTCGAGGACGTGGCTACTAAAGTTTGTTTCGTAGATCTCCAGGAGATCGCAGTACCATTATACGTGAAAATATAGCCAGTTTGAGAACGTCCTTTATGCGGATCCGAAAGGTATCCAACATCGGCATAACCAGTCAAACCCAAAAATTTATCAGAATTCGTATAAAATAATCTCAAATCTTTCGTACCCTTCAGGTAACGCAAAATATGTTTGATTCCATTCCAATAACGACGGGTTGGTGCAGAACTATATCTCGCTAATAAATTTATAGCAAACGAGATATCTGGTCTCGTACATTGAGCCAAATATAACAACGCACCAATCGTACTTAGATATGGTACTTCAGGACCAAGTAATTGTTCGTCATCATCTTTCAGACGGAATGGATCCTTTTTGGGATCAAGTGTTCTTACAATCATAGGTGTACTCAATGGATGGGCATTATCCAAATTAAACCTTTTTAGGACTTTTTCAATGTATGCTGATTGATAAACCAATATCCCATTTGGTTTATGTTTAATTTCCAGACCAAGACAATATTTCGTTTTTTCCAAATCTTTTATTTCAAACTCCTTTTTCAGATATTCAGCAGTTTGTTAGATCTCTTTTGGAGTCCCAATGATATTCATATCATCCACATAAACTGCTATAATTGCAAAACCAGACCCTGATCTCTTAATGAAGATACACGGACATATTGTATTATTCTGGTATCCTTCCTTAACCAAATACTCGCTCAGGCAGTTATACCACATTTTCCCAGATTGTTTCAATCCATACAGGGATTTTTGTAACTTTATGGAATACAAGTTTCGAGATTTTGATTGATGAGATTCAGGTAATTTCAGTCCTTCTGGAAGCTTCATGTAAATATCAGAATCAAGTGATTCATACATATACGCAGTAACTACATCCATTTAACATATTTCCAGTTTTTCAGCAACTGTAAGACTTAACAGAAATCGAAATGTGATTGTATCCATGACTGGGGAATACGTTTCATTGTAATCAATTCCAGGTCTTTGTGAGAATCCTTGTGCAACCAAACGTGCTTTGTATCTCACAATTTCATTTCGTTTCCGAACGAATACCCATTTATAACCAACTGGTTGAACATCTTAAGGTGTTTGAACTATGGGTCCAAAAACTTTCCATTTATTCAACGAATTTAATTCTGCCTGGATTGCTTCTTTCCATTTTTTCCAGTCATGCCTATTTTTACATTCTTGGATATCACGTGGCTCATAATCATCATATGAAATACTAATTGCCACTGAATATGAAAATAAATCATCAATGATTGTTTCATTTCGATTCCAAGTCTCTTAGACGAAGTCTATGGAAATTTCTTCATTTTTTGATTCTGGTATTTTCGTATTATTTTCTCCTTCTTCTGGGAGGCTATTTTCAGGAATCTCATCAACTTTTGGGATTTCATCAGATATTGTTTTAGAATCCAGATCATTTTTATTTCGTTTTCATGGAATTGTATCTTTTGAACCAGGGGATCTACCACGCTTCTGGCGGGGAATTGGAGTTTCGCTTGCTATTGTCTTTTGAGATCGTCCTTCTGGGACAATTACCCTTGCTGGTACATTAGCGATTTCAATATAAGACTTGGTTATTTTCGAAGTATCATTGAATGCATCAGGCATTCGATTAGCTATCATTTGTAAATGTAGGATCCTTCGAACTTCGAGTTCACATTGCGGGGTACGCGGATCCATATGCGCCAGAGTTGGAACCTTTCAGGTTAATTCAGATTTCTCTTCTAGAGAATTATTACATTTTCCAAGCGATGGAAAATTACTTTCATCAAAATGACAGTCAGCGAATCTAGCTGTAAATAAATCTCCTGTCATTGGTTCCAAATATTGATAATTGATGGGGAATCAAAACCCACATAGATTCCTAGCGGCCCCATTTTCGTTCTTTTAGTTGGGGTAATGGGTACATATACAACACACCCAAATGTTCTCAAATGTGAGACGTTAGGAGGATTCCCAGATACCAATTGTAATGGGAAATATTGATTATAAGTAGTTAGACGGGTACGAATCAAAACTGCAGCATGCAATATAGCATGTCCCCAAACAGAAACGGGTAATCTTGAGCGCATTAACAATGTTCGCGCAATTAATTGAAGGCGCTTAATTAATGATTCAGCTAATCCATTTTGGGTATGAACATGTGGAACTGGATGTTCAATATCAATACCAGATACTTGACAGTATTCATCAAATGCTTTCGATGTAAATTCACCAGCATTATCAAGTCTTATACTCTTAACAGGGTAATCTGGAAAATGAGCTCGTAGTCGAGTAATTTGTGCTAGCAATTTTGCAAAAGCAACATTACGAGTGGATAACAAGTATACATGGGACCATCTTATAGATGCATCTATCAATATCATAAAGTAGCGAAATGATCCACTAGGTGGATGAATGGGTCCACATATATCTCCTTGAATTCTCTGTAAAAATGATGGAGATTCAAAACCTACTTTCGTAAACGATGGTTTCGTTATCAATTTTCCTTGGGAACATGGGATACACAGGTCCCTATCATTTAGTAGGATTTTATGATTTCTCAGTGGATGCCCTTCTGAATTCACTATTATTCTTCGCATCATTGTGGATCCCGGATGCCCAAATCTATCATGCCAAAGCTGGAATATTCTGGGATCAGAGAACTTCTGGTTCTCGGTAGCATGGGTTTCAATATGCCTGATGGTTGTATAATATAATCTAGATGATGAAATAGGCAACTTTTCAATCACAAGCTTCTTGCCTGATTTGTTCGAAACAATACACAAATATTCAACACCCTTTTCATCAACTGTTTCAATATGATATCCATTCATTCTTATATCTTTGAAACTGAGCAAATTTCTTCTGGATTTGTGAGAGTATAACGCATTTTTGATTTCCAATTTAGTGTTATTTGGTAATACAATTGAAGCTCTTCCGGAGCCTTCGATCAGATCTACTGGACCTGATATGGTATTCACTTTAACTTGAATTGGAATCAATTCCAGAAAATATTTTGTATCTCTCAAAATCGTATGGGTTGTAGCGCTATCGACTAAACATATATCTCCAGGTATAACTAAATCTTGATTCGAACCCATAACAGGTTTTTAGATTTCAGCCTTATCCCACAATCACTCAACCATCTCATATAATTCGCTCTAGAAACCAACAATGGCTCGAATTTGTATTGATTCATTTTCTGCAAACACAAGAACACTTTCTTTAAATTTCTAGATATCCAGAATTCAATCTCAAAAATTCAATTATTCAGCTCGGGTGAATAATATTATCATTTTAAACTTTCCAGATCCACCATTTATTCAACTCAGGTGAATAATGGTATTTTTCCAAAAATTTCCAAACCCATCATAATTTCCAAAATTTTTCAGAACACACAGAAGAAAGAAAACATCATCACCAGACACTTTCTGATCTGGAAGATCCGGCAACCAGAGAGCATACTCATGCTGATAACGTGTTGTAAAATAAAAAGAGGAGTGGTAGAAGAAGACAGTTCGATATTAACCGGAAATGAATTCGAATCAGAAAATACCTGGTAATATAATCTGGTAATGTAATCTTGAATTGGATCGAATTGTTGGTATCAAGTACAGAGTAACAGAGAGAAGAAGAGTAGAGTAACAGAGAAACAGAGAAGAAAAAACCAAAACAAAACAATTAATAAAATGACAAAGTCTCTGTGTGTTATATATTCACTGATGTTTGTTGTTATATATATACATAGCAAAGGAGGTGCGTTTCAAATACTTAATAAACATGTACACGTTGTATGTGGTGGAATCCACCCTGCAGCTATTTTCACAACGGATTTGAGTTCTTCCCTAATATCAAACATGTAACTCATAATAGTGGTAACAAAAGCAAAGTGCTTTGAATAAATAAATAAATAAAATTGTTTAAAAGAGATTTCGTACGCATATATGTACATATATTATGTATACTCTAAATGAGAATGAGACTAGAAATCTGAAAATATTGAGAATTATTTATTAGGGTGTCCAATATATAAGAAAAATTCCATTGGTACCAGAGATTTGAGATGGTAGTATAAATTCGTAAAATTCGACCCTAATCCAAATCGAATAATATCATATTAGTACGAAAGTCAAAGAGCAGCTTCAGGAGGATCCAACAATATTTTGATTATTTGGAGCGGTGAACAAAGTTCGAGGTAAATAAGATATCATTGGAAAGTTTAATCCGACTAAATTTAATGGCATATGATTTGTGGTAGTTGGATATTGGATGCATCTATATGTTATGTTACAAGTTTCGTCAATAGCAAGGGGTTGAAATCTGTGATACAAATAACAGTGATCGGAACAAATGAGATTGAAAATTCGGAGGACCAAACTTCATACCTCTGTACTTAAGAACACCTTAGGTCAAAGTTAATTCTAAGACTTTCAAAAAATAGACCGAATTCAGTTCGACCTCACAAAAGCAGTCAATACGAGGACCTAAACATGAAGTCTCCCTCAACGATAACTTCCAAAATATACTTCGACCGAAATATTAAACCGGACCTCAAATGATCTTCGACCGAAGCAACAGAGAAAATCTCAGGAGGTCCTCAATCGAAGATCTCGATAAACGATAAATTCAACCGAGGCTTCGACGGAATACTACTCCATGAAGATGAATTCAACCCTTTTATTAGACATTAAAGTAACAGAAAAATAGAATTACTCGAATTTCAATAAATCCGGAAGAAACCAATCAAATTTTAGTCTAATAGGAAATAACCAATTAAATCTTAGTAAAATAGGAAATAATCAATGTAATCCTAATTAATTGCGAAAATATGGAGGACAATCCTAATCGGACTATAATTTTCGAAAGATATTTTATTCTTTGAACCTCTATAAATAAAGGACAACTCGCTGAAAATTCATTACGAAATATCTTACGAAATGCTCCCAAAATTCCTTTTTGATTCAGGCCTTCGAGGTTCTACAAAATAAATAAGAGAGTCTTCTATTAGATTCTCCAACTGTGGTTTCCACCACCACCAATCAAATGATTTTAGATAGATTTAAAAAAAAAAAAAAACTAAAGAATTGATAATTGAAAGAATTTGAAATCTGTTTTGAATTCTAATGTTTTTAAAGTAAATTTTAATTAAAAAAGAGATTTTTAGGAATTATATACCAAAAAATTTATATGATAATTTAAAATTATTTGATGGCTAAATAGCATATTATTGTAAATTTGATAATTGTATATATTATATGATATCTTTACAAGAAGAATATAAATAGTTAGTTAAGTTAGGAGGTACTCACTAAAGAAATGATGAAAATATTGAATTTTAAGCTTGAATGTAATCACATGAGTTTCATTTAGATAATCATATGATTTTTTTCATATTAAATTTTCACCTAAATTTATATATCTTTTTTATTTATTTTTATTATTTTATTCTATATAAATTTATTTTATGATTACAAATATTCACCTCTTTTTTAATAAGCTATATATTTGTTCTATACATAATAATATTTCAATTAGCCTATTTTTCCAATAATTTATTTAAAGACGAACCAATGATTAATATATGTATTAGGTTAATGATAAAGCAAAAGGCTCTCTTACGAGGAACACGGCACCTCTTACTTCATATATAAGATCTTCTAGTAGCAATTAGTTAGAAAAGATTTTATTAATATCTATTTATATTAATTTAATAGCTCTTTTGTTTGCTTCCAATTATTTAAAGGTAATAGAAGGAGAAAAGACTAATAGACAATATACATAATATAGAAATTATAGTCACTTCATCACCTAATCAACCAAATTAAAGTGGTAGCCGGAAAAATTAACTGCTTTTGTTGAGTCCACATGTTTGTTTGTTGATCACTTCTTTTATTTTTTATTCAAAGCATATAAAAACAAATTTTAGGCGAGAAGATAGATGTTGGTGTTTCTTAATAAGGATGGAGGCCGTATTTATTTTCATCACTTTCACTACTACTGTGTTTAATTGAATCAAAATCATAAATATTTAAATATTATGTTCGAAAAAAAAATTTAATTAAATTAAAATAGGTTTATATAAAAAAATTATTAAATTTATATTTATAACTAATATTTTGAATAATAGTAATTGATGCGGCCCATAATACCAAAGGTATTTCGACTGCTCAAACACAGGTACTTTTTAGTTTTTCTATGGTTGCGGCCGCTAAATACCCCATGATATGGGTCTGGACCTTCCATGGTTACGGCCGTTACTACTCTAAGTATGGGCTTCAAAAGTTCAAGCCCATTAGGCCACGCAAATTCTTTCGGCCGAAATGGAAATAAATAAGGCCTAAAGTAACTGGGCTAGGGAAAATATTACGATGGGAGCGGCCGAAATGTATCCCATTATTTTCGGCCGCTCAAAGTGAATTTTTTTCTAGAAGGCCTAACTGGAACATGGACGGATCTCCGCGAATCTCGGGTTCCAAAAAAATAGTCAGTTAGGATTTTCTGGAGCGTGAAGGAAATCTATATAAACAAGATAAAAATACCCAAAGACGGTTACAACAAATTTCACAACAACTAACATACGGAGATTGAGAGAAATCGGAGTCCTCAACTTGAAGAGGTACGAAGGTTCACCGGAATTCGGCTCCAACAGTAATCATTAATTAATAAATTAAAATTATTTTAATTATTTTTATAAATATTATTTTAGAAATTGACTTAAACTTTAAATATTTAAATACTATTATTGATTATGTTTTTATAGTAGAAGATAAATTAATATATAAAAACTATTTTTAAAAAAATTACTAAAAAAAACTTTTTAAATAATATATTATAATTTTCGGAATTTGTTTTAAACATCACCATTCAAAAGTTCACATCAATAGGAGTCTCTCGATATTATTATATAAAGTATTATTATTTTTATAATATTGATGTGAAGGTTTCACATCCAATTATCATTTCTTCAAATTTAAGACTACATTACTTTTTTTTTTTTTTTTTTTTTAAGTTAATCAACTTAAAAATCATACATCATATGGCCTTATTGATTAAGTATACATACAAGTGTCCAAACACAAATTTAGGAAGTATTCACTTCACATGCAATTTTGGGGAAATATAAAACTTTCTGCAACTATTAGCAAGTCTATGAAGCTGGATGGTATTAGGTGTTTAAATTATGTGGGCCTGAAAGGTCAAGCAATGGATTGGATCCGATTTAAAATCCAATAAACTAAGAGAGCCTCAGCCACACTTATAAGCAATGGATGTCGTATTCAATACTTTTTTTCCCCCTTGTGATATGCAAAATCAATGTATGAATAAATGTTGGGTTGATTATATGGTTGATATTTAATAGTAGTTCAAATAAATTAAAATTGTGAATTAAATTAAATTTGTCTTTTAATTATGAAATATATATCTAAATAATAAAAAATATTTAATTTGAATAATCCGATTTTAAAAATTGTAATCCATTTATATTTAGAAGGTTGATCCAATGTCCAATTCAATTTTTAAAATCTTGATTAAATTGTAAAGAAAGATGGAATGAATTTATTGTTTCCATAATTAAAATTTTGATTTTAAAGAGGGAAAAACAACATAAAAACTCTTCTCAAACATCTCCATTCACAATTTAAACAAAGGAGTAAATATAGGTCAAACCATCATCATCAAGACAAAAATCTAGTTGTGTTGTGAATTCTTACGCATCTCCAATGCAAAGTCCCATTTTGAGTCTCCACTATAGCCTCGCCCTTTGCCATGTCATACAATTTGGGATTCTTCTCAACTTGGGACTCTTATCTCCAATGCAATTAATTACTATTATTTAATATAAAATATTATTAATTATATTATATATTTTTTACATATATATATATTCTATTATATAAGTTTACTTATTATTAATTTAAATTATAAAAATAAATTTTAAAAAAATTAAATTTATAGTTTTTTTTAATTGAAAAATACATCATCATTATTTTTATTTAATTAAAAAATATACGGTAATAAAATTTACTGTTGATAAAAATAATAATAATAAACACTTATTAGAAAAATAAAAAAGTTAAAAGTTATTTATTAAAAAAATATCCAAAACAATTAAATTAAAAAATAATAAAATAAAATATAAAAATAAAAGAAATTAATTCACGTTTAATATTTTAGAAACTCAACAAAATATAGAAAAGAAAGAGGAAGAATATAAAAATGATAAAATATAGGAGAGAGAGGGAGTGAGAATATAAAAAATAATCAAATATAGGAAAGAGAAAGTACAAAATGAATAAAATAATCAACCTGGGACGTCCTTCTGAACTGGACGGTCCCATTTATTTTGTACATCTCCAATGGAAATCCCATTTTGTAGGGTCCCAAGTCAATGCCACTTAGGAGAGAGAGTGGGACTTGGGACCTGCATTGGAGATGCTCTTATCATTGTTCAGTTCAATAGTAGTTCAATAGTAGTTGGGGACCAAAATAATAAATACTACAAAAGAATTAGTTACAAATAAATATCGTCAAACCCTTCTATAACGGCAGCGTTTGTCTGATAATTTTTTGGTTGTTATAATAAATGACTGTTATTCGCATATAACGGCCATATGAAAGTCATAGATCTCGCTTGGTTGTTATCGGTTCATAATAATTTTTTCTTTAAAAAAAATAAAATCAAAATAAAATATGATAATTTAGAACATTTTTAAAGTTAAATTTATTCAAATATGATGGAAAAAGTCTACAATAGTAGCTTGTTTGGAAGATTTCAATCTTTTACTAACAATTTAACGCTTGAATTAATAAAGATTTTGGTCTAAAATTTCAATAAAATGTAGTCAATCTCTTTCCCTTAAAGCCAATTCAATGCGGAAAGACCTTGTAGAGTCTCTTTGGTCAGATGAGAGAGAGACTCTCTCAGAGACAAACGCGGTGAATGATCTAAATTTTAATGTTTTAAATTATTTTTATTAATTATTTACAATTATGAAGCCTTTAAAATTAATCATAATCATTATTATTACTTATGCCTTCATGATTTTTAATTACTACACATTAAATAAATTATTGAACTAAATTACAATAGTTATTTTAATTTTTAATTTTTATATTATTTTATTAAAAAAATAATGTATTATATTTGAATATGCCATTATAGATGATGAGTTTCATACATAGTGTTCTATTCAAATTACGGATGTTGCAGTTATAGACAAATTGTTGTTATAAATAATTAAAATAACATTAAAAAAATCGGTTCCAAAAGAAATTCAGCTGTTACAGTGAATTGCTGTTATAGAGAATGACAGTTATATTTGACTCTGCAGTGGGAAGACAAACGGAAAGTTCAAACAGTTCAATCGGCACCATGTAGGAGAAATTACGAAAAACTCCGAGGTTTGGAGTTTTAATATTGAGAAAATTGTACTCAGATATTATTATTATTATTATTATTATTATTATTATTATTATTATTATTATTATTATTATTATTATTATTATTATTATTATTATTGAATAGAAAAGGAATCCAAAATTCAAATCAATAACAAAGATAGAAGAAGTTTAAAAAAATAATAATAACAACAAAAGAAGAAAATAAAAATGTCAACTCGCGATTACTATCTACTCCATTATATTCACAACTCAATTAACTTCGACAATTTCAGTGGAGGACTATTTTTAATAATTTTTTAATTTAAAATTATTTGAAATATTTATTTAAGTTCAAAACCATCCGCGTCTCTCTCTAATCACACAAATACTTAATAGTAAAAGAGAGTGTAATGATGTGGTTTGAATCTCTCGTTTACGAGTCTCTCGACAATTTTACAAATATTATTATGACAAGTGGAGGTAAGAAAATGTATGTGAGAGAGGGATAAATTTTAGGGTGTTGTTTGGCATCCATAAGAATTCATCCATAATTTATCCAGACGAATTAGGGGAACAGTATTACCTTTACAATGAATAAATACGGTCAATTCTTTGCATTGAATATATTTAGTTTTAAAAAAACCAACCATTAATAAAAACTCATGTTGAAAGTTAATGCGATGTATCTCATATTTTAAATGAATTACTTTAAATGAATAACATTTACAAATATTAAAATCACATGTATCGAAAGTTGAAATGATAAGAAGTGGAAGAGAATATTAAAATCACATGTATCGAAAGTTGAAATGATAAGAAGTTGAAGAGAAATTCTGCATCTTTTTAAAATACTTTTTAATAAATAATTTTTTTTAATATTTTTTATAAAATTAAAATTTATATTTTTATTATTGACTTTTTAATAAATGAAATGTCACATATTTTATTTTATTTTTAAAAATAAATAATAATAATATAAAATATATAAAATAAATTTAGTTTTAACATAAGCATTATTAACTATATAAAATAACAGTATGATATATTCAAATTACTATGTGTATATAAAATCATAAAATATATTGTCTATAGAGAAAATTAGAAGGAAATTTGGTGAATCATTTTCTTTTTCGAATATTCGGATAATCCGAAACTAAAAAAATTCTGATCCGTTTCCGATCCGATTATTCGGTTTTAAAACCGGATCTCTAATCTGAAAATCCAAATTTATAAAAACCGGATTGGATATCATCATCATCATTCCCATCACCATTCTCACTGCCACCACCATCATCATCGTCATGTACATCATCACCATCACCTCTAACATCCTCACCACCATTCACCATCCATCGTCATTGCCATCATCATCATCATCACCAATTCCATTAATTCCATCGTCATCATTACCATCAATGTCATCATCGTCATCTCATCATAATCATCATCGCCATTGCAGTCAACACCATTATTATCATCATCATAATCCTCACCACTATCATTATCATCATCATGATCATCATCATCTCATCATAATCATCATCCTCGCCTCATCATCATCACCATTGCAGTCAACGCCATCATTACCATCATCATCACCACCACCATCATCGTTATCGTCGTCATCATGATCATCGTCATCAGCATGATCATCATTGTCTCATCATAATCATCATCCTCACCTCATCATCACCATTGCAATCAACACCATCATTATGGTCATCATTGCCATCATCATCCACGCCACCATCATCGTCAACATCTGATCATCATCATCATCCCCATAATCATCATCATCGCCACCATCACCGTCACAATCACCATCATCATTATCTTCGCCTCATCATCACCACCATTGTCATCAACGCCATCATTAGCCCCATCCGTATCAACATCATCCTCACATCATCATCATTGCAATCAACACCGTCATCTTTGTGATCATCATCCTCATTATTGCAATCACCCTCGTCGTCACTGATGCCGAAAACGTGTGTTAAATTGGCTGAAACAGTATTGCAAATTGAATAAGAGGAACAATTTGTTATTGATGGCGGAAACGTGTGTTAAATTGACTGAAAGAGTATTGCGAATTGAATAAGAGGAACAATTTGTTCGCTCAGTTGATTTACTGAAAATATAATATTAAGTCTGTTCTTTAGAAACCCTAAACACCCCTTTATAAAGTGTTACTCTTAACTCTAACAAGAAAAGAAAAACAATTCCAAAATTACAAAAAAAAAAAAAAAACCCTTAAAATAATAATATTCCGAAAACCCTTCTCAGAACGCCAATTCACTTCAACCAGTCAAATTTGGGCTCCAACTTCCATACCCAAAATCAATGCCGAAAACTCGGTGCATCAGTCACTGTGGTCATCTCCTTGCCATCGCCGTCGCAATCTCCTTGCCATCGCCGTCGCCGTCATCCTCGCCATAGCTATAAATAATAATTTTTTATATTTTAAACTAAATTGATATCTTTAATAAATTTTTCTTAAAATTTTATTTTAAAATTTATTTCTTTATAACTGTGGGTCAAAAAATTTGTATTATATTTTTATTATTACAAATTTTTGCTTCTCTTTTATATTTGATTCACGTTAAATTTATTTTTTTAATCGAGTTTTTAAGTATTATTTCAAGAAATAAAAATAAATAAATTTAATCCGTACATTTCGTATATATTGTTTAAAGATATAAGTTTGATAATTATGAATATTAATGATTCTTGAAAATATAAATGAATTGAAATTAATTAGTTTCAAGAAATAAAAATAAATAAATTTAATCCCTACATTTTATGTATATTGTTTAAAGATATGAGATTGAAATTATGAATATTAATTATTCTTGAAAATATAAATGGATTAGGATTAATTAAAAGAAAGTCAAATATCTTCTCTCAAATAGTAAAAGGGTAATTTGGAAATTTTAAAAGGAAAAAAATAAATTCTCTACATTATTTTCTGCACACCAATCATTTTCCTAAATTTTATTTTGATTTATTTATTATTTTTATTTTATTATTTTATTATTAATAAAAAATATAAGGACCCACCAATTCTGCTACGAGACAATGGCCTAATAAAATTATTTTGAAAATTAAAAATTTTAAACCATTTCCACCAAACAAATAGGAATTTTTAATTAAAATAAAAGACAAATATCATTTAACTGTTATAAAAAAAATTTAAAATAAATAAATAATGATAATAATAATAATAATAATGATTGATAAGTTGTATATAATTTTTATGAGACAATTATAAAAATTAAAATTAATAAATAAATTGTGGTGGGAAGACAACCATAAGACATCAGAGGTGAAGGTCAAAACAGTCAAAGAGAGCCAAAGCCCATAACCAAGTTCAACCGAGGTAAGCTAGACTGAAGATGACCATAAGGAACTAGGAGACTAGAGTCGATCGAATGTGACCATGGAAGACTTGGAGACTAGGTTCAACTGGAATGGCCAAAGGTCCAAAGACGGACCCAGATGTTAAGCTCGGCCGAAATAGCCAAAGGCCCAAAAATAGTCCAACTCGGCCGAGCTCAGCAAGACCCTAACCAAGGTACACCAATCCACCAATTATGACCTAGCCAAACAAGGACTCCTGAAGCCCAATTGATAAATGAAGATCTATCCTGTTGAATCAAGGATTCCAGAAGTCCAATCAATAAAGGAAAACCTTTCCCACTGGAAGAGAAACACCAAGCCCTAAGGGAAAGAGAAGTTCAAATCCTTTTAGAAAAGAGACTAACAACTCCTAAAAATAGGGGGTAGAGGTAATTATAAAGGATCCGATTTTTTTTTTTTTCGAAGAGCAGGTTTTGTTCAATCATCTCTTGTAAGCTATTAAGCTATTTTTTTCAAACAATTTTATCCTGATATTTGGCTATGTTTATTTGACACCACATAAATAAAAAATTCTGTTAAGGTAATAGAGAAAAATTAAAAGTTTAATTTTAAAATAGTTTTTTTTTTGTTTTTAAAATTATTAATTTAATTATATAATATAACTGAAAATGTTAATAGCAAGAAGTTTGAAAAAAATAAAAATATTTATATTTTTATGTTAGTTTCTTCTATAAAAAATTTACATTCATATATAATAATATAACTACCATTAATTTTATTTTATAAATAATATGGTATAAATATGATTTTTTATATTAATAATAAAATAAATATTATAATAATGTAAATATAAAATATGTAAAATATTATATTATATTTGAGAGTAATATTACACTACACAGTGTTAGAAGGCAAAAATACATGTAATTACAAAATCATTTTGATAAAATAATTCATTATCAAAAATATTAATCCGCTAATAACTTGTAGTTACAAGAAAACATTAAATGATAAATTTTTGAAGAAAAATGAAATGAAAAATTATTGCACCGGCCATGCAATACGATGGTGGTTCGAGGAGGGTTCAATGCAATAGTTGAGAATGAGAGTTGACTGACTTCAGATGGGCGTGTTTCATGTCATAGTCAAATCATTTTATGTTGCTCACTGGCGTGCTTGACTTTTGACTTTCTACCCAACTCAAACCTCTTATTGTTTCCTTATAAAAATAGTAGTATAATGTTAGATAGCTTAAAGTCATCAAATATTTTTTTAGACTTGATTGGGTTATTTTCATGAAGTTGGTCTAAATTAATTCTAATGGAAAATAAAAATTATTTTTTAATTTTTATTAAAATTATAAAATATAAAATATATCTTATAATATTTATGGTTAACATAAATTTTTGTACATATTTAACTCAATAAAATATAAAATTTAATAAAATTAAAAAAATAAAAAAATAATGACGACAAGAGAATTTAAATAAATAAATTATGAGATAAAATATATTCATAAATTTATAATTATTTATAAAAACTTATAAAAATTAAATCTTTCAATTTTTACATTTAAATTAACAAACCATTGAAATTTTATTTTAAGTTTATAATCTTTCACGGCTAAAAAGCTACTTTCAAAAGTTGAAAGTTTTTTTAAAAAATAATTAAAATATCAATATACTCCCCACTTCACATGGATTTTTTTAAAGGCATCCATAATTATTTTTTAACGGTGTTTACAGAATTTATGAAGACTAAAAAAATATTCATGAAACAATATAAAATATTTATAATTAGAAAGAGGTATATTAATCATTTTAGTTATTTTTTAAATTTTTAACTTTTGAACGTTTATAAACTTAAAATAAAATTCAAGTTATCTATTAATTTAATTTAAAGTTTCAAATGGTAAAAAATGAACACATCTTATTATTTATTTATAGGAATTAATTATATATATATATATAAGGTTAAAAACATATATTATATATATAAGGGTTTTAGAAAATTCTAAAAAAAAATTCCGTATTTTCGTTTTTCTCGATTTTTTCATTTTTTTCGTTTGTTAACGTCTAATTTACTGTTGGTATGTTGATTTTTCATTATTCATTTCTGGAAGGACATTTTCTGATGCACCGGGCTTTCGACATTGATTTTGGGTATTGAATTTAGGGCCAAATTCGATAGGTTGAAGCGAAACGGTGATCTAAATCAAATTCATCGCCTCTGTCGATGAGCTACAATGAATTTTGGCGTTTCGGGATTGTTTAGAGGGGTTTTTTGAACTTTTATTATTTTAAGGGTTTTTTCGTAATTTTGGAATTATTTTGTTAGGGTTAAGAGTAACGCCTTATAAAAGGGGTGTTTAGGGTTTCTAAGAGGCAGACTGGATATTATATTTTTCAGTAAATCAATTGAGCGAACGATTTGTTCCTCTTATTCAATTCGCAATACTCTTTCAGCCAATTTACACACGTTTCCAGCATCATTTTCTGAACGTCAACTGAATGTTGACTAATGAATGAATAGTAAACTAGACGTTGACGGCTGGAAAAGAAGTAAAATAGAAAAAAAAAACAAAAACAAAATATGGAAGCTTTTTTCTTTTTTAGAAAATTTTTAAAACCCTTGTGGATTTTTTTTGAATTAACCCTAAAAAAATTATATTAAAAGTTTTGATGTGGAAATAATCTTCATACTCATGGTTAGTGAATCCAATGTACTTTATTTAAAAAGAAAAAATATATATAAATAACTTATATTTAATACATCTTTCTTCATCTTTTAAGGATAAAATTTTGACTAGAGGTCCAATAAAGTGTATCTAAATCTTTTTTTTTTTAAATATATATATATATTATATCTAATTAAAGTCAACGAGAGATGAGAAATCATATCTGAATCTTGAAATTTTCATTGAATAGTTGAGTTTAAGGTCAAATTTGTGTACTTTTCTCTCCCCTTATTAATTCACTCATTTTAATATAAATCTACATCTAATCATATTTAGTCTGATTGGACAAACGTTAACTAGTTTAACCTGATGTTCTATGCACAAGTTACTTCTTGAAGATGATAATTCTCTATGTTATGCACTTGATAATCTTTCCGTTCACTTGCAATTATTTGTCGAACTGGTCGTGAAGAATGAAGCTATTATTTGTCGAACTAGTCCTGAAGAATGGACCGAGCTCGAACTGGTCGTGAATAATGGAGCTATTATTTGTCGAACTGGTCGTGAAGAATGGACCGAGCTCTTTTGGTACAGAAAAACGTCAGTCACACAATGTTCCTAGTGTTAATATGGTATTGTCATTGTGAGTTGTTTCCACATTGGAACTATTGACACCTACTTTGGAGGATATTAACTTATCCATTCTATTGATGATTCATGAGATTCATGAGGATCAATAATATCCACAAATCAACATGGCTAATTGTGCTATTTAATGTAAGATTATAATAACATAATTGTTGGGAAAATACGACTAGCTCTAATACCACTTGTTGAACAAATCAGTGATCCATGGTAATAGAGACGAGTATTGGTAACCACAAAGTAAAACAATATACATAATACAATAAAATAAAGCTAGAAAATAATACATGAGATTTTACGTGGAAACACAAAACGGAAAAAACCACGGCCGTCAGGACAACGATAGACTAATTTACTATGCAACAATAAAGCAACAGTAACAACCAGAATATCACTCTCTCACTCCCCAATCCAATTATATTGGCCACAGTCTCATACAAAAGCTCTCCCAATATGGCTCTCACAGGATAATAATACTCGATCCTAAAACTCAAGATCTCCATGGTCTCTATGGTTCCTAGACCCCCATGGGACACCTCATAAACCTAACCAACTAGATCTACATTGTTCTCTCAGGATATCTAATAATAGATGCAAGCACTATATTTATAGCATTAGATTACTTAGTCACAAAGTAATCCTAAACCATTAAGAAAACCTTTTCCTATTTAAGATTCTCAATGATCTATTTTTCCTAATTAGAATCCATTTTAGAAAATACCATTCCTAATCCAATATAACACTTCCAAAACAGTTTTTGAGTTTTTTTTTTTCAAATTACAAACCAATTATGGATACCGAAATATACCTGAATTATCGTCACAATCCTAACTATAATAGGTATATATGACATGGATAAAAGTCTTATATAAGATTAAAAAAAAATCTATTCTAACATGTGACATAAAGTTCTATCACTATTTGGCAGGTGCTTAAAATTGAGAATTATTCTTTTGAAAAAGTATTTTTACCAATATCATCTTCTACCTGCAGAAGCACATTTGAGAATGGGGAGTTGTTTGTTTCTTAAAAAAAATGCAGGGAAAGATTAAGAAACATGCTCTTCAAGAAAAAAAGAAAAGATCACCTATAGACAATTATGTTCGAGCTCAAGTCAGTATAAAGTGCATTGCTCTTATAGATATTGTTTTTTTCGATTTCTTTCTATGCAACTTATGAGTTGTCATTGTTGGCACATCACAGAGTTTAAACCATAATATTATTACTTCTTCATGCTCGTTCATCATTTTTAAGGGTAATCTCAAATACAGTGGAAGATTTATTCGCATCAAAGGTTGGCACCACTAGTTACACCCGTATTATTTGATAAAGGAGATGGAGATTATTTATTAGTTGAGATCTTTTACTCCAAAGCTTGAAAACCAATGAAACATGCCAACTAGCAATCATTTTAAATAACTCAATAATCATAAGCCCTACTTCCTTCTCGCCTCGTGCAGTTGAAATTAGTTACTCATAGACTCATTAGAGTTTTTAAAACTAATTCTGGTAATAATTTTTTGTATTCAATTTTTTACTTTAGGTATATGTATCCAAGACTTTTTTTTTCTTTTTTTTTTTTTAATCATACATTAGAAGTATGGTAGTAGGGATGAAACTCAATTAAAGGGAGAGTATACATGAACCATATTAACATCGCCTTGGATGGTAATAAAAATATCTACCCTATTGATTTTAGTTTTTGTGATAGAGATGGAGAAACTAATAATTAATTGATTTGATTATTAATAAAGCTACATAATATAATCAGTATGCCTCCAGATTTTGTTATCATTTCTGATTGAACTTCTACTGTAACACCTGATATGAGGATTGTGTAGTGTACCCCAATATTTAACATGTTGTTTATTATTACCATTTGAGGGAGAACTTCAAATTATATGATGCAAAGAAATCTCTGGTTAGGAAGATGGTTAAGCGGACATCATATTCTTATACTAAAGAAGAATGTAACAAACTAATTATTGATATCAAGGAAAGTCCAAATATGTGGAACTAATTGAGAGATCGATAAAAAAAATATGAATATAGGCGTCCAGCAGGAGAAATCAATGTTTTATGATGACTTCCAACATTGTAGACTTGAGAAACAAAGCCTGTGGTAAATCACCACAACTACGAATAAGAGCATTCATTTGAATCATGACTTTCAAAAATATTTTATTTTTAGTTTTGTCAACCCAACACTGTTCGAATTTATAACGTTATTCCAAATTGATGTGATTGAAGTACATACTTTACGACCTCATATAGGTTTTTTATATTTCACCTTTCCAAATATCTCGTATCAATTTTATGTACCAACCTTAAATAACAGTTAGAAACCAAACTAATGTAATTTTTTTTGGAAGGATTTTTTTTAGGATTCTATTTTGACTTTGAATCTATTTCTAATTGTTATCCTAAATTAGTTTATTGTATTTTTTAGTTGGAAAGAAATTAGAAAAGTTTGTATAGTAATCACTATTTAGAGTAGTCTCATTGAAAAGAAGGTGTCCCAACCTCAATGATCAATGTCCTACTCAGTATAACCCTAATATAATGATCGCCACTCCAAAGAGATGAAATTTTGGAACTGTTTAGTTAAAAGAAATATAAATAGACTATTTTGTTTGGAATATGTTTGTTTGTGAATGATTAAGAAAGATATGATTTAGTATGAAAATGAAAAATTATTGAAATTATTTTGATATTTTTATTTTTTATAATAAAATTGTTATCTTTTATGAAGCTATATTTAGCTAATCACTTTTAACAAATATAATATTGATTGTTATCAATAGTAATGTATTACCTTTAGAAATAACAGTACAAATACTTATTTTTTATATTATATCTCATGAGAAAATCCAAATAAAAGATAATGAGCACCAAACGAACATGATATTCATGGAGTGGCGGCCCCCATCAACATTAACATATATCGCAGAGCTCACTCTTTTCTCATCTCTCATAACCTTTTACCACAGAATCAAATGTGAACTAAACTCAATTTAATACAACAATCCACATATTCTTTTAAGTCTTCATCGCACTACCATAATACATTGCTTTATTAAACATCTAGTCTTTCTCCTTTCCCAAACTTTCCAAAATCAAAGAAAACCAATATTTTCCTGTCGTCATTAAGATATTGACTTGTTATAGGTTTAATGAAATTAAATCATTTTTAATTTCGTTTAAGGAGGAGTTTGTGTTTCGCTGTGATTTCTCAGTAGATTGATTCATAGTTGACTGAACACGTGATTCAAACAATGTGATTACAATGTCAAGTTCACACGTAAATTTTTTATTTTTTAAAATAAATAAAAACCTCTTCAAACTGTATGTTTTCACTTATAATAGCGATTGATTTAACAATTTAATTATGACTATATTTATGTGAGACAAGACTGGACCCAGTCACTTATTGTTAGTACTAGTATTATTTTGTTTAGCAAAACCTTTAATTATTGATTAGGATAAGGAGTAAAAGGAGATTTTATGTTTTGTTCAACTATAATCAGCTACTTTTCTTGATTCATATACATATGATTTGATGTGACACTTAATAAAGCACCAATAGCTATTTTCGTCTTCACTTCTTTTTCTAGAAATGTATCTTAATCTGCACATCTAATTATTCGTAAGAATATTATTTTATTTTACCTTAAATTATAAATAACTAATCATATTAAATTTTCATATAAATATATATATATATATATATATATATAAACTTCCATATTTATTATGGAATAATATCGATAACGGAAAATAATGAGTCCAATAGTAGTCTCGGACGTAAACTAAATATTTTAGAATATGACAACGGACCCATGAAAGTCTGGTCTTGTTATCCTCCACGTAACCCCTTTCAATAATCCTAGATGGTCCAATCAAGCCCTAACAAATTTGATATAAATATAGCATTTTATATATATATAAACGTAAAAAAAAAAAAAAATAAAATGAAAAAATTTAAAAAAAAAAGTTATAAAATAAAAAAAAAAAAAAAAAAAAAAAAAAAAAAAAAAATGATTTCAAATTCATAAGTAAAAAAAATAAATAAAATAATTAATAATGGATGAAATTGATATTTTTTTTCATTTAATATTTTAGAATCTTTCAAAGTTATTTACATACGGTACAAAATAAAAGTGGATATTTTTTAACTTTAAAATTTTTTAATTAGTTAAAAAAAATCAACAAAAGTCTATAAAAATCGGTTAAATCTAGAAATCTTCAAAAGTCATAAAAACTATCACACTCCAAAATTTTAAAAAATCTATAAAAATCGTAATTAAATATCTTAAAAATTTTAATAACTTTTTGAAAATTTATAAAAGTCATGATTTGATACCTCAATATTTTTTTGAAAACATTTTATAAAATTTTTAAAGTCAATATTAGATGGATGCAGATTTTTAATGATATTTAAAATTCATAAAAATCATTAAAAAGTTCAGGGTTAGAAATAATCATCTAAAATTTAAAAATAAATTTAACCCTATATTTTTTAGTATTTAACTCTCTTTTTTTTTTTCTCAAAGTAAGCAATATTCAGAAAATGGTAATTCATGACACTTAATATTCTAAATAGGATCAGACAATTAAAGTATGTTTGACATTAGATTTTCAATTAACGGTTAGATTAACGTTTCAGATAATGTTAGTAATTAGTTGTTAGATTAGATTTTAAAATAGATATAAAGTTAGTTGTTGGATTGAACGGTTGGTATTAATTATAGTTTTTTAATTAGCTATTAAATATAAATTTACTAAAATTTATTACATATATAAATATAATTTAGAAGATAATGATGTAATTAATTATAAAATAAAGGTTAATACAGTAAATTACTATTAGCGTTTAGGTTGGAAGCTACCCAACGCTATCTTGAATACTAATTTAAATACTAAATGTTATTTTAAATATGGTTATTAAACGCATTTTTTATTTAAAAAAAAAATAATATATAACGTATATGCTAATTGAAAAGTTTTCTCAAACTAATATACAGAAAAAAAAAAATATTATCATTGAAATTCTAGAACAGATTAGGTGACATAGAATTAAATCTTATATGATAGATAATTAAAATTTTATTAGATTAAAAAAAACCCTCAAATTTATATTACTCACTTTTTTATAGTTAGGTGAGAACTCTTTTGTGAGAACAAAAATTCCATTGAAGAGCATTTTTCTATTATATTTTCTATAATGTGGCAAAAATTTACCCATTACAAATTCTCATATTCTCGTTGCTAATTGCTAATAAGGTGAAATACCTTTAAACGACATCCCCATTAGGTTGGCATCTCGAAAAAGGCATTCTAATTTATTTAAAAAAAAATTAAAAATACAATACCAGTCTAACAAACAAGACTGTCAAGTCCTAAAATCTATAGGTAAAACCATTCAGAACCTGAAAATCCATACAACAAAATAACCAAAACAGCAAACTACAAAACATCAAAGAAACTGCTAGTGAAATCTAAAATACAAATGTCCATCTAAGTTTCTGATGCTGAAAGATGCCAATGATTCAATACAATCAAAACTCCAAAGTCAGGTCTGAGGATGAAGACCTGCAAGATTATTTGCACATTTGTTTCCTTCACGCAGAATATGTGTAATCCTGTGAGGAATTTGATCTAATAATGTCCACATATATTTCCATCTATCCAAAATGTACCATGGAACAGAGAGTGATCTCTTATTTAACAGGGTTACATCAAGCATTGAGTCATATTCTAGTTGAAGATGACCGTAAAATAATAATTTGTGATCCCTCCAAAATAGTATATTACATTGATTTTTATTAATAAAATAAAAAAATATATTAAAAAATTAAATATAAAACTATTTAAAATCTCTCCAATGAAAATTTTCCATTTATTGAACAAACCATGATTATTTATTCAAAATTTTGAACCACCGAATCAGTAGTTATATATTATTACTATTTTTTTAAATAATTCAATATTGTATGATACATTAATAAATTATATATTCTTTTTAAACATGAAAAAGATATCAATATACCACAGTTATGCATCTATCGTACTTTATTTTACTTTAATGAACCACGATCATACACCTACTATATTCTACCATACTTTAATTAACCACACGGCACATAATTCAAATAAAATATTAAAGGGAATTTAATTTTATTATTTTTTAAACAAATTAATAGTTAAAAATTATTTTTAAAAACTTTTACCAATTAAAATAAATAAAGTCTAGCTCACATGGTATAAACTAAAGACATAAAGATTTTAAAAGCCCCTGAACTTGACTATATTTTTCAAGTTAGTCTTTCAATTTAATGAATGATCAATTTAGCCACGTACCTTACAAATTTTATGTTAATTAAATCAATTTTATTGATGTGGGGGTTTAATTAACATTTTGAAGTCAACATTTTTTTACTCTCAGTGTCTACATCAGGAAAAAAGTTTAATTAACTTATAATTTAAAAGTTAAGGAGTTAAATGACCGTAAAATTGAAAAGCTAACTTAAAAATATGATTAAATTAGGAAGCTTTTAAGATCCGGATGACTAAATTAAGTAATATGAATACTTTCTATGAAAGACCATGAATTCCATGAGACACCATGAATTATGAGGTGGTGGATTGATGGAATATACATTACATGAAATTGTTGCAATAGGAAAAGAAGTACCCTAGCTACTTTGAATTTCTAGTACTCTACATAATAGGAAAAGAAAGTCATTAAGGGAGGAGATAAATATCAGAAAACACAGAAGATCTCCGGACCACATACTCAAAACAAGTACATCACATACTTTATAAACCAGATAAAATATGAGGTTGCAGATGATTCTTTAAATTCAAAAAAAGAAGCTGGTGTACGTTCACATCACACGAACAATAATTCATGGAGACACAGTTTATTTGTTTCCCTTGACCTCGATTTTCATGGCGACTCGTCTTTCCGTTCATATATGATTTTTTAGAATTAATGAATCTTGACTTCAATTATATACTTTTGCTTTTAAAATTGCCCACTGGAAAATTTCAATCCAGTTTTAGGTTTCTTAAAGGATTTATTTTGAGCTCATAGAGTTTGGTTGGGGTTGTTGTGGTAGTTAATAAAATGATTGAGAAAATTTTATGAGAGTTGAATACGTGGAGTTGTGATGGTAACACAGTTTGTTCCCGTATCAAAGACATGAAAATGACTTCAAGATTTGCAATATATGCTTTTACCCTATTTTTATGAAATTATGGGTTTTCATTTTATTTAAAAGCTGGAGGATTTTAACTAGAGGTCAAAAACATGTTCCCGGTTTCGTGTAGAACCAAATTCAAAATGAGTTTATGTGATAATCGTCTTAACTCAATCTATTATTGAAATTGAGTCCATTATGTTAATTGTGTTAAATTTTTATTTATCATTTATATAAAATATAATATTAAATACTTTAATTAATAGGTATTTTAAAAAAGAACTAATTATTAATTTTCCAAAAAAAAATTATTTGTAAAATGACATATGTTGATATTAGTATTTATATATTTATTAATTTCTAATTTAATATTAAAAGTAATATTTTAAATTTAATTAAACGAATTAACACGTTACCTAATTCGACCCGATTCATCTACGCTGATAAATAGGTCGAAATCTATTTAGATTTCGACATATTACCCATTTATTTTAATGTAAACTCATAGTGTGATAATCACCCTAGTTATAGTAAAAGAAAGTTTTTAAGTGTGATAAAAAATATTTATAATTTAAAATTTTAGAATATATATATATATTTTTTTTTTTTGACGCGGATCGGATTGCATTCAATTGTATGGAAAGTTTGAATTGTTCGAATGCAACTTGATAAGGGTCTACAATATTCATTTGTAGTCCGTTTGGGGTCTGCAATAGCTTTCTGGAAAGAGAATTGCGAGACGGACAATTTTCAAATTGCAACAGGATGCCGAATGCCGTGTTGCACAGTTATTGAACCCAAATTCAATTATTTTGGGGTCAATTTTGACTTTTTCTATTTTTTTTCCAATTTTAGGGTTCCTATTTCCAGCAGAATTTCTATTTTTTTAGGTTTGTTTTGCACTACAAAAACATATTATGTTATTCTAAATTTTCTCGTGCAATAATATTATTTATTTCTCTCGGTTTGAGATTTGGCTTTGCCGTTTCCTTGAATTAGGGTTTATTGACGTCTCAGTCAAACGAAATTGACTATCAAAACTCATGACGGAATTTAAACCGTTTTTAAATTTACTTTTTACTTCCGTTCAATGATATTTATATTTATATTTATATTTATTGGAGGATAGTTTGACAACTAATGTAAGAGTACTGGACTTACACCACATTTCTCATACCATTGGTTCAATTTAAAATAAATGGTTAAGATTGCGTGTATAATCATTGTAGATTTTCATGTGAAAATAATAATAATTTTTAAAAGAAAAAGTTTAAAGTTAGGTTGATATAACCTTGTTCTAAATATTGTTTGAAACCAAAAAGGTATTTGTGTCCCAAAATTGTCCAATCCAAATCAATAGATCAACCAACTTATTAATAAAGAAAGAATAAGAGATCAACAACAATGAGAAGATATGTGGTCATACAATGAGATCAAATATAATTGGGTGGCAAAGTCGTGAAAACATCATATTTGTCCTATATTTGGTAAATCGGTTTCATGGAACAAAACTCTACCAAAACTGGAGTCCGCAATCTATATATCCAAATTAAATTAGAAGTGAAATCGTGCAAAATACCATTATTTTTCCCATATTTGATATCTTAAGTTCGTCAAATGAGTTCCTACTTTGAAATAGGATCACAATATAGACTTAGACGATGCGTGTTGTTAACACAACATAAATTATAATATAATTTTATGCTAGAGGATAAATGGATTAATTTAATCCTTTTAATAATTATATTATATATTTTTTATTTCATTTAATTATTTAAGACAAATATATTTATTAAAAAATATATTTTTAAATATATTTATTCAATTGAATTTAATTATATACTATTATTAATATTTATTATCATTTTATATATACTTAATAAGATAACTGTAAAAATCTAAAAAGAATTTTTTACATTTTATCATATAATTTTCATTTTATTTAATTTTATTTATTGTTAATATTTTTAAAAAATATTATTAAATTTTAGTAAAATTTTAATAGATGAATTTAATATTAATTCTCTATCAACAATTCGCGAAATGTGGGAGAATTAATAAAATAAAAATATAAAGATTTTTTTAGAAAATTATTTCTATTTAATTTGGTTACTAATTATAAACTAACCGCCTTTATTAAACTCGTTTTTTAGAATTTCTTTGTGAAAAATGGTTAAATAACAATAGTAATAATAAAAGAGAGAAAAGAATATAGAATTGAGATGAAAAAAAGAAAAAACTCTTCCTTCCTGATTTTAAATTTCAGTAATTAAAAAACACCTAATAAAAAATTGTGGTTTCTTTTTGTCAACTCAATTTTCTGTCAAATTGTAGGGGAAGCACTACAATTTTTGCTTGCTTTGCCATTCATAGCGATCTTTATATATCATTTATCTGGGAAGTAAGAGCAATTTGTATAAATATATTTCCAATGAGAAAATTTTAAATAATATTTAAATGGTCTAAAATTGTGAATTTTTTCTTTATAAAAAAAATGAAAGTAATTTTTTTTTTCAAAATACTAATAATAAAAGATGGTATAAGATAAACAATATTATTTTCCGTAATTATACTAACACAATGAAAATAGATAAAATAATAATAAAAAAAGAGATAAAAAGTTTAATAATTATCATTTTTTAGTCATAATAAATTAATAAAGTTGTTAAAGTGATTAGGTAAGAAACTCTTTATAGTCTATTTTACACTAATTTCAATAATAACTAAAATTCAAAAAAAAAAATCTAAAATTCAAAGTTAACTTTAAATTGAAAAAAAATAACATCTTAAAAGATGCTGAAACATCAATTTAAATGGTCCACATAGACATAGTTAATGAAAATGAACCCCAATATATTTTATAAAAATTCAAGTTTGACCAATCAAATAATAGTTGTGGTGATATGGATAATCTTATCAAAATCATTTACTCAATCCGGAAGAATAATATAGAAATTTTCTGACTAAATGAGGTTCCATTTATTTCTGAAAAAAAAAGAGTATATTTCACATTAAATTTTCAAATATTTATTAGATTAGCGTTTCAAATAAAGTTATTAATTAATTGTTATATTAAATTTTAATTAGTTGTTAAGTTAACGGTTAAATTTAATGTTTAATATTAATTTTAATTTTTAAATTAGCTGCTATATATAAAATTACTAAAATTTATTATAGATAAAATATAATTTAAAATATAATAATATAATTAATTATAAAAGAAATGTGAATAAAGTAAATTACTATAAGTGTTTGAGTTGAAAGTTATATTTGATAGTTTTCACAAATGCTATCTTAAGCGCCGATTGAAATGTTAATAACTATTTTAAGCGCCGTTGTAATGTTAAGTGTTTGAGTTGAAATGTTTTCACATACGTATCTTTTTTTAAAAAAAGTTAATTTATAATCCAAACGCTATTTGGCACGCTAATTAAAAATCTTTCCAAAACACATTTAATGAGCTATCATATATTAATGTGAGATAATAAATAATAATAATAAAATATTTTTGTAATAAAATTTTGAAATGTATTTTTATTAGATTTTCTTATTAACTATTAGATTACATTTCAAAGAGAGCTAATGATCAGTTGTTAAATTAACTCTGTGTGTGAAATTATGTTTATGCATTGATTAGACCTCTAATTGGAGGTTTTAAAGTTCTGTCGAGCCGATTTGTCAAATTGATCTTAGAGATGTCGAATAAATCTACTATCATGTGAATAATCCTAATTAAATTAAATGTATAGAATTTCATTCTATTTATTTTTCTTCGTAGTTTCAAGTTTGATTTAACAAAAAATAATAAGATAGAAACCAACATAATATTTAACGTGGTTTGGGAAATTGCCTAATCCACGGAAATATAACAAATTTGCGATAAAGAAAAAGATTACACAATAAATTCTAAAAAAAAAAACTCTCCATCCTTCTCTTTACAGAATCACTCTCTTTCTCAATCATACTTAAGCATATATATTCCAAATCAAACAACCAATCAAAATCTCTTTTAGGCGAACAACTCAACCATGTTGAGATAATCCCAATATGAAATCTCCTTACTGTGAGACAACCTCCAATCAAAATCTCCTTAATGGCGTGACAACCCCAATTCAAAATCTCTTTAATGGCGAGACCTTAACCCCAATTCAAAATTCCCTTAATGGCAAGACAACCCCAACTCGAATCTCTTTAATGACGAGACCCTAACCCCAATTCAAAATTTCCTTAATGGCAAGACAACCCCAATTCAAATCTCTTTAATGACGAGACCCTAACCCTAATGATCATCACCCCGACATGAACCTAATCCAATAATCACCATCCCATAGGAATGATATATTTTATATTCAATGAAACAACTCTATTTAAAGTGATCACCAAACACACTTTCCTAATTTATTTTATTTTAACTAAAGAATAAAATCAACTAAATTAAGAAAGTCAAATCTTTCCGAAACAAGAAGTCAAACAATTAGAAATTAAATCCAAACTCAAAATAGGAAAACCTTACTAAAAAAAATCCTTATAATTCAAGACAATTCTTCCGCTAAACAATCACTAAACACTAAATTTGTAATTTGAAGCTAATAAACCTAATTATTCATTAAAAAAAGTGAGTTGGTTTATAATATCAATTAATATTATACTTGTGATAAGCTTAATTATATGTTTTTATTAAAAAAAAATAGTTGTTTTATAATTTCATTTTTATGTATTTTACTATAACTTATTACAAAAGTCAAACTTTAATAAAAAGCCAACATCGGCCAGTATCCATCTAGACCGTCTAGCAGTTTAGCATAGTTGACTGATCTGATTCAGATTTTCAATTTATCGAACATTACTTCTGAATTAACGGTTGGATATGGATGAAATGTTCTGTATTAATTTTAACTTTAAATTAAATATTAACTGTCAAATTATTGAAATTTTATTACTATATAAATATTCAGGAAATGTAATAATATAATTAATTATGAATGAAAGGTTAATAAAATAAATTACTATTTGCATTTGGGTTAAAAATACTATTTTAAATTCTAATTAAAACGCTAACTACTATTCTGAATGTTGTCATTAAACATATATATATTTTTTCAAAATTTAATTTAGTATGCATATTCTATTTTAAACGCCAATAAAAAATCTTTACCAAATACTCCACCCGTTTCTAAATATAAAACGTTTTAGACTTAAACACAGTTATTAAGAAAGTATATAAAAAATCTTATTAATCTTCATTTCTCTTTCTATCTCTCTCCAACTCATATATCATTACTTTTATTTCAAAATAATGATAAGGCCAATTTTGAAAGATATATTAAATCCATACCTTGAAAATTGCAAATGACTTAGATTTTGAAATGTAAAAAGAATTCTAAAACGACTTATATTTTGAAATGGATAGAGGATATATTATACTAACCTGCAGATCATAAAGTTAAAAAATATATTGATTTCAATTTTAATTATTGATTTCACTAATTTTGAGAATACTATCAAAATGGTCTTTAAATCCTCATATAGTTAAAATTTCAAATATGTTGTAGTTTGTACTTAATTCATAATTTTAAATATTGAATTGTCGTGGTCTATATTCCGAATAAAAAAAATAAAATAAAAAATATAATATTTAATTTATAATATAAAAGTAAAATTATTGCCACACTAATATGAAACACTTATAATTGAGATGATAGACCTAATTACTTTACACCCATCTCAAAATTGAAATGAAATTATCTTTGATCTCTTCATTTGGTTTAAAACTAACTAACGAAGAAATCGTGTTCAAGTTGGCATTCCCACTTTATGGCACAAGAAGAAGCAGAATAGTTGATTTTAAACCTTCCGAAAAGATAAGTGAAAACATTATAATTTAAAGTGACAATAATAATCTATGAAGTCAGGAAATATATAATTAACTCGAAACTTGCAAAATTTAATTAGAGGTTAACGAATTGAAAAGATTCAATGCAACAAATTGCATATAGAAAAAAAAAAAAGTTTGAACAGTCAACAGCCACGTTGATCTGATTAAATAGCGAAAGACTGACTCTTATTCTTATTGTTTCCTGGAAGTCGAGAAACAGTAGAAATATAATCCTGTTGTCGTTTTACAACAAACATAACATAAGCACGAGCCCTTTTACGAATCTTCTTCGAATGGAGTGGGGACCCCTCCCTTCCCTCTTTTGAAAACCAGACCAGTCTGTGTAAAAACGGATGCATCTCAGAACCAACGATTAAAAAAGAAATCACTCGGTGTGAAACACGTTTTGATTTTTTGTCTCTGACCATCATATAAATACCCCTCCTCACTCAGACACTTGTTGACAGAGTGCGTGTGTCTTCTCTTTCACAGATTTAGAATATAAAATAACAGTTTGAGAAAGAGAAACCTTAATATTTGTTAAAAATGGTGAGAACACCTTGCTGTGATAAAAGTGGACTCAAGAAGGGAACATGGACACCTGAAGAAGACAGAAAGCTAATGGCTTATGTTACTAGATATGGTTACTGGAACTGGCGTCAATTACCCAAATATGCAGGTAATTAATTACTATATAACATAAATTAATTGCCTTTTTTATGTTTATAATCAGAGGTAATTAAGTTATTTTTTCAGGTTTGGCGAGGTGTGGTAAGAGTTGTAGACTGAGATGGATGAATTACTTGAGGCCTAATCTTAAAAGAGGAAATTATTCCAAAGAAGAAGAAGACACCATTATCAGATTACATGCTTTGCTTGGCAATAGGTTTGTTTGTATTTACACACAAATAACAGAATACGATCAATATTTTATGTGACATGTATAATGAGACCAACATTTTATGTACAGATGGTCTGCAATAGCAGCGGAGTTACCGGGAAGAACAGACAATGAAATAAAAAACCATTGGCACACAAATCTCAAGAAGCGTTTCAATCAAAACTCAATCACTGAACACGCTCAAATTACAAAATCTAAACCTGAAAAAACCCAAATGAACGAAAAACAAACCAATTCAAAACCAATGGAGCCTGTAGATATTGATGCTATATACACACCCAAAGTTCTCGAAAGCTCCTCAACTGCTTCTTCCCCACAGCCATCTTCTTCGATCACGGAAGACAGATCATACAGTGGTCTGTTTGAATCCTACACTGCTGATGATTTCTGGACAGAACCATTCTTGTCCGACAATTCATACAATTTCAACGTGTCTAGTGATTTTGTGACGTCGTCATTTATGGATAGTGGATATGTAGCTCCATTTCTTGAAGAAGAGATGTTGTTATGTTCTTATGGGTTGTATTAGTTGGTGAAGATGAGAGCTACAATGCAATTATATATTATATATAGAGTGTTTGGTCGTGTTGTTGCTTTCTGATGAGTTTTGGTTTGTCTGGGGGCTCTTGTAAAATGGAATAATTTGAGTTATTCAGATGAAAATTTTATCCATATAATTCATATGGAGCTTGTACCTTTAACGTTAAAATTAAACTCACGCTTAAATTCGTAACCAATTATCCTTACTTATCCCAATCTAAATATTAATTAAAAAATACAAAACCTGAGCACCACATTGCTGTGTCGAAATTTCACCATCACTTGTCGGGTGTGTTTCACCTGAAAGGGCAGGACTTGAAGATGACACACTCGATGCAAGACCACATATTTTATGATCTGATGATATTAATTTTGGAATACCATAATTCAATGGAATGTTGGATCTTGTGGAGTCTGGGCCTCACTGGCCCAAAATGGGCCCAATGGGGGAAGTAGACGCTAATACATCAAAGTCGAGATTCGAGTGGGAAAGAAGGGTATTTTGGGAATTTGATAAACATTCTTTCTCTCTCTCAAATCCTTCGAAAAACCCTAATGAGTTGAGAAGGCGGAATTTGACTTGACATGCCCAAATCTCAGACAGACACCATAAACCCTACAGTTTTGTATTTCAAGCCTCGCCAGGTTTTACTTTCAGAGACAAAGATGAAAACCAACTCGGCTTTGAAACCAGAGCAGAAGTCTTCTCTGCTTCAATCCGTTGCTGGTTACTTGCAGTCCAATGGCTTTTCTAAAACTCTCAAGAAGTTTCTCTCTGAAGCACATTTAGAGGTCTTTCTACTTTCTATTATATATACTTATCGTTGCAGTGTTGCTCGGCTACTGATTGTCTGTGATTTTTGTTTCTTTTGTTGGTGCAGAAGCTTGATGACTCTGCGACCATTATGAGCTTGGAGGAGATTTTCTGCCGGTATTTGGAGACATGGTGAGATAACTGCCTAATTCCTCGCGTTCTAATTTTATACATATGTATACTCTAGATGATTTATCAACGCTTCTGCGCTTCGTTGCTTCTTAATTTTGGTTGTATATGCTTTTAAGGTCTTTTTCAAACTTCATTCATTTATATAATATTTTATTTCAGTTCTTGTTCTCATTTGGACATATTATACGTGCAGTGACCATGGTGGCAAACAAAGTAATGGACAGAAGGTGCAAGGTAAGTTAAACTTCACTATAAATTACCTTTGATTTTTCTGAGCCTTCATTTATATACAAATTAAAAAGAAACTAGCTCTTACTAAAGCTAAAATGGTGTGAACCAATTAGAAAAATTGTTGATTCAGAGCTGTGTTACTGCAGATTCTTTGATGAATGATAAATCTTTAGGGGGGAAAGAAGTTGATTCTGCTCTTGATGAGGGAATTGTTGATAAGAAAAAGAAAACAAGTGACGATAATGGTCATGCTATAGTTGATCAAAAGGGAAATAACACAGAGCATGACTTCAATTTAAAATCTAAGGATAAGAAGAAAAAGAAAAAGACTTCTGATTCTCAGGGTCCATCAGAGAAAGTGAGTTCAGAGGTGATAAAGGAGCCTGTTGATACTGTGGTGAGTGACCAACAGGTGCAGGATTCTGATGAGAAATTGAAAGAGAAGAAGAAAAAGAAGAAGAAAGGCAAGTTGGATTCTGAAACTGTGATAGGAGAAGTTGATAAGCAAAATAATTTTGAAAATTTGGATAGAACTGAGACCAAGGAGCATGATAGCAAGATAGTGATTGACAATTCAACTGATAAGGAGGATAAACAATCCAAGAAAAGAAAAAGATCGTATACTGTAGAAGACAAATCTCAGCCTACCAATGAGTCAAAGAAACTCAAGGGAAATGAGCAAGCTACAGAGTTGAATGGAACAATCGGGAAGTCAAATATTAAGGAAGAAGACGGTGAGAAATCTGCTCCTCGAAGCAACAAGAAAGAAACAAATGGTTCAGCTGGGGTATGTATTTTAGTCTATAGAAAGCTGAACACCTGGTTTCTCTATAGTTATTTATTTTATTTTGAAGCAAGCTGCATGATTAAAAAAAAAAACTTGGAACTCTTTTTTTAAATCTTATTCATCATCTTCAACTATGCAATAATGTGTAATGGCTGCTAGATTTATCGTTTTTTATACTAAATAAGCGTTTAATAGCTTTTTCTAATGAAAATTTGACTAATATATAAAAATTTCTGATCTGGAAGATTCAGAAATGTGAAAACTTGCAATCATGCTGTTTCTGTATTCATACTCTTGAATTTGGTCTAGTGAAGTTGTCTTGATGTCTTTTTGGCTTTATCTTGTATTCTTTTAGCTTATTTCTGTCATTTTTTTTAATGCCCATGGACAGCAGCAACCATAGATTTACTAACCCCTACTTGTAAAGTTTTTTAATCTCAGTTATGGATGCAATCTTGATATGGTTTGGTCACTAAATGCTTGCTTGATTCTTGATCCATTTGTGATTTTGCACAATGACAACCTTTCGTTTATTTGATGCAGCAGTAGTTTTGTTCCTCGTGTGTCCCCTCTTGATGATATTAAGCCTTCAAAATTATTCATGTATTATTATTTTATATTTTCAGTTTTATTTCCTGATTTATTTTGATTATGAAATATTGCAGCCAACAACAGCTAAGGCTTTTCAGAGAGTAAAAGTTGAAGAAGTGGTATTTACTGACGACCGGCTCAAAGATAACTCATATTGGGCAAAGGTGTGATTGATTTCTGCTTTAATTATTCTTATCCTCATTTTATTTATCCTTGTCTCTCAATTTTCAGTGTTCAAAAGTACACAGAAATTTCATAATGTTAACTTTCTTGGCAGGATGGCGCCGATACTGGATATGGTGCAAAGGCACAAGAAGTACTTGGCCAAGTGAAAGGAAGGTTAGTCAAGAACCTTTGTCAATTGAAGTGTTTTACTGAAATATGTGTGACATATGCTATAAGTCTGTCAGCAATACAATTTTCCTTAGCAATCAGATTATAACTTTAAAATGTTCAAGAAATAAATCAAGAAGGAAGGCTCTGAAACTTGGAAACGAGAAGAAACTTACCAAATGATTGAATCTGTTTAGATTAGATTAGTAAATAGCTCATAATTATATAGGGAAAAACCTATTGCATCTTTTATTACTAGCTCCCTAAGAGTCTGCTAATGTAATTGATGCCATTGCAGTAATTGATACCATACTACTCGAGATATTGCTAAATAATACATGAGGGGTTTTCAGAGTTTCCAATGTGTATCATTCTTCAAAATAGTTTCCTTGAACCATCACATTTTTAGATATGTTGTACTCCTTTTGTACCACATGGTTGTAATAGTTCTGCTGGTAGGTGTCGAATAACACTGTTTCTTTTCTCAGAGGTTTTCGACATGAGAAGACCAAGAAGAAGCGCGGCAGCTACAGAGGAGGGCTGATTGATGTCCAGTCACACTCCGTTAAGTTCAATTATTCTGATGAAGAGTGACCCGGTTATCTTCTTAGCTTTTCTGCGTTTTTGGTTTCTTAAGTTATTCTGAAGATGTATACAAAACCACCAATTTTGATGAATCAACTATGTAATGCCTATTCTTACCAATTGTAACTTACTATAATTTATCAGCTCCTCTAATGGTTGGTTGGAACCCATTTTTGAATATCACATTATTTATGGTTCAATATTTGGGTTAGAATCTTAGCAGAACTATTCTTGTGCCCTTTTTCCTTGTAATATTTGTTGTCTTCTTCTTGTCGGATAATGAGCAGAACAGAAGTATTCCTAGTTCTATTTACAAAGCAAATGCAAATCCGAGTTCACCCAAGGGCGATCTATAATTTATTGGAGGAAACAAGTATATGCAGCTAGGGTGGAAAGTGGTCAGGCCACACAAGTGAGGTGGGTTTGCCTATTTACTTTATATAAGCTTATTTTAAAATAATTGCTGATATGCGGGATGGAATGCAATCTTTTTTTTTTTTTTTTTTTTTTTTTTTTTTTTTTTTTTTTTTTTATTTATTATCCTTCTATCCTCAGTGAGGTCTCGTTACTAGAAATTGTTTCACCATCGGAATTTTGGATGGTGTCATTTATGGTTCCATAGGTAATGATACTTCTTCTATTCATTGCATGAACAAGACTAGGAGATTGTTGCTTCTCCGGCGTATAATTTTGTGAATCCAGTCAAACCTGCGGTGAAATGATCAATCTCATTGATGGTTCTTTTTAGTAGTTGTGGTGTGTGTTAATAATTTTATAATTATCGTAAATATTTTTCTATGAATCCTATTTGTTTTAGACTAACTTTATAGCGTCGAATTCGGTAAATTTTTTCTATATAAGATGTGTTCCCTTAACTTCAACTTATAAAACCATAACTGCACTTCTAATAAATGGAATACAACTAAACCCACCTTATCTCCTTCTACACTTTGAAAATTTTTCACAACGATGTAACCAATCAGGAGAGTTTTTTGATCTGTTATACGGAAGAAAGTCAAGTTTTGTTAATCTTGAGGCCATGCTTGCTCTATTAGTATGGCGAGTAGTCCCTTTATGTAAGGTCTGTGAATTGGTTGCATTGGTTGTTAATAAGCCCTTAATTATTATAGTGATTCCGTATTAGCTTGTTGGCTGAGTGCCTTAACTTTTGCACGTGTGCGTGTTTCGACTATGCTGGATTGCTTTAATATCAAATTGTTACGATTTTAATTTATGTATCCAACCATCTGATTTAAGGATGAAATGGAACTATAAAGGAGATGTATACCAGAATTGCATACCAACTATTTCTAGTATTTTTCTTTCATACTTTTATTGGTAGGAAAAGTATTTTATATAGGCTGGCATTTCAATCCAACCCGAACAACTCGACCCAACACAACCCGATTTTCTTGGGTTGGGTTGGGTTGAAAATGTCGTTCAATCCGACACGGGTTGGAAAAATGCCAACCCGATTATTTATATATATATGTATATTATAAAATATTTTATTTATGATATGTTTTCCACTACATTAAATTTACACTTTATTCTATATTTAATTTTTTTTGTAAATATTTAAAATTTTATTGTGATTACTATGTACTACCTCCGTTCTGAAATAAGTGTCAAATTTGAAGAAAAATAATATTCTATTTTAAGTGTCAATTTTGTTTTTCGATGAGTTTTATTACATTTGTTACCCTTCATTAAATATATTACATTAAATGATTCAAAGTTAAAAAATTTTCAAATCATACATTAAATAATTTAGTAACAACACATAAAATTAAATACACCACACCTAAAACTAAATACACTCCTTGGTTCTTGTATCCACATATACAATTTAGAAAATAAATTATAATTTTTATATAATTTTTATTTTTTTAATATTTAATTTCCAACCCGACATGGGTTGAACGATTAACCCAACCCAACGCGAGTTGGGTTAGGTTGAAATATTAATTGGGTTAGGTTGAAATTTTACCAACTCAGCCCAAGATGGGTTGAATTCAACCCCACCCAACCCGATTTTGTCCACCCCTAGCTCCAACCCTCAGAATAAAAAATAAAAAATAAAAAAAAATCCAAAACTTACTTTTATGGGTTGGAGAATCCATCTCAATATTTAACCTTTATCTCCTAATTTTTATAACATTGAATTTGAATCAACCTACTCAGACTTACTATTTATCAAGCCAATAAGAGTAGGCCATATGAATAAAGAAAGATTATTATCTACAATTCATATAAATAAACAAAGACTTTTACTTTTTCTCCTGTGTTTGTGTAAAATATAAATTTGATGTCATGTCTACACTATATATTCAACTGATAGTAATTTTGTCATTTTATTAATAATAAATGTCGTTATTAATTACACTAATGAAAGTATGAAAAGGTGAAAGTTCCCTCAGAGTTCACACTTGCACGTGTTTTTTGAGTTTACTATTTCACAATAACTAATTAATAATTTGGTCGTTGATGAAAACACCAATATGTCATCCATATGACGTCATTAAGCTGATCAAATTCACAATTACTGGAGACAAGATAACATTAAATAACGAAAAGAAAAGTTGAGTATCTGATTTGGTGTAATTTTATGGGACAACTGCTGCCATCTTTATTGACTTTTATTTTTGCACATGATTTAATTAACTTCAATAATTACTAATTTATAAATGTTATTAGCTTTCGTTTAGTGTCAGCAAAAACAAAGTAAGAATATGTCATCATTGACGATTATCACAAGAAAAGAAAAAGTGTTAGATTATTCTTTATCATTTTGTCCTGGTTATTACACGTTCAATCAAAGATTATAAATCCGAAATTTAAAGAGTCTATTTAACTTTTAAAATCTGAATTTTAGTGGTTTATATATATTGTGATCTAGAATTTAGTTTTGCAAATATCATAAAGAATAATAGTAGACTACAATACTGCCAAATAAGAAAAAATGACACATAATATGAAAGTACAAAGGCATTGACTAGATCAACACCACCGGCCATCGATTCAATAGGATCCAAAAACATCTCTTTCTGGATTGCACATTTAATATTTTTATATTGAAAATTCAAGGGTGTGAAATTCATTATGTTTGCTGACTTTGTGTTTGTGAGTATTTACTCTGGGGTCTCCTTGACTTTGATGTGTACCCGACTTAAATTGTATAGAGTCTGTCTTTTCATATTCCTCTTCTTCTTTTCACTTTGAAAATTGTTAAAATTACTTTTGACATGAAACAAAATTTGGGTTTGAGTTTACAGACTCACAATTTAGATAATTTAAATTAGTACATAAAATGAATTAATATTCATGAAAAAGTGGAAAAAATTAATAACTTATGAAATCATTTGGTAAATTCTTTTTTGAATGTGAGGTGGACTCAAATTACCGCTTGTGAATAGGTGAGTAGAGCAAATAAAAAAAAATATATATTAATTTTTATTTATAATAATAAAAGAGTAAATAAAGTGATAAAGAAAATAATAAATAAATTAATAATGCTGAGGGAAAAAACTTGATATATTATACGCCACCACCAAAAATTGATGCTAGGTGGTGAAAGAACTTTGTCCTTTTTCCTTTTTTAATTAAGTACCAATTTTTCTTAAATCATTTAGAACTTTTCCGAAACATAAAGAAATAGAAATGTTTTGAGAAGTTATAAGTGGTGGTATGGTGGGAAAGCAAAAACGCACCATCAAGATCTACGGAGGCCAAAACATTTAAATGATAAGGGTTAGAGATTTCAGTCAAAACTAGAGTCAAGCCTAAAGCAAGATTGTTTTTGCTGAATGACTTTCCGTGGAAGCAAGGGCCCATCTTACTCATTCGGCCGAAAGCCAACCAAGTCTTAACCTTTTTCGGTTGAAAGCATCATCACGGGTCCAATAGGCCATAACGTTGTCAGGAGTCAAACCCCGTAAGTCCAGTCCATTCCAATTGTGCTTTTCTAAAACAAGTCCGATTAAGAAACCCCTTTCCGATTGGGATGAGGAAAACAAGTCCAAAAAAAAATCAGGAGACTCAGTCCTTAAAGGATCAGGGGTCCATAGATCTTTTATATATAAGAGGAAGAGATGATTGTAAAAGAATCCGAATTTTTATGCATTAGAGTATAATCTGTCTCACCATTAAAAGAGTCCATATATCTATTTGTTGTGTGAAGGTTTTAAATTTTTTGTTCATACTTTGAATTGTAAAGTCAATCAAAATAGGAGTTCCACCTCTCCTCTTAATAACGTATCAAAAGATCGAAATAAATTTCGAACAACAAAATTTTAAATCTTCATATTTACTATAAAATAATATTAGTATTAGTGACGGGTGTCGAGTCCGTCAGTAATTTAAATATCTTGTAAACAACAAATTGATTGTAGTAAACAACAAATTGATTGTAGTAAACAAGGTCGAATCCACAGAGAACGGTTATCAATTGTGTATTGTATATTGACCAAATAATGTAAATGGGGGTTTGAAAAGTGGATTTGGACTGAATGCTAAAAACGTAAAATATTAACAATCAAATATATTAAAAGACCCAGTTAACCGATCATTTAATTAATGTGTTGATAATTGATTCAAAAAATATCTTTATCGATTTTAATAACCACAGTTATAGTTATTCACAACGTGCCTAACAACCAAATCTTTTCCTTAGTTATTAGACTGACCGGGTATGACCATTCGAATCAATCACTAATCTAACACGTAGATTGCATTATAAACTAGAAAAGACCTGCGATCATAGCTAATGAATCAGTACGACAGTTCTTGAACTATGATTGTGGAACCTCAACACTACCTAGGTCAGATTAATTACGAATTATCTAACATGTAGTGTATTAGCCTACTCAATTAATCAATCGCGCGCTTAATCAATTAATCAAATAAAACTAACATGACCTTAGCTATGGGCACAAAGTGACATTAACTATGGGCACAGAGACTACACAAATATTAAAAGATAAAGCAACGAAGCAAAGATCTCACAACACGAATTAATTAAACTGATCGTTTAGCTGGGCAGACTAGTTTAGCACCACATGGATGTTGTCAACATCATCGTCTATATTCTGAATTGAACGTACAAAAAGAAGAGAAACAAAGTGTTTTTATTCAAAACTAAAACTACCTAATTCTGATCATTCAGAGTAAATATATACTCTGTTACAAAACTGAAAATCATTAAAAATCTCCTCAAAATCCTTATTTAAAAGTTCTAAATTCAAAACATAAAAATCCTAAAAATCCTATCAGTTTATTTCTAAATAAGTCTTCAGATGAAATCTTGTTGACTTTGACTCTGATTTGGCAATTGTTGTCATTAATCCTCAAAAACCTTCATATTTATATAATTGCCTCAAATATGTCCAAAATTACAAAAACAGACAAATTAATAGTAAAACTTCAATAAGGTCCAAAAATAATAAACAAAATAGTGTAGGAATAATGTTAATTTCATGCTTAATCAATTAGTTTGAATGAGCATTTCGCTCAAAAATCTTTAAAGAATTATGTATATAATGTATATACGGTATGGCGAATACCAACCTAAATTCAATACTTTTCAAATTTCTTAGTGTAAACATCACGTTTAATGAAATTTTTTTTAATGTATCATATTTTTCAAATGTATTTGTTCTAAACTTTAACTTTTTAATTAATTGTATTTTAAGTTGAAATATATTTTGTGAGCCATTCCTATAAATCCGAATATGCACCTGCTTACCACTTTCCGGAAACCAGGGGTTGAAATTACACAGCCCACAGGAAAAAATATTTCTAAATAAGGAAAAACAATCCAACCCTTTTATCTAAACCATTTCCAGACAAAGTATGAATACTCGATCAAACAAGTCATATATTGACAAAGTGCACCATCAATGATGTTACATAAACAAATCTTAGAATCCTCTAGGAACTGCCCATGTCGACACACACACCTACCTTCTCTTCAACAATGCCACACCTGGCACTCTCCTCATCATCATATTTTTACCTTTTCATTACTTTAATGTTTTTCTCCAGCTGTGACCTGCTTTTGTCTTCTTCTAAACTCTTTTAACTATGTACACAGCAAATGCTCAGACCTAGCATATCTGAAGTGAACATTTTATAGTGGTCCCGTATAGACAATAATGTTTCACATCTGTCTATATTGCATTGTTTTATACTTGGTGAATGAAAATGTCAATTATTCTGATTAAAATAACAATCGTTTTACACACAGATTAGAATATTTGGTAAATGAAGCGATAAGATCAGGCGATCATGAGCAATATTAATCTTCTGATTACTACTTTCTCTGTTTTTTTTTATTCACTGGCACTTTCTGTTTACACAGTATTCGAGACTTAATTTTAACAGTATATATTTTTAATTATATACAACTAAAAATTATAATAATTTTATATTTAGAAAGTAGATATTAAGACGGATAAAACAAGATCCCACTTGACTATATTTTTCTTTATACGTAAGTAATAACATACGAAATAAAATTGATGAATGAATAGTAATCACTATGCAAGTGTAGTGAATAAAAAAAAGCAGAGGAAGTATTAATTAACCCTAACATCATTGTCTTGGTGGGTTTTGCAAGTAAAAGCCTTTGTCTTCTTTAATAATTACTTCCTACACTTCCATAGTAGCCACCATTCATCCATAATCTTGTTTTGTATGTTGTTATTTATACATAACGAAAAATATAGTCAAGTGAAATCTTATTTTATTCGTCTTAATATCTATTTTTTAAATATAAAATTATTATAATTTTTTGTTGTGTATAATTAAATATATTTACCGTTAAAGTTAAGCATCAAAGAGCGTGTAAACAGAAAGTGTGGTGTAGTACTTCCTTCGTCCCCAAATACTTGCATATTTGGAAATACTTAATTTTTAACGTAAATACTTTTAATAATATATAACTAAAAATTATATAAATTTCATATTTGGAAAATACACACCAAGACGAATAAAACAAGACCCCATTTGACTATATTTTTCCTTATACATAAAGAATAACATATGAAAGAAGATTGATTCATGAATAATATATACTATGTAAATGTTGCCACTAGAAACGGAGGAAATATAATATTGGAGGAAACTCTTTAATCGGACAACGCTTCAAAAGAGAATGGAAAAGTTAGTTTAATAATATCAAACCTAGTAAAGACGCTTTGATTTTATAAAATACATACAATCATGAGACGTTAATATTAATCTACAAGGTCTAGACACGTACTGATCACTGTACATCTCCCAGCTCACTAAACAATGCGTTTAACTCCATAAAATCATAGTAGATTTGTAGTTTTTATCCAAAAAGTTTTATTTTTCTCCATTTTAATAATAGATTAAAAATTTTAAAATAATTTTTTTTTCTTTTTTTTATATTATTATTTTGGTAGTGTGGTCACAAAAAAGATTTAATAGAATTAAAAATGGTAAGAAATTATTTTTTTCCATCCAACTATCAGCCGGTGGCTATTACCATTAAATTCGTCTATCAAAATTCTACTAAAAAAACTATAATATATATATATATTTTTTTTACATTTTACATTTAGATAATAATAAAAACGAAAAAAAAAACCAAAATTATATATATTTTTTAAAAAAAATTCAAATTTAAAGTTTTTTAATTTTTTTTTACATTTTTAATATATTAGTGGTATCTTACGTTAAGCCCTCTATTTTTAAAAAACCCCCCATTATCTGAAAAATGGATCCTTCTTAGAAAGTAAGGACAGCAATAACTAATTTAGTCACGTTTTATATTCAATTCTATATGACATATATATATAAGAAAGTCTGTTTGCAGAATTTACTAATCAAGTGAGAGTGAGATAGACAACAAAGTAAAAGAAAAGAATGGTGAGAGCTCCATGTTATGATGAAAATGGAGTGAAAAAAGGCGCTTGGAGTAAAGAAGAAGACGATAAATTGCGATCCTACATTCAACAATACGGTCATTGGAATTGGCGTGAAGTTCCCAAGTTCGCAGGTAATCAGCCACTCCCACTACCACTATTGAAGATTGAGATCGAGGTATCTTTGTTAATAAAGTATAGAATTCGACAGGTCTATCAAGGTGTGGGAAGAGTTGCAGACTTCGTTGGATGAACTATCTAAGACCAAATTTAAAACATGGAAATTATACAAAGGAAGAGGAGGATGCTATCATCAACCTCCACCAACAACATGGAAACAAGTATGTTAATTTTTTATTTTTTTAATTATTATATTATAACTTACATTTCGGATAATTATAAAAATGTTATGTTGTGACAGATGGTCGTTGATTGCTGCAAAATTACCGGGAAGGACAGACAACGAAATAAAGAACTACTGGCACACGCAGTTGAAGAAGCGGATGAGAATAAAATCATCTTCGTCGTGGTCATCAGGAAGTAGTAGTAGTAGAACATCAGAAGAAGCAGAGAGCCCAGTGAGTAGTGTAAAAGCAAATAACCATATACTGGAGAGCTGTCCATTTTCACCAACAGCGAGTGAAATGACGTCTTCACCCTCAGAACCTATGACTAGACAAGTGTCGTGGTGGGAGGAGACATTTGAAAGCAGTGGAGATTTTTGGACCGAACCGTTTGTTTCGGAGAACACATTGAGTAATGGATTCACGTATGGTTATGGTTATGATTGTTTGTGTGAAGATGATATGGATTTGTTGTACCAGGTTATGCAAGAGCTTCCACCTCAGCAGATGTAGAATTTAGTTTTTGTCACATTTGTATATGTGTTGTTTGCTCAGCTCTTTAATCAATTTTTTTCTCTCTCACTAGGCTTCATCAAATCCAGCCTTCTTGTTTGATTATTGCCTTGGATGGATGGACGGAGTTGTAATTGATAAATAAACTGAATTTAAGATAAATATTGGGTATTCATGAAATTATCATTTTTACATGTCCCCCACCCTACCAAATTCACTTGAGAAAGGGAATATTTCATGATCATTATATGTCCATCAAATCATGAATCTATCCATCCAAATCCAACTTATTGTTATGTCTACTTAGGCTATTTCCAACCAAACCTCCAAAGTCCAAATCCTCTCCAACCAAGTCTCCGGTATTTGGAGTTTTAATATATTTTAAGTTCATGGAACTCCATATATGACATTCACTTTATGGAACTCCAAATACACTTTTTTCAATCATAACATAATCATTACATTAAATTTTAACTCTAATTTTAATTATAGATGAATTATTTTATTTTATTTTATTTTTTAAATAATAAAAAATATATTATTGTAAAGGATTTAAAAAATTATTTCATTTGAGTTCAATATTAATATTACTCTTATTAATATACTATATTTAATTATAACAATTATTTAATTTTTTTATAATAATATATATATTTACTCCATATTAGAGTTCTATGATTGGAGATGATAAATTTTGGGGTTTCAAAAAGTTGAAAAGATTTTATTTTAAACTCTAATATAGAGGCTTAAAATGGAGTGTGGTTGGAGATAGTCTTATACTCGGCCTTAGACATAGGCTTTCACCTACACGTACCAATACTGGAACTTTTAGCTCTGTTGTCAATATTAAAATTAAATGATTAATTTATAAAATAGATTTTATTTACATTCTACGTATGCTAATTATAAAAGTTTCATTTTATTCTACGGTTTTTTATTTTTAATTTTTTTTAAATATATGCTGTTTATTCGAGTTTGATGAAATGAAGGTGAAATGCCTCCTTGTTGGTTCAAAGCTATAAGCAAAAGTCAGTAGATATCAAAGCAGACATCAAGGTTACCAGATTGCAGGTTGTAGTTCTGTAGGGACTAAAGTGAATAAATGTCGACTTGTGGGACATACTGTTATTAAAAAATGATTTGAGAGTTGTTTTCATATTTTGGAATCTCGTAACAAATTCTGTTATACAGAATTTGGATAGTTGGTATATAACCAGCATCTTGAAACAGATCGATGTATCAGTTTTTTTCTCTAGAAGATTCATCTTTTCTTCTTCAATCTAAATGAATCAAAGCTTCTCAACATGGTATCTAAAGGTTCAATTTTGTCTCTAGAAGAATAGATAAGAAAGCTTCGGTGAGCACACAACAATGGCTGCCGCTGGATTTCAAGAAGATGTCAATAGAGAAGCTGGATTTATTACAGAATACAGAAATGGAGATCCACTATGTTTGCAAAACTCGGATCATCCACTAATGGAATTAATTTTATGTCTTGGTCAAGATCCATTAGAATAGCTCTTGGAGCAAAATTGAAGTTAGGGCTTGTTGATGGAAGGTTTAAGAAACCAGATACTAGTTCTAGTGATTATGATCAATGGATTCGAGTTGATTGTATGGTGATGTCTTGGATACTCAACTCAATCTCAAAGGACCTGGTAGATTCTTTCTTGTATGTTACATCGGCTAGAAAATTATGGCTAGAGTTAGAACAAAGGTTTGGTGAATCTAATGGTCCACAGCTCTATCAGTTACAAAGAGAGATAGTTTTAGTATCATAAACTGAATTGAGTGTATCTTAGTACTTTACAAAAATCAAGAAGTTGTGGGATGAATTAGATTGTTTGATGCCAATACCTGTTTGTGAATGTGATAGTCGATGTGTGTGTAATGCGTCTAAAAGAAATGTAGAAATGAATGAATCAAATAGATTGATGTAGTTTTTGATGGGACTTAATGATGCATATGATGTCATTAGGAATCAGATATTGGTCATGGAACCACTACCTAATACCAGCAAAGCTTACTCAATGTTATTAAGAGTTGAGAAACAAAGAGAAGTGCAAACCACATTCAGTGAAGGAAGTAGTAATGGTTTAAGTGCATTATTCACTAGAGGGCATTTTCAAAGCCAACAGAACCAAAATCAGACACAAAAGAAGGATTAGAAATACAATCATGGAGGTGGTTCACAGATCATGAATAAACAGGCTAGTTATTTCAAGAAGAAGGATAAGAAAGATAAACATTGCAACCATTGTAATCAAGCATGCCATACAAAAGAAACTTGTTTTTACATTCATGGTTTTCCTGACTAGTATAAGGAGCTGAAAGATGGGAGAAATAATTCAGTAGCAGCTGCTACAATAACTGGATAGAACAATGCAAATATACCTCTTCATTCTGATGTTCATATGACAACAACTATAAACAATCTGCAGGAGAGTCTAAAGGAGCTAGCCATGATGATGCAAGGCAGAGGAAATAATGATGTTGTTAATCATTCCCAGATGGCATATATGCATAATACTGCACGTATGGTTCATCATCATGCTTTTACTTTGCAATGTGAATTGAATATAGGAGATTTGATAGTAGACAGTGGAGCAAGTACACATATGTGCAATAATCTGACCCTTTTCAATAAAACTAAAACACTGACCAAATCACACAAAATCATTCTTCCAGATGGTAGCTCAAAGAACATTACTCTTGTGGGCGATGTTCATCTTATGAACAAATTGATTCTGACAGACGTGTTATATGTACCTTCTTTTAAGTTCAATCTTCTTTCTGTTCACAAACTTACAAATACCTTACCTTATAACTTCATATTCTTACCTTCCGCCTGGTTGTTACAAGACCAGAAGACTAAAGCAGATATAGTCACTGGACATGTCATCAATAACCTTTACATTTTCAGTCCAGACCATTTTTCTTCTATCAAACTAAAGGCTGATCAAGAGATATCATTAGCAGTTGATACAACATATTTTGAATCTTGTTCATGTAAACATTGTTCTTGTTCTACACCAGCTTACAAACATGATGTAGCCAATTCACTTCTATGGCATAAACTTTTGGCTCATATCTCAAATTCTACTTTTCAACATATAGATCTTACCTCTCTAAATATGAGCAAATATATACTTCTAGAGTGCTGTGATATATGTTCCTATTCTAAACAGACAAAAAATCATTTTCCTTTAAGTTCTTCTTCCTCAAACCAACCTTTTGACCTTGTTCATATGGACATATGGGATCCTTACAAACACAAATCTATAAATGGTGCTCAATACTTTTTGACATTGGTAGATGACTATAGTAGATGTACTTGGGTTCACCTTCTCAATCACTAACACCAAGCTTCTGCTTTTCTGCAGCAGTTTATTATCCAAGTCAAAACACATTACTCATTTGAAATAAAGTCTTTCAGATCTGACAATGGCTCAGAGTTTCTTGGTTTTGAATGCCAAAAATTATTCTCTAAACTTGGTATTATTCATCAAACCACTTGTCCATACACACCTCAACAAAATGGTGTGGTAGAACGAAAATATAGACATCTACTTGAGATAGCCAGAGCTCTAATGTTTCAATCCAAACTACCAAAACATTTTTGGGGACATGCCCTTCTAACAGCCACTCATATAGTCAACAAAATTCCTTCAGCCCTTCTTTCTTGGAAATCAACTTATGAAATATTGCTTAAAACCAAACCTGACTATTCATCCTTGAGAGTATTTGGTTGTTTGTGTTATGTAGTTAATCCACAACCTCAGAAAGATAAGTTTCAGCCCATATCATTCAAATCTGTATTCATAGGCTATCCAAATGGACAAAAAAGATACTTATTGTACATCCTTGATACTCACAAGATTATTGTGTCCAGGAATGTAAAAATTCATGAGAATATTTTTCCTTATTCTGAGCAAGTTACTAGTCTTAATCTGTTAGATACATCCCTACCTTCAATAGCTCTTGATGAAGATACATCTACTATGTCAGATATTAATGATGCACCAATAGCTTCTACTACTCCTTTTTCTCATCAAACAGTCATACCAGAATCATCTGCATCTTCTTTATCACAGACTAATCACCATTCATCACAATCATCTCCACATAACCCCATTCAACCTGTCCGAATTAGCAGTAGAATTAAAACCAAACCAGCTTGGTTGATGGATTATATTACTTGTGTTGTTGGTCCTGTAACAACAGACTCCTATTCGTTTCCAAACACTGTCATAAACACATCTATGTGCACATTTTCTGAATCACATTTAGCCTTTCATGCTCAACTTTCTACTATCCATGAACCTGTGACATATTTACAAGCATGTAAACATGATGAATGGATTAATGCTATGCAACAAGAGCTGAATGCATTAGAAACTAATCAAACATGGGAGTTGAGTTCATTGCCTGCAGGAAAGAAAGCAATAGGATGCAAATGGGTTTACAAACTGAAATTGAAACCAGATGGGAGTATAGAAAGATACAAGGCCAGGCTAGTTGCAAAGGGATACAATCAAGTGGCTGGAGAGGATTTTTCTGATAGTTTCTCACCTGTGGCAAAATCTATAACTGTAAGATTCTTTCTAGTTATGGCAGCATCTACTACATGGCCAGTGCATCAGTTGGACATAAATAATGCTTTTCTCCATGGTTTTATAGAGGAAGAAGTATATTTGAAGCCTCCAGAAGGCTATTCTCTAGCTCAGCCAGGGCAAGTATGCAAACTGAAGAAGTCATTATATGGCTTAAAACAAGCTAGTAGGCAATGGAACCTGGAATTTACTACCAAGCTCATTGATTATGGTTTTCAACAATCTGCAGCTGATCCTTGTTTATTTCTTATAAAGCAAAAAGACCATTTTGTAGCTTTGCTAGTTTATGTTGATGATGTGTTAATAATGGGCCAGGTAGAATCGGATATCATCAAGGCAAAGCAGTTCTTGGACAGAGTATTTACTATTAAAGATTTGGGATATGTTAAATATTACTTAGGGCAGGAAATCTCAAGATCTGATGCAGGCATGATAATTACATAACACAGGTACATTCTTGATATGCTAAATGATACGGGTTTACATGATTGCAAACCAACTTCAAGCCCTCTCCCACCTGGTCACAAATTTGCAGCATCTGGGAGTAAACTATATGACAAGCCAGAAAGATACAGAAGGTTAGTTGGGAGACTATTATATCTAGGATTTACTAGACCTGATATAACATATGCTGTTCAACAACTCTCTCAATATGTTTCTCAGCTACTCACTCAACATTGGGATGACCTTCTTCATGTTCTGCGATACCTTAAAGGAACTACTTCGATTGGTCTTTTTTATCCAGCTCATTATTCCTTTCAGCTGGAAGCATTCTGTAATGCTGATTGGGGCTCTTGTGTTGACAAAAGACGATCTTTAACAGGTTTTTGCATTTACATGGGTGGTTCCTTAATTAGCTGGAAAACAAAGAACAAAACACTGTCTCAAGATCAAGTTGTGAGGCAGAATATAGGGTTATGGCCTCTTTGGTGTGTGAATTAAGATGGATAAGCTATCTTTACAAAGATGTTGATCTACAGCTTCATCTTCCTATCTCTTTATGGTGTGATAATCAATCAGCTTTACACATAACCTCTAATCCCGTTTTTCATGAACGTACAAAGCATTTAGAGATAGACTGTCATCTGGTTCGAAATGCTTATAAAGAAGGTTTTGTTTTTCCTCAGTACCTGTCTTCAAAGATCCAGCAAGCTGATCTCTTCACTAAATCTCTCCCTGTTGCTCAATTTCACCTTCTTTTGTCCAAGTTGGGACTTCATAATGTTATCTCTAGTCCAACTTGACAGGGGGGGGTGATGAAATGAAGGTGAAATGCCTCCTTGTTGGTTCAAAGCTATAAGCAGAAGTCAGTAGATATCAAAGCAGACATCAAGGTTACCAGATTGCAGGTTGTAGTTCTGTAGGGACTTAAGTGAATAAATGTCGACTTGTGGGACATATTGTTATTAAAAAATAATTTGAGAGTTGTTTTCATATTTTAGAATCTTGTAAAAAATTATGTTATACAAAATTTGGATAGTTGATATATAACCAGCATCTTGAAACAGATCAATGTATTAGTTTTTTTCTCTAGAAGTTTCATCTTTTCTTCTTCCATCTAAATGAATCAAAGCTTCTCAACAGAGTTGTCAACTATTCATACAATTAAATTATAAATGGACATTTTACAAAAATTCAACATACAAAAATTAAAATTTAATTTTAAAAAATCATAAATAAAAAATTAATTATAGAACTACACAAGTTTTTCAAAAATGAATAGGAGAAAATCAACTAAATCTCTCTGCTCACTAGCCCAGTGCAGTAGTACAATAATTATTGATGTATAGAGTTTGGCAACAGTTCCACGTATTTTGTATGCTCAATTCTTTACCTGTAGAGAACATTGAACACCATATATCCGTATTAGTACACATTGAATATGAAATTCAGCAAGTAGACAATGGGCTCAAAATGGGCCCAAAGCCCATGAAAATCAAATCAACCAGGGAGATTCCCTACCAAATCAAAGCTATTTTCGACCCTCTCTGATTCCTTCAAGTGAGCTTATGTTTCCTGGGCACTAGAGATTACATTTCGGTTCCCCATGAAATTCAATATATTATATTGGTTTCAATACCATCATCGACTAGTATGATATGATATATTCACCATACCTTGTCACCGATTGGAGGACAGCAAATATCAGTACGATCACCTAAAATCCTTACGATTTTTACCAACTTCCTCCAAGTCAAACATATATTATTATTATTATGTGATTCCTTCTTTTGTACCTCAGATAACTGTATGCATCAGTGAATTTACTGATGGTTGGCTTTTCGACCGTGTTAATTACTTGCTCAAATCATGTTATATTTACTATTACTGGAATGATAGCCTTACACTGTACACCAACAGTCTACTACTTCATTTACGTGTTGATTGTATTTATTACTGTAATAATACTAGTATTTAGTTTGTACTATGTTTGATAGATAGTCAGTCTTGTATTCTGATCTATTTTGTCTTATTTAACGAAAGTTATAATCAACATGGATGATATTTGATTTCAGAGATGGGATTAATTATGATCTTACATAGTTCTATTTTGAGACCCAACGTTATCAAATATAAAATTAAAGTGATTGAATTCCATCTTCAAATTAAACTTTCATTTTATCTTATCAACAAATTTTCTAACTAAATGCAGTGTTTTCATTAAATTTGTTATACAATATTTTTTTCTAAATGATTATTTTTATATTTTCATTAAATCAATAAATGTAGGGTAATTCATGGAATTAACCTTTAATACTAGTCAGATAGATAAGTATACATATTCACTTCACTTATTAGTATCTCAAAATTTATATATATATATATATATACATATAAATGAATTTTATGATAATTAATAATGAGCAAATTATATTCTTACACTTAAATGAATAAATTATAAAAATGTAATTTTAAATATATAATCATATGTCCTTTCATAATCTCGAAGGATAATATTATAAAATTAGAAAAGATGACTGAAAAATATTCAAAATTAAAATTTTTTAAATTTATTTATATATTGATAAATATAAACATTTAAAAGATTTTGTTTTAGTGGATTAAAGGGTGTAATTATATATTATTTTACCAAACTTTTTTTATTTTTAATTTTATTTTATTAGGGGAATGTAATTTAGTCATTAATATTAATATTAAAATTTATTAGTACATAGTAGAAAATTATGAAAATGAGAATTCCAATTGTCCATTTGTAAGAATGCAATTTTTGTTTTTTGTTTTTAATTTAAATATAAAAAAAGAAATATAAGTCAAATTACACGTCAAAATCAAAAGGCAAAAGAAAATCGGACAAGACAAAAATCAATCTAAAGAGGAAAAAAAAATGGCATATATCAAAACAACTGAAGGAAAAAAAATAAAAATAAAAAAAAATAAAATAGCAGTGTCATGTATCAAAACAATTCAGAAGACAAGATAAACAACAACATTTGTAGTAAGATGGAATATATTCTCAAAAACCAAAACTAAACCTCCATAGATCAAACTCCATGCAAAATCACATCTCAGACTCTAGAAAGAGAGGTTAATGAAAATGATAAAACAGCCTCGAATATATATCACGAAATCTAAACTTTTAAAATTTTCCAAAAATCCAAAATTTCAAGTCTAATGTATTTCCCCTTTTCAAAATTTTGGTTATTCTAAATTTTACTCTATCTAATTTAATCGGGAAATATCTTTATCTCTTTCTGAAATATTATGAAATTTAAAAAGACCGTTTCAAAATAAAGTCCGATTCTATTTATAATTGATCTCATCCATTCTATTAAACTACAAAAAGTCCTGATTTAAGAGGAGCTTAAAAAACATTTTACTCCATCAGTCTCAAAATATAGATTGTTTTAGAGTTTTTTTTACATTTCAGAATATAAGTCGTCTACAATTTACAAGGTGTAGATTTGACATATCTTCCAAAATTGCCGTTACCTTTATTTTTAGAGTTCTTTTTACATTTCAAAATATAAATCATCTACAAATTTCAATGTGTAGATTTGACATATCTTCCAAAATTGTCGTTTCATTTATTTTGAAATAAAAGCAATGATAGGTGAGTTAAAAAGAGATGAAAAGAGAAATGAGGGTTAATAAGACTTTTTATATACCTTCTCAATAATTGTGCCCAAATCTAAAACGTTTATATTTAGAGCATCCATGATAAGAATGTCAATTTGAATTCTTCTTCTGCTAAGTGGACCTACATTATATTATAAAATAAATTTTAAATATTAAATAATTAAAATATTAATAAAATTACATGGAAAGAGAAAGAAACAAAAGCAAAATCTAAGATAGAGCATCCGCAATAAGGAGGAGTCTCATTTACACTATGTGTCAGTAAAAATATTTTCATATTTAAAGGATTTTTATTTAATACTAACATGATAAAAAATTCTTTTATCATAAAATTTTCATATTCATAATTATAAAAACCATTTAAATGGTTGAAATCTAATTTAAATGATCATAACTTAATTTTTTTAATTATTATAAAAATCTTTTATAATAACTTTTTAATTATTATAAAAACTTTTTATAATAATTTTTTGATTATTACAAAATCCTTTTATCGACGGATCGATTAAAACTAATTTAAAAATTCAATGGAAATGGAAAGATACTCTATTCAAACTTCATGAATTGAAGTAACAACCTATTAAAACTACTTCAATAATCAACTAATTCAATAATCATATTGAATACTACCAAAACATATCGAGAAGTGTAACTAAATTAAATTAGCAAAATGAAATTGTGCCAAACAATAGTCCACACTATAAAAACTTTTAAAATACAAATGACAACAAGCCAGATCATCATTCCTCTACTCCAAAGCATCTCCAGAGTGAGCAAGTATCAGGATCACCTTTCAAATAACGAATACATTGACCAGTCCGGATGAAGGCACCTTCAAGCAGGCTTTATTATTTCAAATGGCCGCATTACTTGATGAGCTCAATTAAAAGAGATTATATCATATGTAGTACACTACACATAGACTAATAAAGAGCCCAACTTTCAACTACTACTATAAGTTGAATTATGCGAATTCAATCTACAAAGTCCATACACATACATGTAGGTCCTTCCTTTGCACATAAAAGACCCTCTGCATGGTCCCTCCATCCCTCTAAACACTCTCCTTAAACAACCATTAGCTTATCACTTGCACGACAATCTAAACCCTAATTAAATATGACAATTGAAACGACTTTTCCGGGTCAGTCTTGTCAAACGAAAAAAGTGAAGTAATACAGACAGTACCAGTTTCATCTTCCAATGTGTTTTATTAGTTTATCATTAATAAAAATATTAATAATAATCTTTCCCCAGAGCAAAAGCAAGAAAGAGACAAACAAAGTAAAACCAAAATAAATGAAAAAAGAAAAGAACCCTACAATTCAAAGTTATGTTTTGTCTTTGTTTGAGAGAAAAACACCAAAAACAAAAACAAAAATTCTTCAGTAGTAACTCTTTTTCATATTTCCAGCTATCACACTTAATAGACCGTACTAATATCTTGTAGCAGTGATTTTGTAAATGAAACATCAACTTCTCTCTTATCTATCATCTTTTCTTTTCTTTTCTTTTTTTTAATATATATTTTATAAATTTATTAAATAGAATATGGAAAATGGGTCCTCTCCTCTTCTCTTCTCATAGAGTATCATCAGTCGAAAATTGGCCGTCAAGCACATTGACCGGTGTGTCCGACGTGTCATATTCTTCGGAATAGTCTTCCATCAATAGCGTTTGTATTGCATTGTAGCATTGTAGCATCTCCTCCTATTAAATTATTAATCAAATCAAATAAAGTCAAATCAAACATTAAACCATCTCGTTCTTCTTTACCTTATCGACATATGAACAACTGAGTATCGATTGTTTAAAGAAATCGAATTGGTTTGGAAATTGTTCTTTGGAAGCAGAGAGAATCGCTGATGCACAGATCAATGATGGTTTCATCGCTAGAAGCTTGAAATCTGCACGTAACACGGTCATTGACACATACACATTGATAGAAAATGTTCAATTAACACATACCATTGTGAACTTCGAAGATAATTTCAACGGCACGAGCTTTAAGAGCTTTAATGGGTGACGGAGGCTCGTCGAGCTGAAGAAGCGAAATAAAGAACGAGAGAAAAGAGAAAGGAGTGATGGATCGCATTCTCCATTGAAGAGCACCCAATATTAGATACTCCATTCTCTCAATCGATCGTGTGTCGAATATATAGCCTTCATTAGCTTGAATATCGGTCAAATTGAATTGTGCATTAGTCATTTTCGCAGCTAAAGAAGTGCACGAGATCGCTAAAAGCTTATACATCCACGGCTTCGTTTCCTTCTACAATTAAAACAGAACACAATCAGATCATTCGATCAATCAGAGACGATGACAAGCAATATTTGTACCGGCATTGATTGATTCGACAAGAATCGGTCGAGATAGTTGGCGGCGAGGTAGGTTATAAAGGGGTCGAGATTGAAGCAAAACTGCAACCAAAAAAAACAGGACAGATACAAATTGAGAAACAGAGAGGATGTAAAAATGAAGAAGAAAAGAGAGACGTACGTGTATGATAGCGGAGAGGGTGTGTCTGCGGAAAACAAGAAAAGGGTGTCTGGATTTGAGAGAGTTGAGATAAGAGAGGGAGACCATGTGATGAGTCTGGTTGAGGAAAAGAGATGGAATGTGGTCGTCTTCAGTGTTGACGACGCCATTGATGAAGTTGATGAGTAAAGGGTTGTTGAGATTGTATTCCATTGATGGAGGTGTTTGGAGAGTGAGGTGTTGAGGGGTTTTTATGGATAGGGTTTTCAGAAATGGAAGGTGAGGTAGACGAACAGAACAGAACAGAACAGAGGACGATTGGCTGGACACAACACAAAAGACTAGACTAGACCATGGACGAACCATCAAAATTCAATTGATATCAAAATCTATATTACTACAAAGCTTTTTAGTATATTATTATTATTATTGGTCAATGCAATCCAATAATACCCATTCCCTTTTTTAACTCTTCACATCTCTGACTCACTCTGCTACATATCCATTGCTTTTAATTCCATTGTATTTTTTTTTAATTATTAAATTTCAAATATATCTTCCACATTTCAATTTTTTTAATATTAATATTTGTATTATGAAAAATCATCTCAATGGATTTAATATGATAAATTATGATAATTAATTTTGAGTTTGTAGTAGTATCCAAGTCCAACGTCCTCCAAATTTAAATTATATATTTTTATTTTTATTTGAATAAATGTAATGTCAAATGAAATAGGGTACTAATTATGGATATGAATGAATTAATTAAATTTTGAATTTTTTTTATAAATATAATAAGTTATAATAAATTTGTTTAAACATTTTCTCATAAGATTCATCTATTTACTTTGAATAAATCTCTCATGAAAAAAATATTTTTCAATCAAAATTTATATTTTACTTTAAAAATTCTAATTATAAAGATCATTTACCTATTTAAGAAAAAAATATTTTAATTTACCTTTTAAATTTAATTAATTTTTAAAAAAAATCTATAAATTAATTTTAAAATATAAATACAGATTTAACTAATTTATATTTTATAATTTTTCTACTACAATATAGTATAGATAATGAAAAATCATTTCTCCTTACCACATCAATTTATGACAATCAAATTTAATTAATATATAGTTATAAGCGAAGTTATTGAACATCTCTCCAAATCGAAAGTTGCAAGTTAGATATTTTCATTCTTCTTTAAATAAATACATTAATAAAATATTTGTCGAATATGAAAAAATCTAATATAATTAGAAAAAATTAGGTAAAATAATATAAATGTAGAAATACAAATATGATGAGATAGGGTTATCTGCTAAATTTTTAAATAAAAGTATTTCTTAGAGCTATTTTTTTAAATTAGCCTTATACAATTTAATTTAAAATTTTTTCTTAAATTACAAACTTATTTTTTCAAATTAAAATTAATATTCTCATAATACATTTGTTCAATAATGTAATCACGGATTTTAAATATAATTTTTTAAAAAAATAATTTTATAAAGTCTAATTTTTTTATTTTTTATTTAAAAAAAAAACTCTTACATTATTATAAAATAACACCAAATGTATACTAAATAAAATTATTATAAATTAAAATAAATTTATTAACATCTAGTGGCGTGCATGTAGATATGGATGGTGATATGTACGTATTAATTTAAAACCATAAAAAGATACGAGCAAACATAATATTTTCCTATGTAAATACTATGATAATTTCATTGATGGAAAAGGAAGATGATTATCACTGTAGATTCATCTCTGAGTTGTTGTACAGGTTACTTGTACTGTATATGTAAATAGGCAATAGTCGAATCACATTCAATTTACAATCCATCCAATTTATATTCATGCATTTACTGTAAAAACACAAAGATCATTTCCATGTCAAGTCACAATTCACATACCAGATTTATCTAATTGCAGTGAATGTAAGTAAATGAATCAAATGTAAAAGAATTTTGAACACATATTATATACTACTAGGTCACAGACCAGGTGGGCCTAGATTCATAGTAACATATAAATTGAAATATATAAGAGACAGTGACAGAGTTGGAATTGCTTGCTCTCCATATTCACCAAACCATGCAAAGGCGACTACTCCTAATCCAGAGTTTTCAAACTCATAAATATCTTTAATTAATTTATTTAATATAGACAATGTTAGAGCATTGACCTGGTTTGGTTCAGTGAGACACAGATGGTTAAATGAAAGCTGTCTGAATCAGAGTGTGATAATATAAGGGACCATTTTCATGTATATTTACCCCAATTGTACAATAGATATCACTGAGCTGAGCAGAATCTTGGCATGCAATTTTCTACTGGATTATTTTTGTTGGTGCTGACCAGAAAACAATGTCGAAATTGTAGGGGTGCAGAAGTTCAATCATATTGATATACTACATATGATAGTTATATAGTATAGTGGGAACAGACGACAGAATTTAACACTTTAAAAGCTAAACAATGATATGTGTGGTCATTATTTAAATGAAAAAGAGGAGGAGGCCCCCAACATAAACCACTTAAGTACACCTACTTTTGAAATTATTCACCAATCAAATTATTTCTTTGACCTCTCTTTTCTATCTACTACTATACCATACTACACTTTTCTTATATGGTTCATCAACATCTACATATCAAAAGATGTTAAAAGTATTCACTCGAGGACCATGACTTGGTCAAGAACATAGTAATAGCTAATTGATTGGCCTTGGCCCCAACTGTTTGGTGTAATTAGTTTGAAAATGTAGTCACTACTTTAATAGACAAGTAGAGTGTCAATTATGCTATTGGACTTTACGTGAAACATTTAAGACCATTTCCGGTTTATGGATTAAGTTTAAATTATGGATGGTTAAACAAGGAAGACAATTAATAAATGGATTTTCTTTTCTGCATTGATGGAAGAGAAAGCGAAAAGACTGGACTCTTCACGATACAACAAAACGTCTTCTTTTACAACTACTACTAGTACTGTATGAGACAGGAGATTTATTACTAATCAAAAGAGATTAATTAGCAGGAAGAGAGAGATCGCATTGCACGCTTGAAGAGAGGAGAGGAAGCGATGATGAGTGCATGTTTCATTCACGCCAAACACTCCATGCAGATAACACCATCATTACCGTTTTATTATTATCAGTAATTAATTAATTAAACATGTGTTGTGTAATAGAGTTGCAGAGACAAAGAAGCAAAAAGTGGGGCTTCGTCTACTAGAAAAAGCCCCTATGTCATGATCTTTTGTTTTCAAGGCAGCTATACACACAACATAAGTAAAAAGAGCTTTCTCTTTGTATTGCAGGGTTTCTTATCAATTCATCACTACTCCCAGCTTACCTTTTACTAATTGTACCGTCCACAGGGATGTTCTATCCGGTTCAAGCTTTACTGTTTATGTTTTTTAAAAAATTAGGGATAACGTAATTATGGATGACCATAGTACCACGTTTAGAGGTTTCATATAAATATTTGCTTCACTTGGAGTCGCGCAATATAGTGAAGTGGCACAATACTGAACTATAGCATTCGTATAAGTTTGAGTATCTATATAAAATTTAATTTTAATTTGTATATTAGAATGTCTACATAAAATATTATAAAATTGAAATATCGGTATAAAAGTCTAATTGCAAATGGAGTATTTATATAAAATCTCGCAAAATATGTAATTGAAAATTTTATACAATTATAATTAACTCATATTACATTATTCCAAAAAATTAATCATCCTGGATAGATTTATTTGTAAAATAAATTTTTATATTTATTTTTTTATTTATATTTAAATTCGGTCATACCATATCTCTATTATAATAAAATAAAAAATTTAATCAAACATGATAAAAAGTCACGTTATAAAAAATTGAGTTGATATTTTTAATGATAAATTTAATGTATAAATTAAATAAATAAATTATTAAATAATCATTTAATAAATAATTAATATATATTTTTAAATATTTATTCATGTTTAATTAATAACCAACCATGTGACTTTATTAAAAAAAAACTACACATTAAAATTGTATAATAAAGATATTTTTAAAATTTTAAAAAATAATTAAATAAAAAGGAATGTATTGGATGGCAATATTACCGCTCATTAATCAACTTTGGATTCTCTGTTGGCTAAATGGGTCAGTTAAGTTTTTAAAAATGGTCCAAATCTATTGGCCCAAACGAGTCGGCCCAATTACGGGAGAATCCACTTGTGCGATATTGTTAAGAAGCAATCTGGAAACATGTGGCTATGTGGCAATGGGACGGTGTCTTATCCACTTATGTTGCTGTGGTCGTGATTACATGATCATCTCTTCAATATTATCAACAGAAAATCCATGAAAGTTTTACAAACCATCTAAATTCAACCAAAAACAATGGCTTCCTCTACTCTGTCTCCAGTAACTCCATCTCAGGTAATCAATCAAACACTCTTCATGTCAATTCAATTTAGCTTGAAATGTAACCTCTGTTAGCTACTTCTTATTGTTGTTGATTTTAGCTATGCTCCAGCAAGAGTGGACTGTTCAGTCCTTCAATAGCATTTATGGCGAAGCCAACAAGGACCCAGATGGTTACAAAGGAGAAAGGAGGGATGAAAATCAAATGCCAAGCTACTTCAAGTATTCCAGCTGATAAAGTCCCTGATATGGGCAAAAGACAGCTTATGAATCTACTTCTATTGGGTGCTATTTCACTCCCCACTGGCTTCATGTTGGTTCCTTATGCTGCCTTTTTTGTTCCTCCTGGGTTAGTTCCCTTTCTTTTACTTCTTATACCAATCTAGGTTTCCACTATTTCCTTCGCTAGAAAGAATCATTGGTGGTTGATTGATAATGAACTGATTGTAAAACAGTTTGGGAGGTGGTTCATCTGGTACTGTTGCCAAGGATGCCATTGGTAATGACATTTTTCTTGAAGAATGGCTCAAGGTCCACGGCCCTGGCGACCGAACTCTTTCACAAGGGTTAAAGGTATATTGGTCTTTCACTATCTGAACATCAACTTAGAATGGATCTCCAAATGAATTTTGCTAATGTTATCGATTTGGAATTTTGTATTCTTAGTGTAGATGTTGTGTGAATAAATGTAGTCGATGGCTTTAACTGTGTTTATTGATTATAAACTTGATTGGTAACTGTAGGGAGATCCAACCTACCTTGTGGTGGAGAAAGACAGAACGCTGGCTGCATTTGGAATAAATGCAGTGTGCACACATCTAGGGTGTGTTGTGCCATGGAATGCTGCTGAGAACAAGTTCATCTGTCCTTGCCACGGATCCCAGTACAATGATCAAGGAAGAGTTGTGAGAGGACCAGCTCCATTGGTGAGTATTACTAAACTAACCTAATGCCAATTTTATATGGCATAAATGTTGCCATGTTTAAATTATCCAGGGCAAATCACAACTCTTATAAACAATTTTATTAGTTAAGTCCTCAAAATCAGGCCATAATTGGTGATGTTGAACTTCTTTTGTTGCAGTCATTGGCACTGGCTCATGCTAACATTGAAGATGGGAAGGTAGTATTCACTCCATGGACTGAAACAGATTTCAGAACTGGGGATGCACCATGGTGGGCTTAATTTGGAAATTCCAAGTTGCAGCAGCTCTGCAGTAACATATTCTATGAGAGAAGATGTGAGGTTGCCTGATGGTAGATGTAATCATGGTTTATATTGCCAATTTCTGTTATTAATTCTTTGTATCTTCTGAAATACATCATCAACATATGTGCTATATGATCACCCAGAGGTTTGGACTGTGTTTATAACTGCTGCATTCATTTAAATGGAACTAGTATGGTGAGGTTTGAAGTGAGAATCAAGTATTTCCAATTTACAAAAATAACATATTACTGCACCAGCCGGGAATCGAACCCGGGTCTGTACCGTGGCAGGGTACTATTCTACCACTAGACCACTGGTGCTCGTTGAATACTTGAATGATATGTATACTATTAAATCTGTAACTGCCACTACGCGTTGCGTGACAATATTGTCCAGGTCCATACAAACAGTGTGAACTCTGGGCATAACAAAAACGGAACTTCAATACTGTAGTGGTTCGGAACTACAGTTGATCCGGACTGACGGACCGGATGGTTCTGGGCTTGATTGAGACCGATTTCAAAAGTCAAGGTATCCTGTAAAAGAATAATAAACGTCCGAGCGGACCTTGGGACACTGGTGTGGCGTCTGCCGTAGGCACTCCGACGCTCAAGTCAGTTCTGAACTGAGAGTGGATAGAAAACTAAATAAATGAGAGAAAGGATTAACTCCCTGTGCCTAATGGTTCCTATCGGAAGGAACTCCTCGGAAGGATGCGGATCGCCTCTTGAGTGAGCTCTGAGCTCGATTGACAGTGACTGGAAGCGTAATCTGAGTCACCTGAGGTTCGCCGAGAAATAGCTGGAGATGATAGCAAAGCGTGTGTTGAATTGGGCAGAGTTTCTGTAAGTAATCGCGTGTCCCATGGCGTGGAGTCGGATTTCCTATTTATAGAGGTCTCAGCGGTTGTTTCTGGGTGCCACCGAGATCTCTACGGGAAGATCTCCGGGGAACCCGGGATTCTCCCAACGGGTTACTTGGTCAGCTGGTTTCCCTCGGAGGGAACGAAGGCCTCGGAACTACAGGGCTTGGGCCTACCAGAATTAACAGGCCTGGGCCTGGGCTTTGGCGTCACTTCCAAACCGGGCTTGGATTTCCAGCCCACCACAGATTCCCCCATCCTTCAGCATGGATTGTTCCGAGCGGAAGGATGAAGACGAAACAGTTGGTGTCCCACTAGTTCATTCCAGCTGTTAGTAGGCGTCACATCAAGAGGAAACTCACCATTGGGGAGTTGAGACGTGTGGAGGCTTCTTCAGGAAGCCTCGCCGTTTCACCTACCCGTGTCTATAAATAGCCTCGCAAACCTCCCCTTTTCCACTTTCACTCTCCCGTTCACTATCTCTTTGCTTTTGAAGAACTTTCAAGTCGATTCAGATTTTGGGCGCCTGTGTTTCTCCTGCGTGTGTCTCTCCTTTCGATTTAAGGTAAAACTTGTTAACATCCTCCTCTTCTTACTGTTTGCTTTTTTTTTCGGGTTCGTCGGAGAAGACGAAGGGATTTGAGGTTAAATGTGATCGGGTTGTAAAACTGAACGTGCCTCTTGGCTCTCTTGGAGTTTGTAACGCGATTTCGGGCCTTTTTGGCTACTTTCCGGTGATTTTTGGGCCAAAACTTGGTTTTTCCGGTTAACCGGAAAAGATCTCTGTTCTGACTGTTGAACTTTCCGACCAGGTATGTCAAGGAAATCTACTGAGTCCGAGATCCGAAGGATAATGGGCGAGGGTCCGTCCGGAGACGAAAGTAGCCCATCCACATCCGGATCTATAGGCGGTTCTGATAACCTGAATTTAAGTCCGAGAACCATCGAGAGGCTCCGTTCCGGGCTTCAGAGAGAAAGTTCCGCACAATCGAGGCCGGCCGGAATTATAGTTGAGGTGGTGGATGAGGCGACCGGTCGCGAGGTTGTCTTTCCGTCAGCTTTTGGTCCCCAAGGAATTCAAAGGAAAGACTGCCCTTCGATAATCCGTCCGGAACAAATGGAAGCCATAAGGGAAGCCTACTGTATTCCGGATGATGTAGAGATCCGTGCTCCCGAGAAAAATGAAAGAGTTGATTCTGTCGTAGAGGGATGGACTCCGATGTATACAATTCTACTAAGCATGGGACTTAAGTTCCCCATCGGAGGGATGCTTCGGAAGCTTTGCAAACGGCTGCGAATTTCTCCGAGTCAAGTCAACCCTAACACCATGAGAATATTGCGTTCGTTTGATGAAATGGCCGAGCCGAAAGGAATACGTTGTGAAGTTGCGGATGTATACTTCGCATACTCCGTTCAAAAGGTTAACGGTGATCCGTGTCGAGTTAACCTTCAGTGTCACTCGGATCAGACCCGAGTGTTTTTTAACCCTGCCACCTGTGACAAAGGATGGAAGGAGCGATACTTCTTTGTCTCAGGTCACTGGAGGGAGGAGACCGATGGTGACATCCCGTCCTTGTGGACTCCTGAGCCATGTATGAACTTATCTGGACGGATTGGGTCTCAAGAGCTTTTTCTTTTCCCTCGTGTGGGTGTGTTTACTCGTATATATTACTTCTTTTTTTTTCTTTTTTTTTGCAGTGGAACTAGGGAAGGGTAACTGTCCGTGCGGACTTAACAGCGAGGCTGTTATTGGAAGGATCTTATGGCTTGATCCGGAAATCAGGGACCTCCAATTTTTAGTTCCCATTCTCCCCGATCCCACGAAGAAAGGTCAGGGTCTGAAGATGGCCAGTCAAAATCCCCGAAAGAGCAAGGAGAAGAAGGGGTCCAAAGCGGCCGCGGCCCTCCAATACCTGATGGGCCAGAAGCCGAAAGGTATTACAATCGGGGGTTCTTCCGAGACAAGGAAGGACAAGGGGAAGGAAAAGGAGAAGGCTGCTCCAGCATCGACTCGGAAGCCGAGCAAAGACAAAGGAGTCGCCGGGACGCGTCGCCGAGAGGATGATGGTGCCGATCGTCCTTCTCCCAAGAGACACAGGGGCTCCTCTCCCGAGGTCCAAATCATCGAGAAGGATACCGAGACGGGAGCTCAGACTTTGACTGTGCTTGCTGGCACTTCGTTTTTCAAGGAGCCGGCGGCGGCCCTTGAGGCTTTAAAGGGAATGGTCCTGGAGGAAGACCAGAAATTCCTCTACGAGAGGCGCAACCATCTTGTTGAAGAGCTTCTTTTCGCGAGCCACAAGGTAATCTCCGTATTTGATTTTTATGTTTTCCATTCGGAATTACATCGTCCTTTTGTTTTTTCAGCTGGTTCAGATAGGTCATGCCTTTGACCAGGAGTGGGACAGGCATGTCTCCATTGTGAAGAAGGCCCGTGCTGACAGGGATTCTTCAAAGAAGGACAGAGAGGACGTCCAGACGAAACTTGATGCCGCGATTTCCGAGCTGGGGAATTTGCGACTAATAGCTCAGGACAAAGAGAAGGAGCTGGCGGCTGAGAGGGAGAAGAACAAGAAGGCTCTCGAGGAGGTTTCCGTGTTGAAGGGAACGGCCGAATCCCTGACATCTCGGATGTCTGAGATGGACATCAGTCTTTCCGAGGCTGTTGAGAGGGCCAGGCAGGTTGAAGCCAAGGCCGAAGTTGAGGCAAAGGGTAGGGTATACCAGAAATTCCTTGCTGGTACCTTATCCAAGAGTGTAGCCGAGAGGAGGTTCGGCTACTGGCTCCAACTAGCCGAGGCGACGGGAGCCCAGATTCCGAGCTCAGCCGTCGACAGTGACTCGGAAAAAGATGAAGATGTCGAGGTCCCCGGCGAGGAGGAAACTGGAGAAGGAGAGAAGAGAGATGGGGAGGATGGTCCCGGTTCCGAGAAGGGAGCTGAGGGTGAAGCTCCTACAGCAGTCGAGGTGGAACCGATCTCCGTTGCTCATCCTTCCTCAAAAGCTGCCGCTGCGGATCCGGACGTCGAGGCGGATCTGGCCTTTGATGACTTGGCCGTTTAGGCCTTTTGTATTTCTCTCTTTTTGTACCCTTTTTTTTGTTTAATGAAATTTGGCTCCTTTCTTGTGTTTTCCGTTCCGATTGCCTTTTTTATGAATATTGTTAATTATTGAAACGGAATGCAATATATTCAGACACTAATCAACGAAGCAATGCCTTAAAATATATATATATATATTGATAGAATCGGGATTGTCCTTTCGGATACAATAACTTTGGTCTTTTTCAGATGTTAATTAACAATTGTCCTGTCGGACTTTTCAATTTCATTTTCCTTTCGGATTTGTGCACACAACATGACAAAGTATCAACTTTTTACAAGTGTTGATTCAGAAAAGCGCTATGTGGGGTCTTATTTTGTGCCCGAGCGGAGTTCTTCAAGACGGTTATTCTTCTGAGCTCAGTTAATTGTTTGATTCATCTTAGAGAATTTTTCCATGCTCTCGTTCGGTGCGTCAGTGCGGACACCTCGCAAAAAACAAATTTTTGAGGTTAGAGCATGATTCGGAACCTTTGTAATGTGGGCTTTCATGCCTTGGACTCTAGACTTAACTTGATTAGTTATTCACTTTCCAGGGTGTGTGGGCTTTTTGCCTTTGCTTCCGTGCTACCTGAGATTTCAACATAGGGTGAGGGAGGTCCTCAACGTATTGAGGACCCTCCGATGCTTAAGTCAGTAATCGATTCGGAAGGAAAATCGAAATAAAATATGCAGGTATTGAGTGGGTTTCTTCGAAGAACCTGATTTCCTCTCGTAGAGGGTGACATTGGCTTTTGACTGCAAAGCGATAAAAGGGTTAGGATGGTCCTCAGCTTACTGAGGACCCTCCGATGCTTAAGTCAGTAATTGATTCTGAAGGCAAATCAAAATTGAAAAACATTGAATGTGAAGAATTTATGGTTTGAGGTCGGAACCTGGTCCCCGGAGATCATGGGGTTATGTTCGTTTAGAATTGGAATTTCTTCAAGTGAGCCGCATTCCATGTGTTTCGGGCTGCTTTGCCGGCTTCATCCTGAAGTTGGTATGCTCCTTTGCCTATTACCTCTGTGATCTGATACAGGCCTTCCCAAGACTCGTCCAATTTGTTTGCAGTGAAATTTTTTCTGAGTACCCAATCCCCCACGGAAAAAGTTCTTGCTCGGACTGACTTGTTGTAAGCTTTTTCGATGGTTCTTTTGTACTTTTCCATTTTTATCTCGGAATCTTCCCGCAATTCGCTGATTGTGGCGAGGTCGAAGTCTAACATGGCTTGATTTTGATTGTGGAGTGGATATTGTCCGAATCCTACGTCGGAAGGAAGTATTGCCTCGACTCCGAAGACTAGAGAGAAGGGGGTCTGGCCTGTCGGAACTCTGGGAGTTGTTCTATAAGACCATAAAACGCCGGGTAGCTCCCGAACCCATGCACCCTTGTGCTTCCCCAACCTTTTCTTGAGAATGGCCATGAGGGTTTTGTTTGTTGCCTCGGCCTGACCATTCGCTTTCGGATACCTTGGGGTAGAAAAGTTCAGTTTGATATTCCAAGCGATGCAGAAGTCTTTAAATACCTTGGATATGAACTGGGAGCCGTTATCTGTGACTATTTCGTTTGGAACTCCAAATCGGCAGTGAATGTGTTTCCACACGAAGTTCCTGACTGCCAAATCCGTGATGCTGGTGAATGCTTCGGCTTCTACCCATTTGGTGTAGTAATCGGTGACGAGAAGGATAAACCTTTCACCTTTTCCATAGGCAGGTGGGAGTGGCCCTACTATATCCATTCCCTATTTGGAGAAGGGCCATGGGGATGAGATTCCGTGCAGTAGCTCAGCTGGTGCGTGAATGTAATTTCCGTACCTTTGGCAACTTTCACATCTTTTGGCTAATTCTTTTGCGTCCGACTTCATAGTTGGCCAGTAGTACCCCGCTCGGAAGCATCTGAACGCTAGGCTCCTTCCTCCGGAATGGTTTCCAGCTTGACCGTTGTGAAGTTCTTGCAAAACTCTTTTCGCATTGTTCTCATCTAGGCATAGCTGATAAGGGCCGCTGATGGATCTTCTGTACAGTACCCCTTCGATAACTGCGAACCTGGCTGCGGACGTTCGTAACTTCCGAGCTAAAGTTATGCCTTGCGGTAATGTACCGGATTGGATGTACTCGAGAATTGGCTTGATCCAACTTTCTTACGGGTCGCTGACCGGGAGGACTTCAAGTGGCTCAGTTTTGATGGAAGATTTTTCAATGTGTCCGTGCAGAACGTACCTGGTGCCTGGATCCTTTACTGCTGAACCGTAAGAGGCAAGAGCGTCCGCTCGGCTGTTCTCCCCCCTTGGAATTTGTTCAAACGATATTGCCGCGAATGACCGCCGGATGGTTTGAACTAATTCGAGGTAGGTCCTCATTCTGTCATCCTTCGCTTGATAGGCTCCGGTGACTTGACTTACGACTAGTTGAGAGTCGCATTTGACCAGAAGATTCATGATGTGCAAGCTTTAGGCTAACTTTAAACCGGCAATCAACGCTTCATACTCTGCTTCGTTGTTGGTGACCGGGAAGTCGCAATGCAAGGACTGTTCAAGTAGTTGTCCATTTGGATTTATCAACACAATCCCCACACCGCCTCCTTGCGAGTTGTTGGCTCCATCAACTTCTAGGATCCAAGTCTCGGATTTTTCTTCCGTAGCGTTGACACGCCGAGGGGGGACTGCGAAGTCCGCCACGAAATCGGCTAGTGCTTGTGATTTTATTGCCGTACGAGGTTTGCAGTGGATGTCAAATTGACTTAGCTCTACAGCCCACTTCATCATTCGCCCAGAAACTTCAGGTTTATGCAAGATCGCTCTGACTGGGTAGGATGAGATGACAATTATAGGATGGGCTTGGAAATAGGGCCTTAGTTTCCGAGAGGCTGATACCAGGGCCAAGGCAAGTTTTTCCATACTACTGTACCTTGTTTCTGCATCGCCGAGAGATTTATTGGTGTAGTAGATTGGTTGTTGGGTTTTTCCTTCCTCTCGGACTAAGACAGCGCTGATTGCAGCTTCGGAAACTGCCAGATAGATATACAACATTTCCCCGGATTTTGGTTTGGCCAAAACCGGTGCCTCTGCAAGGTGGAGTTGAACCTTTCGCAGGGCTTCTTCGCATGATTTTGACCAATTGAAGTTCGTGCCCTTCTGAAGTAATTGAAAAAGGGGTTTTAGGTATTCGGAAGATCTTGGAAGGAATCGATTGAGGGCTGCGATTCTTCCGGTCAGACGTTGGATGTCTTTCTTGCTTTCTGGAATTGGAATTTTTACGACTCCTTCCAGTTGGTTCGGATTCGCTTCTATCTCCCTTTTCGTTACCATAAATCCAAGGAATTGGCCGGAACCAACTCCAAATGAATATTTCGCCGGGTTCAACTTCATGTTGTATTGCCTCAAGATTTGGAAGGCCTCCTGTAGATGTCCGATATGTTGTTCAGCTTTTAATGATTTTACAAGCATATCGTCCACATACACCTCCATGGTCTTTCCAATCTGTTCGGAGAACATTCGGTTGACCAAGCGTTAATATGTTGCTCCAGCGTTCTTCAATCCGAACGGCATCACGTTGTAACAAAAAGTTCCTCTTTCGGTTATGAATGCTGTTTTCTCTTGATCTACTGGGTCCATTTTGATTTGATTGTACCCCGAGAAGGCATCCATAAAGCTCAAGAGTTCATGTCCCGCAGTTGCATCCACCATTGTATCGATATGAGGAAGAGGGAATAAGTCTTTTGGACATGACTTATTTAGGTCAGAATAGTCTACACATACCCGCCACTTGCCATTTTTCTTCTTGACGACGACGACGTTGGCTAACCAGTCTGGATATTTCACCTCTCGGACCATGCCATTCTTCAGAAGGTTTTGCACCTCTTCGTTGATTATTTGATTCCTTTCCGAGGCGAATTTCCTCCTCTTTTGCTTGACGGGCTTAGCCTTAGATCGACTCCCAATTTGTGGGCGATAACGCCTATTTCGATACCTGTCATGTCCGCATGGGACCAAACAAAGCAGTCGAGGTTAGCCGAAATCAAGGTTAGGAGTTTACCTCTAAGTTCCGGCCCAAGGGCTGAGCCGATCTGGATCTTCCTGTCGGAATGTTCCGGATCGATTTGGATCTCCTCTAAGGGTTCTGGCACCGGAACTTCCATTCGTCCGCACGCGGGAGCCCCGTTCTGTAATTGCTATGCTGTTGGAACTTTCTTGAAGCTGGTGTGGTAGCATTCCCTAGACGCTTTCTGATCTCCTTTGATTTCTTTGATCCCCCACTTGGTGGGGAATCGAAGAGTCTAGTGATAGCTCGAAGGTACAGCTTTCATCTCATGGATCCAAGGTCTCCCCATAATTAGATTGTAAGACGATTGTGCGTCTACTAGGAGAAACCTGGTCACGAGATTAAGGCCACCTGTAAAAACAGGCAGAACAATCTCACCTATGGTTTGTTTCGATTCTCCACTGAACCCGATGAGTGTTGTCGTGCTTCGGATGACAAGCGACTCATCCAGGTGCATTTCCGTGAGGGCCGGAAGGAACATGATATTCGCCGAGCTCCCGTTGTCGACAAGGACCCTCTTCAACTTGCAGTTGGCTATTTGCAAAGTTATGACCAGCGCGTCGTGGTGCGGGTCTGCAAGTCCCTGCATGTCTTGGTCAGAAAATGATAGCTCATAGGTGAGAGGGGTTTTGCCTGGCCGCACGGAAGCTTCGTTTATGCTGACTAGTTCCCGTGCATGTCTTTTCGCGGAGCTTTGGGTTATTCCGCTCACCATTGAGCCACCGTGAATAACTCCAATTATCCGCTCGACTTCTGGGGCTTCGTCAGGCATCTCGATCGCTTTGGATTCATGACGTTTCTCCTCGGACTTCTCAAGCGTTTGCTTTTCCTTTTCGGACAGAAACTCACGTAGGCGTCCTTTCTTCAGTAGGGAGGCTACTTCAAACCGTAATGCCACACAGTCCTCTGTTCTGTGGCCGTGGTCATTATGAAATTGACAAAATTTATTTTTATCTCTTTGGTGTGCGGGAGTCCGCATTTGTTCTGGCCAAGTAATAGAGGACCCCATGTCTTTCATTACGGCGACTAGGGCCTTCGGCTTTATGGTTAAATCATAGGCCGGCACCGGTCGCTTAGGTTTGTTTTCACCGTTCCTATTTGGAGTTCTGGACGGACCCGAATTGGGACGAGGGTCGTGCCTTTTATATGGCTCAAACCTCCCCTTGTGAGGTTTACTGTTACGCTGCTCGGACTTACCATTCACTCGGCTCTTAGCCATGGCGGCCCTCGCGGGATCCTCTTCCAGCTTGATTTGCCGAGTCGCGATGGCAAGGGATTCTTCCAAGGTTTGGGGCTCGCACTCCGTGAGCTGCTCGTACAGACGAGAGAATGGGGGTAGACCTTTCCGGAACGCCGTCGCAGCAGTTGATTCCACCACGTCCGGGATCTTGATGTACTCGCTGGTGAAGCGAGAAACATACTCCCGGAGGCTTTCACCTTCCTTCTTCGCCACGGAGAATAAGTGATCCGTGGTTAACCTGAAACGCCTGCGGCTAGAAAACTTGACAACAAAATCATCCACAAGCTGAGAAAATGAATGAATAGAGTTATTCGGAAGGTTAAGGAACCAGGTCAGGGCTGGACCGCCCAGACTACTACCAAACTTCTTGCAAGTTATAGCTTCGCGAGTGTCGCTCGGAAGGTTCACCATGGACATTTCCTGGCGGTACTCGGCCACGTGCTCTGCCGGATCCGTATCCCCTCGGAATTTGTGGAAAGTCGGGAGGATACTCCTTTTCGGCATTTCTACCGTAGCGATCCTATCCACGAATGGAGAGAGGATATGGGTGTCCGCAGCAGAGTGCTCAAATGGTGCCGGAATACCAAGGATAGTCCTGATGACGGCTTGAAAGTTTGCAGCTTCCTTCGCCATTCCTCTTTTGATCTCCTGGATCTCTGAGAGGAGGAGCCTGTTGGCTTCAAAATTGACGGCATTGCCGCCGTTTGCGTTTGGGGTAGTGCCATTGGACATATTGTTCATCCGCTGTGTGAGCTCCTGGTTTGCTCCCTTAGTTCTGGCATTTTCTTCTTCCAACTGGCGCATGCGTTCCATCATTGCTCTAAGCTGCTGCTCAACAGTCGCATCGTCAGCCATGATGAGAGTAACGAATTTTGAAACAACAGAAGAAAATAAAAGGTATTAGTTTTGCAGGAAACTTATCGTCGGCCCCACGGTGGGCGCCAAACTGTAGTGGTTCGGAACTACAGTTGATCCGGACCGACGGACCGGATGGTTCTGGGCTTGATTGGGACAGATTCCAAAAGTCAAGATATCCTGCAAAAGAATAATAAACATCCGAGCGGACCTTGGGACACCGGTGTGGCGTCTGCCGTAGGCACTCCGACGCTCAAGTCAGTTCTGAACTGAGAGTGGATAGAAAACTAAATAAATGAGAGAAAGGATTAACTCCCTGTGCCTAATGGTTCCTATCGGAAGGAACTCCTCAGAAGGATGTGGATCGCCTCTTGAGTGAGCTCTGAGCTCAATTGACAGTGATTGGAAGCGTAATCTGAGTCACCTGAGGTTCGCCGAGAAATAGGAGATGATAGCAAAACGTGTGTTGAATTGGGCAGAGTTTCTGTAAGTAATCGCGTGTCCCATGGCGTGGAGTCGGATTTCCTATTTATAGAGGTCTCAGCGGTTGTTGCTGGGTGCCGCCGAGATCTCTACGGGAAGATCTCCGGGGAACGAAGGCATCGGAACTACAGGGCTTGGGCCTACCAGAATTAACAGGCCTGGGCCTGGGCTTTGGCGTCACTTCCAAACCGGGCTTGGATTTCCAGTCCACCACACAATATACAAATATTAGATAATATAATAATATGTTAACAAATATATTATTTATTCATAGTAGTAAAAAGGTTGTAAAGATGAAGAAAAGAACACAGCAATATATATAACACAAACGGACTCAAATTGATAGGAGACCAAAAGTGAAAACCACAGGCGGATTGAAGTTGATAGAAAAAAAAAAACACAAAGTACTGTAATTTTATTTTTAATTATTTCATTAATATAACATGGTTTGGTTTCAGGTTTGTCATTAAAACCTTGTGATTATTTTGTAATCAGTGCTTTTCGTAATATTCATTCATTTATTTACTAGGGAAAATATGCTGCAATGTTGGTCTGTTGGCTTCTGGGAAATAGTTGCCTCTTTGCCTGGAACAGTATGCTCACCATAGAAGATTATTATGTCCAGTTGTTCCCGGTATTTTCCGTCACTTTCTACTTTAGAATCTATTTGTTTACTTTAATCAACATTGCCTTTTTGTGCAGAATTACCACCCATCAAGAGTCCTGACTCTTGTATATCAACCTTTTGCAACTGGGACACTGGCGATTCTTGCTTACAATGAGGCCAAAATCAATACTAGGAAAAGAAATCTATTTGGATATGGACTCTTCTTTCTAAACACTCTTGCCATTATAGTGGTATGTAGAAGGAAGGATAATAATTCTGTTATTTGGTTGCTTCAACTAACTTTCAACATTATTGTATATAGTTGGATATAGCTACTTATGGTAAAGGAGGGATTGGACCGTTTATCGGAATATGTGTCATAAGTGGTTGTTTTGGTGTTGCTGATGCTCATGTTCAAGGTGGAATGGTTGGAGACCTTTCACTCATGAGACCTGAATTAGTTCAGGTATTTAATCCTGTCCTGTAATGGGATATCTATCACTTTCTTTTTTGATGTTTAACAGATCAAGTTCTGAATTTGGCTTGGCTCAGGCTTTTCTAGCTGGTTTGGCTGCATCAGGAGCTATAACATCTGCTTTGAGGCTGATCACACGTGCTGCTTTCGATACATCAGATAGTCTTCGTAAGGGGGCTCGTACGTTACCAATTTCTACCTTCCTTCAGAATATATTCCTGATTGCTTATGTGTTAACCATTTGTATGCAGTTCTGTTCTTCGCCTTATCAACATTTTTCGAGCTTATTTGCCTTTTCCTTTACGCCTACATCTTTCCAAAACTACCTATTGTTAAATACTACAGAGCTAAAGCAGCTTCTGAAGGATCCAAAACAGTGGCATCTGATCTTAGCGCTGCAGGAATCCAAACATCAGTTGAAGTAAACTCTTTCCTCTGTTCAAATCTTTATTACAATGTGTTAAAACTTAATCAATTTGAACAGTTGTACATCAAAGGAAAGAGTTTACTTCAGCTGATGTTTGGATTCCTGCAGCGCTAAGATCAGATGCCACTGTTTTGGATCCTTCAGAAGCTTCTTTAGCTCTGTAGTATTTAACAATTGGTAGTTTTGGAAAGATGTAGGCGTAAAGGAAAAGGCAAATAAGCTCGAAAAATGTTGATAAGGCGAAAAATAGAACTGCATACAAATGGTTAACACATAATCAATGGAATATATTCTGAAGGAAGGTAGAAATTGATAGAAATTGGTAAACATACGAGCCCCCTTGGGAAGACTATCTGATGTATCAAAAGCAGCACGTGTAATCAGCCTCAAACATTGATTATGCAATAGATCTATTTCTAGTCTACGCTCTCACACTCTCTATTTTCCCCGGATTCTTATAAAAAGATACAGGAAAACACAGTTTTGGAGCATGGTAAGTCTTCTCCTTCTGTCAAAACACATAACTCATCGATTGTTCTAATCCATAAACTTTCAGGTATGCACTTGTTCTGATAGCAATGTACAACGTATGGGACCTAATCGGAAGAAACATTCCGCTAATAAAATGTTTGAAGCTAGAGTCCCGAACAGGCATCACAATAGTTGTCCTGCTTCGTTTCCTTTTAGTCCCAGCATTCTATTTCACAGCCAAATATGGCGATCAAGGATGGATGATAATGTTAACATCTTTCTTGGGTCTAACAAATGGTTATCTCACAGTCTGCATCCTCACTGCCGCGCCAAAAGGCTACAAGGTCAGTTCTCATAACACACTAGAGTTTGTTGAATATGGCTAATGATTGTTGCAAACGTTGCAGGGTCCGGAGCAAAATGCACTGGGAAATCTGCTGGTGTTGTTTGTTCTAGGAGGTATATTTGCTGGTGTTACACTTGATTGGTTGTGGCTGATTGGCAAAGGATGGTGAGTGAGGTCTAATGGGGTTACTTTATTGCTGCAATATAGTGTTTATAGTTTTAAGGGTATAGTGGTGGTTAATTATTATTTGAATGATTAATGATGGTGTCTTTACCGTGTTTAAGGTTAGTACAGTTGACTGTTTTATAGTGTTTGTGATTCTGCTTTTCGAACATGTTTGGTTTCTGCTTGTTATGAATGTAAGTAGATATGATTTTAAATCCAGATATATAGAGTGTTTAGTTGAAGCATAATTAATGTGGTCTTTGCCAAAGCTAGAGAACTTGGAATCAAATCTCAACGCCAGCCCACATACTTTCAATTCCAACACAAACTATGTAATATACAGATGGTAATGTGGGGGTTAGTTGAATTGAATGTAATTAATTTAAAATAAAAATACTTTTTAAATAATTTTTTAAATGTTTACTCATTAATAAATAAATTATAAAAAAAAAAATTAAAAACCTTAATAAACTTTTATTTGTTCAAACTTATTTTTAAATAAAAAATTTTAAATTTCAAAATAAGTTGTTTGATGGGAGAACTTTTAAAAATAATTAATTAAAAATGAAAAAAAAAATATTTATTTATTCGTAATATAAATGTTATAATTTATTTGCAAACAAAAAGTTATTCTAAAAATTATAAAATAAAATTACAAATAAAATTTAAAAAATAATTCATCATTATTTTTTCAAACTCCTCCTTCATGTTTTTTTCTGAAAATAATATAATTTATATTTTTAATAATAAATAAAATTAATTGCACCATATTTTTGTTTCAAAAATAAATAGAAAAAAAAGTTTGTAGATATAATAGATAATTTTAGAATATAAAAAAATTATTACTAAAATATATAACAAATAACATTTAATTAATACTTTTAACATATATAAATAAAATAACAATAATATTATATTTTAAAGATTAATCATTTTAAAATTTTAAAAATATGTAATAGTAATAAATATATATATTAAATAATACATATATATTTTAATTTACATATTATATTATTTAAATGGCTATAACTAGGATTGAAATAATTAAATTACTAATTGAGATAACTAATAACAGAAATTTCAACAGCGAGTGGAAAGTACTAACCTTTGCACCTATACATTTAAACCGCAATCAGTGTGAAATTGGAGAATGTAAAAATGAGGTTAAGTGAAATGAAGTGTTTGGCCAACGGTTACAAATAAATAGAGGTCGGGACTTGAGATGGTGGTCGAAGTTTTATCTATAGATAATTATCACACAGAGATCGAAAGAGGTTTCATTAAAATATTATTGAAACTACGTCGTTTGAGTTAGTAGTTCAATAATACCCAGACTATTCATACAATCTTGTCAGGTATCATCTGTGCACCACCAACCACTGCACAAACTAAAGTGTCAGCTTTTCTCAGCTTCGAAATAGTAAATATTTATTGGATACAGTCTTGTACTAATCAAATCCTGCTTAAATTTGCCCTTTTTTTCCGGCTAATACATCATTTCGAACTTTTGTCCGAAAATAGGTTAATTTAGAATTCCAGTTTACAATTTGACAGGGTTATTTTCATGATACCTGAACATGGTCTGATTCTAATCAATTAAAGATCTCTGGTACTCAAGCTTATTAGATTAAAACTAAAGTGAGTACAACCAAAAGGTATAGCTAAGTTTTCCCTGTTTTAGAACATGTACATTGGGTTTGGTTCCAGAGGATAATTAACCGACGAACATACAACCTGACATTCACCGCAATTCTCTGCTTATAACATGTGATATCTCGTCTTTTTTATTCATAACCTGACAATACAACTTAGTTAATTTCATTTTGAAAAGAATTTGATTTGTTTAACACTCCCAATTACAAATCGACCAACATACTCAGTCTTAGGGATTCGTTTCGAGACTCTTTGGCTTCTTAAACAAAGTTTATTATATTGATACACAGTAACAGTCCTCCAAATCAGATTCCTTTTCAAGTTAGCTAAATTTTAATCAAAATCTGCATCCCTAGGTGAAGTTCATCTCTATTATAATACTAATTCATTATCTTATATTTAAATTAATATTGAATAAGTGTAAATAGCAAAAATTAAATGTGGTGAGTAAAAATTCTCCTTGTACTAGAAGTGAAAAAGATATCTAAAAACATTTACAGTGGGAAAAAAGGACAAAAAAAACTCAGCCTCGCGTAGCCCTTTTGTCTTATAGCATCACGTGACCTCCACACCTAACCAAAATTACACGATGCCACTATGTTGACCTGATCTTTTAAAATAACCAAAAAACTATAATGATTAGGGGCAAAATCGTCAACAAAATATTGCGGAGAATCAAGGGCGGTGGCGGTGATGGAGAGGATTGACTCTTTTCGAATTCCAATGAATCAACGGCGAGTGGCATGTTTTCTTGATCGGGGCTGCACTTTGACTCGTGAGGGTGCGCACTGTACATGATGGCTCGAAGGACAGCTGAAACGGTGGGTATGTATGCCGTTTTGTTGCGAGCGAGAAGCCACGTCAGCCCCATTAATTGACAATCCCTGTTGAACATTTTGCTAGCTCTGTTGTCTTCCTCCCCATGTGTTCTGTTGATTTTTAGCTATGCAATTATCAACCACAGACAAGGGTATTTCAGTCCAACCAAAACCATGTAAAGAAAAAGGATGATTGGTATCTGGAATCCTTTTGTAACTGCTGCATTCATTTAAATGGAACTACTATGGTGAGGTTTGAAGTGATGAATCTTAAATTTTTAAGCTAGTCAACCTTTAATTTAAGCAAAACTAAAAATGGGTAGCCGGTCCTAATTTTCAATTTACAAAAATAAATGTATAATAAAAACAAATATCTGCACCAGCCGGGAATCGAACCCGGGTTAAACAATTAAACGATCTACAAATTTATAATTATACATTTTATGGCTGCCACCAGCTAACGGAAAAAGTTGCACGTTGCGTGACAATATTGTCCAGGTCCATACAAACAGTGTGAACTCTGGGCATAGCAAAAACGGAACTTCAATATATAAATATTGGATAATAATATGTTAACAAATATATTATGTATTCATAGGAGTAAAATAGAGTCAAAGATGAATGATTAGATCAGGAAAGGTAGTAAAGATGAAGAAAAGAACACAGCAATATATGTAACACAAACGGACTCAAATGGATAGGAGGAGAACAAAAGTGAAAACCACATGCGGATTGAAGTTGATAGAAAAGAAAATATAACACAAGTGGACTTATTATTTAATATTCAAACATGTTCTAATGAAACCAAACCATGTTATGTTAATGAAATAATTAAAAATAAACTAAATAGGAAGGAGATCCAGATGAAGCGTGAATAGGTGGTCAACGATTGCGCAAAACATGTTAATAAAACGTGGACATCTACGTTTCCAAAATTTTCAACATCCTCGTCTTCTCTTCTCTTTTTGTTGTACATTCAAACTCTAATACCTCTTCCTCTTTCTTTCAATTCATAATATCTTATCTCATCTCATTCCAAGATTCATATCCCCCTTTAGGTGGTAACCAAACTAACTGACCATCTTCATTTTTTTTAATTTTATTTTTCTTAAAATGAAAACTACTTTCTAACTTGACGTCAACATTCTCCTCTGCACACCTTCTCATCTTCATCAGGTCAATCACATCTCTTTCTCGGTTGCTTTTTGCTTATCTGTTGTGTTTTTGTTCTTCTCATACCATCATTAGCGTTTTTTCTATGTTCATTCAAGGCTAAAATTAGAAATATATCCTGTTTTGTTAAGCTGATTTTCCTTCCATATTCATTTTTCACCAAATAATGAATTACACTTTGAACACTGTTTTTTCTTTAATTTGATGCATTCAGGTTGGATGTTATATTGAAGGAAGGTTATATATTTTGCATACAGGGCGATATATTAGTAATGGGACCGAATGATGAGGCTCCCACTAGGCTTCAGGTTTGTCATTAAAACCTTGTCATTGTTTTGGAGTCTGTGCTTTCAGTAACATTCATTTATTTATTTACTGCAGGGAAAATATGCTGCAATGTTGGTCTGTTGGCTTCTGGGAAATGGTTGCCTCTTTGCCTGGAACAGTATGCTCACCATAGAAGATTATTATGTCCAGTTGTTCCCGGTATTTTCCGTCACTTTCTACTCTAGAATCTGTTTGTTTACTTTAATCAACATTGCCTTTTTGTGCAGAATTACCACCCATCAAGAGTCCTGACTCTTGTATATCAACCTTTTGCAACTGGGACACTGGCGATTCTTGCTTACAATGAGGCCAAAATCAATACTAGGAAAAGAAATCTATTTGGATATGGACTCTTCTTTCTAAGCACTCTTGCCATTATAGTGGTATGTAGAAGGAAGGATAATAATTCTGTTATTTGGTTGCTTCAACTAACTTTCAACATTATTGTATATAGTTGGATATAGCTACTTATGGTAAAGGAGGGATTGGACCGTTTATCGGAATATGTGTCATAAGTGGTTGTTTTGGTGTTGCTGATGCTCATGTTCAAGGTGGAATGGTTGGAGACCTTTCACTCATGAGACCTGAATTAGTTCAGGTATTTAATCCTGTCCTGTAATGTGATATCTATCACTTTCTTTTTTGATGTTTAACAGATCAAGTTCTGAATTTGGCTTGGCTCAGGCTTTTCTAGCTGGTTTGGCTGCATCAGGAGCTATAACATCTGCTTTGAGGCTGATCACACGTGCTGCTTTCGATACATCAGATAGTCTTCGCAAGGGGGCTCGTACGTTACCAATTTCTACCATCCTTCAGAATATATTCCTGATTGCTTATGTGTTAACCATTTGTATGCAGTTCTATTCTTCGCCTTATCAACATTTTTCGAGCTTATTTGCCTTTTTCTTTACGCCTACATCTTTCCAAAACTACCAATTGTTAAATACTACAGAACTAAAGCAGCTTCTGAAGGATCCAAAACCGTGGCATCTGATCTTAGCGCTGCAGGGATCCAAACATCAACTGAAGTAAACTCTTACCTTTGTTTACAACTGATCAAATCTTTATTACAATGTCTTAAACTTAAAACACCTCTTTCACTTGCTACAGGCTAACAAAGAATTCGACAGACTGAGCAACAAGCAGTTATTAGTTCAAAACATTGATTATGCAATAGATCTATTTCTAGTCTACGCTCTCACTCTCTCTATTTTCCCCGGATTCTTATCAGAAGATACAGGAAAACACAGTTTAGGAGCATGGTAAGTCTTCTCCTTCTGTCAAAACACATAACTCACCAATTGTTCTAATGTATAAACTTTCAGGTATGCACTTGTTCTGATAGCAATGTATAACGTATGGGACCTAATCGGAAGAAACATTCCGCTAATAAAATGTTTGAAACTAGAGTCCCGAACAGGCATCACAGTAGTTGTCCTGCTTCGTTTCCTTTTAGTCCCCGCATTCTATTTCACAGCCAAATATGGTGATCAAGGATGGATGATAATGCTAACCTCTTTCTTGGGTCTAACAAATGGTTATCTCACAGTCTGTATCCTCACTGCCGCCCCAAAAGGCTACAAGGTCAGTTCTCATAACACACTAGAGTTTGTTGAATATGGCTAATGATTGTTAAAAACGTTGCAGGGTCCGGAGCAAAATGCACTGGGAAATCTGCTGGTGTTGTTTGTTTTAGGAGGTATATTCGCTGGTGTTACACTTGATTGGTTGTGGCTGATTGGCAAAGGATGGTGAGTGAGGTCTAATGGGGTTATTTTATTGCTGCAATATAGTGTTTATAGTTTTAAGGGTATAGTGGTGGTTAATTATTATTTGAATGATTAATGATGGTGTCTTTACCGTGTTTAAGGTTAGTACAGTTGATTGTTTTATAGTGTTTGTGATTCTGCTTTTCGAACATGTTTGGTTTCTGTTTCTTGTTATGAATGTCAGTAGATATGATTTTAAATCCGGATATATACGGTGTTTAGTTGAAGTATAATTAACGTGGTGTTTGCCAAAGCTAGACAACTTGGAATCAAATCTCAACGCCAGCCCAGAAGATTTCAATTCCAACACAAACTATGTAATATACAGATGGTAATGTGGGGTTAGTTGAATTGAATGTTATTAATTTAAAATAAAAACACTTTTTTTAATAATTTTTTAAACACTTTTTTAATATTTTTTTTAAATGTTCTCTTAATACCCAATAAATAAATAAACAAGTAAAAAATTTAATAAATTTTTATTTGTTCAAACTTATTTTTAGATAAAAAAATTTAAATATTAAAATAAGTTATTTGATGAAGAACTTTTAAAAAATAATTGCTTGATTAAAAATTATAAAAATAAATTTACATAAATATTTTTTTTCGAAATATATAAAAATTATTTTTAAAATTATAAAATAAGATTAAAAATATTTATTTTATATTAAATCAAAATCTAAACAATTTTAAAATTAAAATAAAACAATTTTAAAATTAAAATATATTGGATATACAAAATTCCAATAGAAATGTGCGTGGTTAGAAATTGGCGGAGACACGGCAAGCCGATAAACTTTGGGGTTCTTGTCTAATCAAGTGGGCCTATAAATCCACTACTATCCCAGCAAAAAGAACCGATTATGCTGAAATAAACAGGTTCATATCCGCAGCTACACATATAAATTGAAGTTGGTCCGGTCTATGCGGAATCTCCGATTTTGCGGAGGATTATGATGAGTGGATTCCCTGATTCTCATTGACCTCTTAACTATTTCGTCCGTTATAAATACACGTCTGAAAGATCCAATAAGAGGTTTGAGAGAAAATATGTTGGAAAAACACGGCTAGTTTTAATATCACTTATTAAACAAATCGGTGAACCAATGAAGCGGAGGCGAGTATTGGTAACAATAAAATAAAACAACATATACAAAATAAGAAATAGAGATAGAAAATAAGACACAAGATTTTTTCGTGGAAACCCAAAACGGGAAAAATCACGGCCGTCAGGACGACGAGAGACTAATTCACTATGTAACAATAAAGCAACAGTTACAACCAGAATATCACTCTCTCACTCCCCAATCCGATTATATTGGTTACAGTCTCACACACAAGCTCTCACAATATGGCTCTCACAGGATAACAAGACTCGATCCTAAAAATCAAGATCTCCATGGTCTCCATAGTTCCCAGGCCCCCATGGGGCACCTCCCAAACCTAACCAACTAGATTTACATTGTTCTCTCAGGATATCTAATAATAGATACAATCATAATATTTATAACATTAGATTACTTAGTCACAAAGTAATCCTAAAGAAAACCTTTTCCTATTTAGGATTCTCAAGGATCTCTTTCCTAATTAGAATTCCACTTTAGGAAATATCATTCCTAATCAAATATGATACTTCCAAAACAGTCTTCGAGTCTTTTCCAAATTACCAACCAATTATGGATACCGGAATATACCCGAATTTTCGTCAAAATTCTAACAAATCACCCCTTGACGAAAATCCCCTTTGTCCCTTTTCGACGACCACAACTCAAACCAGAGTCATCATACCCCACCATGAAAGTATATCCACTCAGGTACAATCCATCCCAAGACAAATCACTCAGGAACCATCAACCCAACATTTTCTTTCCTCGGCACATGTCGAAACACTTGCTGAATAAATCATGGTGCAACTTCCTTCATCAGCTATCAGGAAACTCCTCAGCCATCGACATACTTTCCACCATACACACATCTATGCTGATCAGATGCCCGTGCAAATTGAGGACACGCTAGAATTATTTCATCCTTTATCATGACAACCTAGGTGTTTCAAAATATGTCATAAGAACTCCTATCCTAGCGTACAAACTCCTATCCTAGCGTACAGTCGGAGCCTTTGTCGAACCGCTCCTCACAGTCCTTCCTTATTCGAGTTCGCCAGCCACTTGATCATAATTCTCAACCCACAAAGATTCCAAAACACCTCCAATCAAACCCTCGATTTTATTTTGACTATTTGATCAAACTTGAATCTTTGACTACATCTTTTGATCTTTACTTGCGTAAACAGAAAAACACAAAAGTCTCAAAGTTACCTTACCACCACAATCATACATGTCGTAGATCACCACCGCCATCGCTCGAGAAATACCGTCGAAGCTTTTTCATCTCTAGGATTATCACAGACTAGACCTTGACAACACTTACGGATTTTTTTTTCAGCTTTATTTTTTTTTTCTCACGCAACCAGCTCAAAACTCGATCAGAGAAACCAAATCAATTTTTTCAGAACTTCTAGAGACTCTGGGAGATTTACCTGTCCTTCAAAACCTTTCGCTTTCATCTTACCTTAACCCATGTTTACTTTGACCAAACCAAAACTCACAGATTACACCAACGCTAGCTCACAAACCAAGGGCTCTGATACCAGCTATTGGGAAAACACGGCTAGCTTTAATACCACTTGTTGAACAAATCGGTGATCCAATGCAGCGGAGACGAGTATTGGTAACCACAAAGTAAAACAACATACACAAGGCAAGAAATAGAGATAGAAAATAAGAAAAAAGGTTTTTACGTGGAAACCCAAAACGGGAAAAAACCACGGCCGTCAGGACGACGAGAGACTAATTCACTATGTAACAATAAAGCAACAGGTATAACCAGAATATCACTCTCTCACTCCCCAATCCGATTATATTGGTTACAGTCTCACACACAAGCTCTCACAATATGGCTCTCACAGGATAACAAGACTCGATCCTAGAACTCAAGATCTCCATGGTCTCCATAGTTCCCAAGCCCCCATGGGGTACCTCCCAAACCTAACCAACTAGATCTACATTGTTCTCTCAGGATATCTAATAATAGATACAAGCATCATATTTATAGCACTAGATTACTTAGTCACAAAGTAATCCTAAACCATTAAGAAAACCTTTTCCTATTTAGGATTCTCAAGGATCTCTTTTCTAATTAGAATTTCACTTTAGGAAATACCATTCCTAATCAAATATGATACTTCCAAAACAGTCCTCGAGTCTTTTCCGAATTACCAACCAATTATGGATACCGGAATATACCGGAATTTTCGTCAAAATCCTAACAAAATACTGATTATCTGTTTTTAATACCATTATGTAATTTCAGTGACTTAAACAATCTTGATCATTTACTTGACAATTGCTCTCCGATCATCTTTAAAGGTATATTGTCAATCTTAATTGTATTCGTTCTTATTTTGAAACTCAATTCTGACTTGAGCATCGTAGTGCCAATGACAAACACCATACCAATGTTCCATCTGACTATAAGAGTTCTACTTTTGTTGATTGCACGTTCGAAAATGAGCGGTTCTATAGTCTTGTTCTTGAAACGGTTTATATCCATGTAGTACGGTACCACTATAGAATGCATACTTCTATCCAAGGTTTTAAATATCGAAACGATATCCGATATTATCCCGGTATTATCTAAATTTCTGAGAGACCGGTACCGATACGTCTGAATATCTTATATCCTCTGGAGTATCCGTACGGAATTCGATATATCTATAAAATATCCCGATATTTCCGATATTTTCCGATATTATCTGAAATATTCCGATATATTTAGAAATAAATAATATTTTTAGAAAGTAGTTAACAAAAAATTAAGTTATAAATAGATTTTAATTTTGATATTTGTACTAAAGTGTAGATTCACGGCTAATGAAATATAAATGGTAAAAATGAAAATATTAAGAATAAAAAATTGAGAAAATAAGAATAGTGAACTAATTTGTACCATTTCAAGGTTGGTTGATACTAACGTGATTCCTACTAGCCAATATTGTATAAATTCATGCGTACATCAATTGAAAAAATTGCATTTCACATGGAAGTATGTAGGTGTGGAGCAGGAAGCATATATTTGGTTTGATCTCTATTATTTATTTTGGAAAAAAATTAATTATAGAATTATGATTTAAATTATTTGTATATTATTTTGTATGATATTTTATAATTTAAATTCTCATTTTTAATATGATAGAAAACTGGAAGAAAACTCAAATCTTATACAAATTATGTATTCAATTGGATTAAGATACTTAATAAATTTCTAATTTTAGTAATAAGGTACAATTCTAATATAAACATCAATTTAAATTATAGTTATATTGAGGGAAGATTTTAGGTGCATTGTGAAATTTATTCTTCTTGTATTAATTATGAAATAATTTGTTTTTAAATAGCTGAAATACTTAAAAAATATATGATAATTTTTTTTTTTTGGCAAAACTAAAACAATTGCATCGAGTAGCAAAATGAAATTAAGTACATAAATTTAGTCAACAATTATTACAATATAATAAAAAATTAATAATATTAATTAAAAATTATTAATATTATTAATTTATATTTGTGTTATGTCACTGATTGATATATATATATATATGTATGTATGTATGTATGTATGGAATAGTATTATGTCATTGAGAAATATTACAATAAAAGTATTATTACCAACATTTTCAATATGTGAATGCCATTAAAGTACATTCGCATTGATTTAACTATCTTGTTTATAAATATATTGAAAGAAAAATAGTTTTTGTTATTTTAATGTGAAGTTAAAAATTATATATATATATATATATAATTATTTATATGTGGAGAAAATAAATCTCAAATGAACTTTAGATGTAAAAATAAGTATTAAAATTGAGAATCTTATTATTATTATTATTATTATTATTATTTTATTACTATTATTTTTACTATTATTATCATTATTATTATTTTATTGATTATATTTGCTTACTAGATGATGTCGATTCTATGTGTGGAATTAATGTTGAACGGGTATTTGAAAATTAATTCTGTGTAAATAGTTTCTCTGATTACCATGAAAATTCAATTAGTAGTAATGGAGATTAAAATTCAAACATGGTAGTAGAGATGCTCGATGGAAATGTTGGAGGAGACCGTAAAGAAATAATATAATATTCACACCTTAATCCACCTTTAATCCATTAGATCAACCTTATTATCTAACTGAAGATAGAAATAGCAAAATGCCGGTTAAGAATGTTGCAATTGGTAACAAGAAAGAGCGTAACAAATGGATGAGAAATCTTAAATAATAATTTTCTCACCAATGAACGTTAGTAATCAAGATAATTCTTTAAATGATTTACAATCACGAGGTGAAATGAGATCGGGGTTAAGTTCTAATATTCAACCTTAGTTAATATCAGAATCAATTTCTATTATCTAATACTTTGATAATTTTAGAGTTACAATATATTTGATTATTATTCTTCACAAATGTCAAATGAAGTTCGAATGTACACCGAGTGACAATATCAATCTACTTGGATGAATCCAAATGATCATATTTACGCCATAAACATAACATATTAACAATTACTTAAAGAAATAGTGAAAATACGCATTTGAATGTATATTTGAATCACCATGAAATTCAATTTTGTAGTAATTTGTATTTTTGTAAAATTTTGTAAATAATCTAATAAATTTAGATGTTATCTTTAATATTTTTATGTTTATTTTATGATTAATTATAACTCACATGTATTTGTAATTAAATAAAAGGTATATAAACATGTGTTATGATGAACATAATAATTATATCAAGTGAAATATAGTTCATTATTTTTAGGAAATTTAAAATTTCAACATAAAAAATATAAAATAATCAAAATTTCAAATTTTAACAAAATATCTAACCGAAATCGATAATATCCTGATATTATCGGAAAACTGAAGAGTCCTGTACCGACACCGATATTTCAAACCTTGCTTCTATCTATACCTTATTTTACTTATATATATATATATTATATAAATAAAGTAATAATTAATTTTGTGATTTAAAAAAGTAAAAAATAATAAAATTTAAAAAATAAAAAACCATCGCTTATTTTCTCAAAACTCCACCAAAACTTCTCGCGCCTTTTTTTTATATTAATTTTGAAAATAATATAATTTATATTTTTAATAATTAAAAAATCAATTCCCATCATAATTCTTTTTTTAAAAATAAATAGGAAAAAAGTTGGTAGATATAATAGATAATTTTAGAATATAAAAAAAAAAATTATTACTAAAAATATATAACAAATAACATTTAATTAATACTTTTTACATATAAATAAAATAACTATGGTATTATTATTTTAAATATTAATCCTTTTAAAATTAAATAAATGTGTAACATTAATAAATATATATTAAATAATATATCAATATTTTTTTAATCTGACATGTAATATCTATTTAAATTGCTATAACTAAGATTGAAAAAACTAAACTACTAATTGCAGTAACTATTATAACGGAAATTTCAACGGCTAGTGGAAAGTTCTAACCTTTGCACCTATACATTTAAACCGCAATCAGTGTGAAATTGGAGAATGTAAAAATGAGGTTAATTGAAATGAAGTTTTTGCCCAGAGTTACAAATAGAGGTCGAGACTTGAGATGGTGGTCTAAGTTTTATTTATCTATAGATAATTCTCCCATACAGATGCATAAATAGAGGAAAACAGGCTTCATTATACTAAAATATTATTGAAACTACGTCGTTTGAGTTAGTAGTTCAATAATACCAGACTATTCATACAATCTTGTCAGGTATCATCTGCGCACCACCAACCACTGCACAAACTAAAGTGTCAGCTTTTCTCAGCTTTGAAATAGTAAATATTTATTGGATTCAGTCTTGTACTAATCAAATCCTGCTTAAATTTGCCTGTTTTTTTCCGGCTAATACATCATTTCGAACTTTTGTCCGAAAATAGGTTAATTTAGGGTTCCAGTTTACAATTTGACAGGGTTATTTTCATGATACCTGAACATAGTCTGATTCTAATCAATTAAAGATCTTTGGTACTCGAGCTTATTAGATTAAAACTAAAGTGGGTCCAACCAAAAGGTATAGCTAAGTTTTCCCTGTTTTAGAACATGTACATTGGGTTTGGTTCCAGAGGATAATAAACCGACGAATATACAAGAGAAACATTCAACGCAATTCTCTCCTTATAACATGTGATATCTTGTATTTTCTATTCATAACCTGACAATACAACTTAGTTAATTTCATTTTGAAAAGAATTTGATTTGTTTAACACTCCCAATTACAAATCGGCCAACATACTCAGTCTTTGGGATTCGTTTCGAGACTCTTTGGCTTCTTAAACAAAGTTTATTATATTGATACACATAACAGTTCTCCAAATCAGATTCCTTTTCAAGTTAGCTAAATTTTAATCAAAATCTGCATCCCAGGCGAAGTTAGAGTGTGTTTGGTAGGCAGATTTTCAATTAACGGTTAGATTTTACATTATCGATTTGGAAATTTAGGTGTTTGGGAGAAGCTTTTTGAATAGCAATTAGATGTTCAATTAACGATTTCCTAACAGCTACTTGATGTAGCTGTCCACAAATCGCTAATCTAAAAACTCCGATTCTACTCTTATTCATTTTTTTTATTACAAAAATATCCTAATAAAAATTATTCTTTGGAAATATATTTTATTTTTTCATACACTTTAACTATATCTTAACTGTTTTTTATAATAATAAATTTAAAATTATTTTAATGTGGTTAGAAGTTTTTATGTTTTTTTTAAAATAATAATATTATATTATATATTTTTAATTAATTGATGAATAAATTATTAAATATTTTTAATTAAAAATTGTCTAATAAATGAATATCAACACTAAAAAAATAAAATAAACTATTATAAATTAAAAATTATAAAACATAATATATTATTCTTTTACGTCATTTTATATATAACAACTACTTCAACATCTCATTATTCTTACCAACAGCTAGTTCAACCTCTCATTATTCTTACCAAACACTCATCTCAAACAGCTAGTTCAACCGCTAGTTTAACAGCTAACAGTTAATCGCTCCCTTAACAGCTAACTCAATCGCTAATATAACATCTAATGCCAAACACACTCTTAATCTCTATTACAATACTAATTCAGTATCTTATATTTAAATTAATATTAAATAAATGTAAATAGCAAAAATTAAATGTGGGGAGTAAAAATTCTCCTTGTACTAGAAGTGAAAAAGATATCTAAAAACATTTACAGTGGGGAAAAAGGACAAAAAAAACCCAGCCTCGCGTAGCCCTTTTGTCTTATAGTATCACGTGAGCTCCACACCTAACCAAGGCCTGGCCACTATGTTGACCTGACCTTTTAAAATAACCTAAAAACTATAATGATTAGGGGCAAAATCGTCAACAAAATATTGCGGAGAATCAAGGGCGGTGGCGGGGATGGGGAGGATTGACTCTTTTCGAATTCCAAAGAATCAACGGCGAGTGGCATGTTTTCTTGATCGGGGCTGCACTTTGACTCGTGAGGGTGCGCACTGTACATGATGGCTCGAAGGACAGCTGAAACGGTGGGTATGTATGCCGTTTTGTTGCGAGCGAGAAGCCACGTCAGCCCCATCAATTGACAATCCCTGTTGAACATTTTGCTGGCTCTGTTGTCTTCCTCCCCATGTGTTCTGTTGCCTTTTAGCTACGTAATTATCAACCAGAGACAAGGGCATTTCAGTCCATCCAAAACCATGTAAAGAGAAAGGATGATTGGTATTTGGAATCCTTTTGTAAAAGGAAAGGTAAAGGCAAGACACACAAACAATAATTTACATAACATCGTTTTCTAGCGACTTTCGCCCTTTCACAAAACTGCAAAAAGGAAAGAAAACACAACACACAATGACCCCATTGTTTCCCCCACTAGGACTTGTCGTGCCGATAAGGATTGGTGTAGAAACATGATTAAACTGGATATTCTAAATATTCATTCAATAGCAAAAGGCAAAATTATTGATGTAGTGAAATCAAATGCAGTGAAATTGAATATGTTATAATTAATGCGATGAATGAGGAAGATAATAAATGAAGAAAGAAGAGTATAAATATCACTACCTTTTGGAGGGCGCCGAGGCATTTAGTGCAACCAGAGTAAGAGGAATTTCTGCAATTCTTCTCTAAATTCTTGACAGCGGCAGTGGGAATCACATTACGAAACCCTGACGTAACATTGAAGGCGGCGGGGCAGCTAAGCGAGCTGATTTGATGAAGTCGGATCCCGCAAAAGCAGAGAATCGGGTCGCAACTAGCGTTGGGTTGAGGAATCTTCACTTTCTTAGTTAACAAAGCGGTTTGAAGAGAGTTCACGCACTTTTGAGAGTCGTCCGGCATCATCGGCAAGTCGTCGGCCTCGGCCGGAGCCGCCGCTGGAGACACTTGTAGAGCGTACTTAGCGTGAGCTGCGAAGAGCCAAGCAGCCAGAACAGGACAGCAACGGCTCCGGTCGAGGTCACGGCCACAGGCGTCATTGACGCCGCCGAAAAGCTCGGCGGAGAGGTCGAGTCGACAGGTGGCGGTCTCTGTTTGAGTAGGGAATGCAGGTACTGTGTTATAGTCTCCTGGCTTCAACGGCTGGTCTTTACCGGAAACCGGATCGGCCAATAGACCACCATAATTGTGATTAACAGTGGATAGAAGAAGAATCAACAACAAAAGAAAAGCAACCGGTTTCATTTTCTCTTTCCGGAGAATGGGCTAAAACGTCAACGTTTCACCAGGAAAAAGGAGTGTGAATCGTTGGAATCTGCTTTTGAGGGAGGTTTAGTCAAAGAGAGACGTTTGATATTCTGGAAATCATGAATGGTAGTAAAAGTGAGATTCAGGAGATATTCAAGTATATGTGCGTGGGAGTGAAGAACTTTAAAAGCTCTCTCACAATCTAAAAATGATAAATTGAGCATCCAAGCTCACTAAGCAAAGTGACGTCTATAATTCATTAGTTTATTTATACAGATACAGTGTGCCTTGTGCAATTAGATATAAAATCCGGGGACCTAAGTGTAATGTAGGATAGATTTTGATAAGAGAAGGAAAGGGAGGTGGGGTCCATGTGAAACAAAAGAGATTCGTTTGATTCTGCAAAGGAGAATGGAGGGGAGTGACAAGAAAGGCTTGGTTGTGTTTATGTGTATAGCTTGTCTTGTCATTTTCTTTTTCATTCTCTATCTATCTCCGACTTCTGTCCTCTGTTCTGATTTGATGTGCTTATTTATTTACTTTTACTACTATTTTTTTTTCTCTTATCAAAATGATCGTTCATGTAGGGATGATTTATTTTCATGAAAACATTAAAAATTTATTTATAATTTCACATTTCGCCTACGACATCATTATATGGTAAATTTGGGTTTGGTAAGCAATTTGACAATACGTCTTTTTGACAAGTTTTAGCAGCTAGATTTGAAAGAAGAGGCGTTTTGACATTTCAGAGAAAACAGAAGTCCTGCGTGACAACCAACACCACTTTTGTATATATACATACATACAGATAACACATGCATAAAGACCACACACTCTCTCTCTCTTATGCGTTTCCATAATTCCGTTGATGCATAAGACAAAGCAGCTGCGATAAACAAACACAACCATTAGCTTCCATTTACAGCACATATATGGATTTAGATTAAAGACAAACAAAAAGCACCAATCACCTTAAAATTATTCCACCAAAAAGTTAAAGCTTTTCAATCTCCTTTATTTTATTTAACTTTAGGGAGACTACACACCAGGAGATGTTGGCTTTTCTTTTGTGTTATCGAGGTCGCATTAGATTTTGTAAATAATCTCCACCTCTTATTATTTATTTTCATATGTGACTTAAGAATAATATTCTAATTTTGCTTCGCATCAAAGATTTATTTACATGTTCAGTGGAATTTGATCATATACATATATATTATCTTATGATTCATTAGTTTTCAAAAGTTAAAGAAGAGGGAGACAACAAAGGTTAGAATTTTTAAAAGACATTTATACAGTAGATGAGCTCTTTTTGTGTTATGAAGATACATTGGAAATTGAGCTTGTAAAGTAGTAGTATAGAAAAGAAGAGAGGATGGACCGACCCGACCCGACCCGACCACAACTATACATACAATTGTATGTATATTTTGCAATGGAGAGTCCCTCTACATATATAATTTCATTTAGTCCTACTTACTTTTGTTGATAAAAGAATAAATCTTAGTTGATCATTCAAATCAAATGAAATGCCCACCAAAAACAATTTTGCTACAAATGACAAAACAAGTGAAAAGAAAGTGGTGGTCATTGTTCATCAAATCCTGTCTTATCTTATGAAAACAACCACATATATATTCAGCATTATTCAAAAGGCTAAATAATTCACAACCAAGACAACAGTGTGTATGACATTAACTAGTTTATTATGAGTATTTTAAAAAGTAATTAAAGTGTGGTTGGTAAAGCAAAATATACTAAGCAGATCAAAAGCAAAATGATTTGCAAATCATAGAAAGCTGAAGTGGGCAGGGCAGGTAATGGCATTCCAATAGTACTAGCTTTTAAACCAAAGTCATGAGTTTTTAAATAATTTATGAAAAGGGAAAAAAAATATAAAGCACTTTTCAACAACTCTTTATTAATAACCTTTATATTTTAATGAAAGCCACCACATTGGAAAATCATGCTGGTATGGGCAATGTGGAGTATGAATGCACAAAAATGATTTTGGAAAAATTGTCTTGGATGAAATGAGCACTACTAGCAGATATTCTATATTCTCATCAAATGCATTTGTATACCTAATCTACCAAACATTATAGTAACTTGTATTGGTTTTAATCCATAATCATAGTTATTTGAAACTTTAATACTAAACATTAACTTTGGAATCATTTGAAAAAGAACCCTTTACATTTTCTTTTTCAAAGTAAAGCAACCTATTATTACACAAAAATGAAATAGAAATTAGGCGCAAGCAGGTTTATATTTGGAGGTTTGGATGGGATTGTTGATAAGAGTAACTAGAGGTAATAGTAATTGTTTTAAACTATGTATCTCAGTTGAACTTGAAATAATTAATTAAGAGTAATTGATAGTCTTTTACATGGCGATTGGATGAAAAAATTTAATAATAATTAATAAATTGATTATTATTAAATTAATATCCAATCATTTATTGGCACGTAAGAGCAGACAATGAAAGTAGGCACCAGAAGTAGATTGTTTAGTATTACTCATTAATTAATGGCATGGGTAGGCATCTTTGGTTTTTGTAGGATTGTGGTATGGGCCTGATAAAAAATAAATAACCTGCGGCCCAAATTGAAATAATGAACTGGATTTTGATTTAAACTTGGTTTCTGTATTGGGCTGTAGCCCATGATAACGAACTCTCTTCCCTAACCCTCTAATTTATGAATATGATTTGATTTATTTGGGAAAAGATGGTTACGCATTTTTTAGGGATAATTACCAATATTATCCACTTTGATTATAATTTTAAATTTTAATCATTTTTTACAAAATTTTTATTCTATCTACTGAGGGATTGGAGTTTTTTCCAACCAATTAAAAAAATATATATTTAAATTATTTAATAAAATATTTAAATTTTAAAAAATTATTAAAATAAAATTAAAAATTATTAAAATATATAATTAGAAAAGCACTTATAATTTTAATTTTGAATGGTTTTGAAAATGATTTATGTAAAGTTTGCAAAATTAAATTTCAAAATAAAATATTTTAAATTTAATACTTAACATTTTATAATTCAACCAACAATTAAATACAAGAATAAAGAATAGAAAACAAATTTCTTCCTTCGTATAAAGTGAAGTGAGCAAAATTTTATAAGGTCTATAACTGGCCATGTAAAAATGTGACAAACATGCGTATGTGAAAAGGCACCTGTAAAACTTATCTCACAACATAATATATGTATGGTTTTTAATAAATGGAAGATAACGTGATAAAGAAGATGCTTGGGAGGCAAGCAACACCATTAGAGGATCTGTTTTTGATGACGGAAAAAAAGAAACCGACTATGACAATTATGATTATGTATTATGATCTATTTTTCTTTTTAGACCAGAGAAAGGAAATCTCTATTACCTTTGACAATCATCGTCTGGTTGGTGTTGCTTCTCTTTTGACTTGCGACACTAGCGTGTGTATTTTAAATAACTCATCGACTAATAATATTCGAATTATTATTTTTTTCTTTTTTAGGATATCATTTCTCAGCATTAATTAAACTAGCCTGAATAGTTTTTGTCCAATTTAATGCACATATAAAGTTTATTGCATCATGTGTCGTTTGACTCTGAAAAAACTTATGTGTATTGATTCTATTTCAATCATGTGGCCCGAATTATGAAAGTGCGTATTTATGCCTTTCTTTTTCTTGACTTTATGAAAAAGTCCAAACTGAACCCCATCTCGCATATGGATTATTATTTTCTTTCTTCGGAACATCATAAATATTATTCACTTTTATTTGTGATTTTCTAATTGAATGTTTTATAATTATAATTCGAAAATTAAAAATAATGTTAAGAAAATTTTCATTTCTATCCCAACTTCTTATTCGATTCAACCAAAACAATCAGCTCAGACACAATATTTAACGTGGTTCGGCAAATTGTCTAATTCATAGAAAGATAACAACTTTATAATTCATAGAAAGATAACAACTTTACTATGAGAAATAAGAATTACAAGTCATTCAGACAATACTCTCTCTTCACACAAAATTGTTTTCTTTCTCAACCAGAATCTCTTTTAGGCGAACAACTCCACCACGGCGAGACAACTCCAAATCAAAATCTCCTTAATGGCGAGACAACCCCAATGCAATGGTCATTACCCCACTCGGCAGGCATGACCCCAATGTAATGATCATTACCCCACTCGGCGGGCATGACCCTAATCCAATGATCATTACCCCACTAGGCAGGCATGACCCCAATCTCAATTCGAAATTTCTTTAATGGTGAGACCCCAACTCAACGATCATTACCCCATAGGTATGACCCAACTCCAATGATCACCACCTCAAAAGAACGAGATACTTTCTTCTTCATGAAACAACTCTATTTATAGTGATCATTAAATATATTTTCCTAATTTATTTCCTTTTCAACTAAGGAATACAATCAACCAAATTAGGAAAACTAAATATTTCCAAAACAAGAAATGAAACTATTAGAAAATAGATTTAAACTCAAAATAGAAAAATCTTCCTAAAAGGAAATTCTTATGATTTAAGACAATTCTAACCAAATACATTGTAAGCATTTGTCTCAATGGCCGAGCCCGTAGCATTGGTTTTAAAATAAATGTAATATTTAAAATATTAGAAAGAAAATAAAAACACAATTGCTGATTCGTTACCAATTTCAATTTCAATTTTCAAATTTTTGAATGTGAAATTAGAGCAACAAAAGCGAAACTTTGTTCTTTCATTAATGTCTGAAAAAGGAAAATAAACACCTACCACTACAACATATACATAGGGAGCACATGTCAAATGTATGCAATTCAACGACGACTTCAGATATGGACAAAAGAGCACTTTCCAGCTTTTAAAGAGTTGAGATGTCTTTTTCTCTTTTTGTGGGCGGTTTCTGATCATGAATTTATGTTACAAAGAAGAAAAAATCATCACGAACTGAAGAAGACGACGATAAGATGACGTTGTAGTGATGATAAAATTGCGTAATTATAGAGCCTCTTTTAATTTTGTATCCCTTGCTTTGTCTTTTAAGTTATATACGTATCACACTTGACTAGCATATTGCTTTTTATTTTTTATTTACTTTTTTACATTGTTCAACTAGTAATTAATATGGATTATTAGGAGCTGATTTGTTCTCTATTAGGGGTTTGAAATTTGAGCCTTTGACTTGCTTTGCTGTGGACACACTATTCAAATTATGGGTCAATAAGTTTCTTCTTACTGGATTATTAGGAGCAATGGAGTAACAGGTTGGGAAAAGACCAAGAAATTAAGGTTTGATGAGTAAAAGATGGGATATAATAGGTCATTTACGTGATCAAGAAATTCAATTAAAGGGTTTAAGAAATGGCTTAGAAATAACATTAACAATAATTAATAAAGATAAATGTGGTTAGTTCTGTAACTAATATTTAGTGTTAAAATGAAAAAAAAAATTATTTAATTTAAAAAGATATTAATATATTTTAAAATGTTTTATAATAAATTATATAAGGAGGAAATTAGAAATTTTGATTATTAAAAATTATATGGAGTAATTTCATTCAAAATTTATTACAAAATATTAATTTTCAACACTAATTAAAATGATACTTTTTTTAAAAATTAAAAATAATTATAGTTGGTTGAATAACTTAGTGATTCAAAATTTAAGTTGAGTTAATTAAATAAATAAAATTTATTTTTTAAATATAATTTTTTTAATTTTATAAAATGAGCTTCATAATTTATTTATCTTTGCACTTATTCCTGACAATTTTTTATTACCAAATGATTTACACAATAGATCTTCCTTATCAATGGTAAAAATAATATTAATATTTATTATATAAAATTTATATGATTCATAAATATAAATTTTAACTAAATATTTAAAAACTATTAATAAATATTTCAATTAATTATAATACAATTGATAAATATTCAAAATAATTTTTACCTTCTAAAATTTATTCATGAATAATATCAGAAAGGATCTGGCTTACCAATGGCTAAAAATATAGTTAAGAGTTATTATACAAATATTAATAAATATAAAATTTTACTTGAATTTTAAAAAATATTAATAAATATTTCATTTAATTATATACAATTAAAAGAAATTAAAATTTTGAAATAATCAACTATCATATTTATAATTAGGTAACTATAGTTCAAAGCTATGATAATTGTTATAAAATTTTGAAAATGTGAAATATAATTGGTTGAATTAAACTAAAATTTGATTTGAAGGAAATTCTTGTGTAGGTTGCTTTGGAAGTAATTGCTGTATATTGAGGTGATATTAAATGAGAATTTTGAAACTAGTTGTAATTTCACCTAAATTTGGATACAGAAGTTATCTTTATATATTTAGTCAAATCCTTGCGTATATGTCTGATCCTACAATACAATCTACTATTGATTATTTACAGTCTTCTAGAAATAATAACATACTTGTACTTGTTGCACAAGTAGCCAAGCCTAGACCTGAATTGACTCTTGTGTTCCAATCACCTAGTGTTGACATAACTGAATAATGATATATTCTTATCAAAATTTAAGCTAAATTATTAACAAGAATGCAACATTTATACATAAACAAACAAATCCAAAGCAAAATACAAACACATAAAGTAATAAACAAGTTGACAAACAAAAATTTACATAAAGTCACTAATATCTAAACTCTCTGGAATCTCAAACTTCAACAAACTACTACAATAACTCTCCTTCTCATCTTCCGTCGTATTACTGCTACTGTTGTTCACATACGTCGAAGGACTCGACAACGGCGTCGACATAACCGAATCCAAATTAAAATTCTGATTCAAAAAACTCGAACTCTCCGATTGAACACCAGGAACCGTAGGATTCGAAGCGTAGACATGATTCAACGGCTGAGATGACGTGGACGGAATATAAGTCTCATTATTCAAAGCGTTTTGGAACCCGAACTGTCCATCGAAACTTGGTTGCATTAGTTGTGTTTGAAATTGGTCGTGAGTTGGTGTGTACATGTTGGACATGAGTTGGTTTTGTTGGATTTGTTGGAGAAGTGTCTCTTGGTTGTTGTTGTCGTCTTGTTTGAGAGATAAAATTGTGGAGATGAGTCTGAGAAGCTGCGGATTGAGAAGAGATTGTGTTCCGAGTAGGTTGAGAAGTGAAGATTGATTGGATAAAGTGGAGGTTAGAATCGAAGAAAGATCTAGAAGATCTAGACGTGGAGCATGTGTCACCGGATCGATTCCGTTTCTTAAAAGCCGCTTTCTTATATGTGTATTCCAATAGTTCTTGATTTCATTGTCCGTCCTCCCGGGCAATCTCGCCGCTATAGCAGACCATCTGATAATAAATACGGGTAAGAATAAATACTATAATATAAAATTTATTTATAAAAGAAAATTTACTTACTTATTGCCGAGGATGCTGTGAAGCTGAATAATAGTCTCTTCTTCTTCAAAGGAAAATCGGCCTCTTTTAATGTCAGGTCTAAGATAATTAGTCCAACGAAGACGGCAACTTTTACCACATCTCTGTAGTCCGGCATTTTTGGGCAGGTTACGCCAGTTTCCTGGACCGTGGAGTTGTATATAGGTCGTTAGCTTGTGGTCTTCTTCAGGAGTCCATGGACCTTTTTTGAGACCGTTTTTGTCACAGCAAGGTGCTCTTCCCATTTTGTGTTGTTTTAGTTGATTGATGAAGAAGAGATAAACGTAGATGGGTATATATAGGAGTTGAGAAGCGAGTCAAAATGATTTGGCGCCGGCCTCATGCCCATGTGTCCTCTTCTCTTCATTATTAGACGCAATTGTGTGTTTTTTTCTTCTTTCATAACGTAATACGGGTGTACGTGTCACTCTACTATTGTGTACACACTTGTACGTACATCTATACAAATTGCTCCTCTTGTTACTAAAATGGAAATGAGTGGCAGGATGGTAAAAATGTAAATTATATTGAGAGGAAAGTGACTGTGTGGTTAACGTGTCGATCTGCAGGCAAATTGAGGAGCAGTGATGATGTAAATCATGTCATGCATGCAATAAATAGTAAAATAAGGAACATGGATTGTGTTGTTGTGCATGCATCTCGTCATCAATTGTATCTAGAAATATTTGTAAGACAATATTTAATAGTAATTCACATTTTAATTAATTAAATCCAAAAATTCTACCGTCATTGCCAAGTTGCACTCCCAACCTGGGAAATTAATTACCTCATTAATTTCGGATTGACATAATCCTCCGAATTGTTCAGCAGTTCTCTTTAACAGTTAAGTTAGACTTTAATTTTTTTTTAAAAATTATATTTTTTTTTTTATTTTCTATATAAACTTTAAATATTAAATGAGATGTATTTTATATTTAGCTATTTAAATAGTTATTTTATTATATATTTTATAATAATTTAACCTTTTTTATAATTTATCTACACTATTTTTTTTATATATTTTTAAAATTATTTTATTTTTAAATTTATCAATTTTAATTAACCTCTCTTCTAAACCATTTAAATTCTGTATAAATTTCAATTATAATCTACGTAGATACATCCAACTTACAATTTTTTTCCCACCGTCTCGGTTCCAAATTTATACCAATTTTTGTGAGTTTTTTCTTCTATACCAATTGAAGGTGGATCCAAATAAAAAGTCGAAAACAGTAATGTTGTATGATGAGAAGAACTGAACTTTTGTCTGTTAACTGGGGATGATAGACAGTAATCAAAAAGCGCAAGTTTGTTGTGTTGTTGACCCCTTTTTTTCTGCTTGTATTTCCACAGTGACCATGGTTGGACGGTAGAGTAGGTATTTTCATCAAATAGATAACATAATCTATATATTTTCTCTCCTTTTTTCCTTTTCTCTTTCGAATTTTGAATTATTGTCTTTTTTAATCTACTTTATAGTTAGCTGTCATCAGTTCATTGACCAAAATGTAGCCACATATTTCACGTAATTTCAAACAAATAATAAAATAAATTATTCTTATTGTTCCAGAAGTACTTGGATTTCATGTTTCAGAGAAACTTCTTCACAAATCAGAAGTCAAAATTTTAATATGATTTCACTATTCATTTTTTATTGACTTATTTTATTTTTATGTATTTTTTATTTTCCATTTATAGTTATATTTAAATTAGTTTCAATTATATAAAAATGCAAATTAGTTTCCATTATGAATATTTTTAAAATTGATAATATATTAAAATAATTTTAAATTTTAGATTAAATAAAAAATCTAAAAATTCAAATATATTGATATTATTTATATTTTTATACAATTATTTAAAAAAAACATTCAATTTATACATTTTTAAAAATTTAAATAACGTTTTTTTATATAAATATTAAAATGTAAATTGATAAATAAAATTCTTGTATATTAGTACTAATCATATATTGGATCACCATTTGTCTAAAAAATTTAATTATTTAAAAGGGAACACAATTAATACTTATTGATGAATAAGTTAGTACAACCAATAGCATAAAATTCGGGCATTTTTCACTTTTTAATTTCTAAATTCAAATTTTCTTCGTGGCCTTTGACATAATACCCCGCTTTTAAAACACGTGTTTCACTTAACAAAACAAACATCCAAGGTGGAAACCCTAACTTGATTTAAAACCACTAGAAAACAACCACGTAGCCTAATATTGCCAGGTGTCCTCTCTACTTCCAACAACAAAGTCAACTACATCCTCATCTATATCTAACAATTTCACTTGTTGACCATTTTAACAATTTCACTGTTGCTTTTCTGCACAAGTTTTAGATCTCAAAAATCTTCAAAATCAGGTACTCATTTCATCCAACTCCATCTAACAAATCACCAGTCAAATGCTTTTATATTATCAACCAAAACTTGCTTCGTTTGCATTTCCTTTATACTTAATCATCTACTAATCCCATATTATAACAAATTAATCACTTGTTTGATTTCTAGAGACATTAATATTCCATTTTCCCAATGTGACACGTTACACTATTATATCAATCTACATTTATAATAAACAAGTACCAAAATACCTCATCATCAAGATTGTGTATCTCAGTTTCCTTGTAAAAATTTTAATTAATATATGCTTACATATTTTATAATTACTTGTCGTGAATCTAGGGTGTATACTTGTGCATGCATGAGCTTACCTTATATAGTCATTATCGTGTTCAAAGTTGACTAAATTATATATTTTATGTAAGAGACACATAAATCATTTTTATATATGGTATTAGTTATATATAGTCTTTAAGAGGGAAATTGTAGTTAAATTCTGGTTGAGGAGGTGTCCAAAAGCTCCAACAAACTTTGAATATTCGTTGGTGATCAAATAAACTTCAACAAGGTATCATCTAATGAGTTCACATGTATATATAAATAGTAAGTGTATCTAAGTTTTGTGTATTATTATTCAACTATTTTAATTTTTTAAATTGGTGCTTGATTTCATGCACATATTATAAGGTACGTATAGAGATATTGTAACATTTAAAATAGCAAATAGTATTTATATATTGAAAAGAAGATGAAGTTGTCTGCAGTGATCCTGTCAGTTGGTGAAATAGGCAACTATTAATGGAAAACGTGGCGTGGTTTTGTGATGAAAAAGAATTGTGTACGGTTTTATTACACGTATAGGGTATGTTGTTGGATATTGTAGTGAGCTGGAAATCCAGGCCCGGTTCGGAACTAAGGTTCAGGCCCAGACCTGTTGATGCTGAGGCCCAGGTTCAGTAATTCCGAGGCGGTCCAATTCTTCCGAGACCCGTCTATCGGGTAAGCGAGCTGTTGAGGAAATCCCGGATTCTGCGGAGATCGTTCCGCGGAGATCTCGTTGGGATCAGGCGACAGCCCTCCAAGCCTCTATAAATAGAAGGCCTGAACCTCACAGAGGGGACACACTTTTCACTTATTGAAACTCTGCCGAAATTGCTACTCACACTATCATCTTCTCCGATCAATCTCCGGTAGCTCATTAGTATCTCTAATTAATTTACCGGTCATAATCAACTGAGCTCAGGGCTCATACCAGTGTTTGACGACGATCCTCCGAGGCTGTACTTCCGAAAGGAATCATCGATAACAGGGAGTTAATTATTCATTCTATTTGTTTTCTTCCTTACTCATTCCACAGTTCAGAACTGACTTGAGCGTCGGAGTGCCTACGGCAGACGCCACAGCGGTGTCCCAAGGTCCGCTCGGACGTTACTTAATCTTTTGCAGGATACTCTTGCTTTTGGAATCGGTCCCAAACGAGTCCTGAACCATCCGGTCCAATCAGTCCGGATCAACTGTAGTTCCGAACCACTAAAGTTTGGCGCCCACCGTGGGGCTGACGATAAGTTTCCTGCAAAACTAGCATCTTTTATTTTTTTCTGTTGTTTCAAAATTCGTTACTCTTGTCATGGCTAATGATGCGACTGTTGAGCAACAACTTAGAGCAATGATGGAACGCATGTGCCAATTGGAAGAAGAAAATGCCAGAACCAAGGCAGCGAACCAGGAGCTTACACAGCGAATGAACAACATGTCCAATAATGGCACTACTCCAAACGCAAACGGCGATAATGCGGTCAATCTTGAAGCCAACAGGCTCCCCCTCTCGGAGATCCAGGAGATCAAAAGAGGCATGGCGAAAGAAGCCAACGTCATTAGGACAATTCTTGGTATTCCGGCATCGTTTGAGCGCTCTGCTGCGAACACCCATATCCTCTCCCCATTCGTGGATAGGATCGCTACGGTAGAAATGCCGAAGAGGAGTATCCTTCTGACCTTCCACAAATTCTGAGGGGATTCGGATCCGGCAGAGCATGTGGCCGAGTATCGCCAGGAAATGTCCTTGGTTAACCTCCCGAGCGACACCAGCGAAGCCATAACTTGTAAGACGTTTGGTAGTAGTTTGGGCGGTCCAGCCCTAACCTGGTTCCTTAATCTTCCGAACAACTCTATTCACTCCTTTTCTCAACTTGTGGATGATTTTGTTGTCAAGTTTTCTAGCCGCAAACGTTTCAGGTTAACCATGGATCACTTATTTTCCGTGGCGAAGAAGGAAGGTGAAAGCCTCCGGGAGTACGTCTCTCGCTTCACCAGCGAGTACATCAAGATTCCAGATGTCGTGGAATCAACCGCTGTGGCTGCATTCCGGAAGGGTCTACCCCCATTCTCTCGTCTGTACGAGCAGCTCATGAAATGCGAGCCTCGGACTCTGGAGGAATCCCTGGCAATCGCGACTCGGCAGATCAAGTTGGAAGAGGATCCTGCGAGGGCCGCCATGGCTAAAAGCAGAGCGAATGGTATGTCCGAGCAGAGAAACAATAAACCTCATAGGGGGAGATTTGAGCCATATAAAAGGAACGACCCTCGCCCCAACTCAGGTCCGTCCATAACTCCAGGTAGGAACAATGAAAGCAAACCAAAGCGACCGGTGCCGGCCTATGATCTAACCATAGAGCCAAAAGCCCTAGTCGCCGTAATGAAAGACATGGGGTCCTCTGTTACTTGGCCAGAACAAATGCGAACTCCCGCACACCAAAGGGATAAAAATAAATTTTGTCAATTTCATAATGACCACGGCCATAGAACAGAGGACTGTTTGGCATTACGGTTTAAAGTAGCTTCCATACTGAAGAAAGGGCGCCTGCGAGAGTTTTTGTCCGAAAAAGGAAAGCAAACACTTGAAAAATCCGAGGAGAAACGTCATGAATCCAAAGCAATTGAAATGTTGAACGAAGCTCCAGAAGTCGAGCGAGTAATTGGAGTTATTCATGGTGGCTCAGTTGTGAGCGGAATAACTCAAAGTTCCGCGAAGAGACATGCCCGAGAGCTGGTCAGCGTCAACGAAGCTTCCGTCCGGCCAGGTAAAACCCCTCTTACATACGAACTGTCATTCTCTGACCAAGACATGCAGGGACTTGCAGACCCGCACCACGATGCGTTGGTCATAACTCTGCAAATAGCCAACTGCAAGTTGAAGAGGGTCCTCGTTGACAACGGAAGCTCAGTGAATATCATGTTCCTTCCAGCTCTCAAGGAAATGCATCTGGATGAGTCACTCATCATCCAAAGCACGACTACACTCACCGGATTCAGTGGAGAATCGAAGCAAACTATAGGTGAGGTTGTTTTGCCTGTTTTTACAGGTGGCCTTAATCTCGTGACCATGTTTCTCCTAGTAGATGCGCAATCATCTTACAATTTAATTATGGGGAGACCTTGGATCCACGAGATGAAAGCTGTACCCTCACGCTATCACTAGACTCTTCGATTCCCCACCAAATGGGGGATCAAAGAAATCAAAGGAGATCAGAAAGCGTCAAGGGAATGCTACCACACCAGCTTCAAGAAAGCTCCAATAGCATAGCAATTAAAGAATGGAGCTCCCGCGCACGGCCGAATGGAAATTCCTGTGCCGGAACCCTTAGAGGAGATCCAAATCGATCCGGAACATTCTGACAGTAAGATCCAGATCGACTCAGCCCTCGGACCGGAACTTAGAGGTAAACTCCCAACCCTGATTTCGGCTAACCTCGACTGCTTTGCTTGGTCCCACGCGGACATGACAGGTATCGACATAGGCATTATCGCTCAAAAATTGGGAGTCGATCCTAAGGCTAAGCCCATCAAGCAAAAGATGAGGAAATTCGCTTCGGAAAGGAACCAAATCGTCAACGAAGAGGTGCAAAACCTTTTGAAGAATGGTATGGTCCGAGAGGTGAAATACCCAGACTGGTTAGCCAACGTCGTCGTCGTCAAGAAGAAAAATGGAAAGTGGCGGGTATGTGTAGATTATTCCGACCTAAATAAGTCATGTCCGAAAAGACTTGTTCCCCCTCCCTCATATTGATACAATGGTGGATGCAACTGCGGGACATGAACTCTTAAGCTTCATGGACGCCTTCTCGGGGTACAATCAAATCAAGATGGACCCAGCAGATCAAGAAAAAACAGCATTTGTAACCGAAAGAGGAACTTATTGTTACAACGTGATGCCGTTCGGATTGAAGAACGCTGGAGCAATATATCAACGCCTGGTCAACCGAATGTTCTCCGAACAAATTGGAAAGACCATGGAAGTATATGTGGACGATATGCTCATAAAATTATTAAAAGCCGAACAACATATCGATTACCTGCAAGAAGCCTTCCAAATTTTGAGGCAATACAGCATGAAGTTGAACCCGGCGAAATGTTCATTTGGAGTTGGTTGCGGCCAATTCCTTGGATTTATGGTAACTAAAAGGGGGATAGAAGCAAATCCGAGCCAACTGGAAGGAGTTGTAAAAATTCCGATTCCAGAAAGCAAGAAAGACATCCAACGTTTAATCGGAAGAATCGCAGTCCTTAATCGATTCCTCCCAAGGTCTTCCGAATACCTCAAACCCCTTTTCCAATTACTTCAGAAGGGCACGAACTTCGATTGGTCGAGATCATGCGAAGAACCCCTACGAAAAGTTCAACTCCACCTTGCAAAGGCGCCGGTTTTGGCCAAACCAAAAACCGGGGAAATGTTGTACATCTATCTGGCAGTCTCCGAAGCTGCAGTCAGCGCCGTCTTGGTCCGAGAGGAAGGAAGAACTCAACAACCAATCTACTACACCAGTAAGTCTCTTGCGAATGCAAAAACAAGGTACAGTAGTATGGAAAAACTCGCATTGGCCATGGTATCAGCCTCTCGGAAGCTAAGACCCTATTTCCAAGCCCATCCTATAACTGTCATCTCATCCTACCCAATCAGAGCGATCTTACATAAACCTGAAGTTTCCGGGTGGATGATGAAGTGGGCTGTGGAATTAAGTTAATTTGACATCCATTACAAACCTCGTACAACAACAAAATCACAAGCACTAGCCGATTTTGTGGCGGACTTCGCAGTCCCTCCTTAGGGTGTTAACGCTACGGAAGAAAAATCCAACACATGGATTCTAGAAGTTGATGAACCCAGTAACTCACAAGGAGGCGGTGTGGGGATTGTGTTGATAAATCCGAATGGACAATTATTAGAACATTCCTTGCACTGCGATTTCCCGGTCACCAACAACGAAACAGAATACGAGGCATTGATTGCCGGTTTAAAGCTAGCCCAAAGCCTGCACATCAAGAATCTGCTGGTCAAGTGCGACTCTCAACTAGCCGTAAGCCAAGTCATCGGAACCTATCAACCGAAAGATGACAGAATGAAGACCTACCTTGAATTAGTTCAAACCATCCAACAATCATTCTTGACAATATCGTTTGAACAAATTCCAAGGGGGAAACACATCCGTGCAGACGCTCTTACCTCTTACGGTTCAGCAGTCAAGGATCCAGGCACCAGATACGTTCTACACGGGCACATTGAAAAATCCTCCATCAAGGCAGGACCACTTGAAGTCCTTCCGGTCGGCGACCCACAAGAAAATTGGATCAAGCCAATTCTCGAGTACATCCAATCTGGTACATTACCCCGAGACAAAGCTTCAGCGCGGAAGTTACGTACATCCGCAGCCAGATTCGCAGTAATCGAAGGGGTAATATATAGAAAATCCCTCAGCGGCCCTTACCAGTTATGCCTAGATGAGAACAACGCGAAGAGAGTTTTGCAAGAACTTCACAATGTTCAAGGTGGAAACCATTCCGGGGGAAGAAGCCTAGCGTTCAGATGCTTCCGAGCCGGGTACTATTGGCCAACCATGAAGTCGGACGCAAAAGAATTAGCCAAGAGATACGAAAATTGCCAAAAGTATGGAAATTACATTCACGCACCGGCTGAACTTCTGCACGGAATCTCATCCCCATGGCCTTTCTCTAAATGGGGAATGGACATAGTGGGACCACTCCCACCTGCTTATGGGAAAGGTGAAAGATTTATCCTCCTTGTCACTGATTACTATACCAAGTGGGTAGAAGCCGAATCATTCACCAACGTCACAGACTTGGCCGTTAGAAACTTCATATAGAAGCATGTTCTCTGCCGTTTTGGAGTTCCGAATGAAATAGTCACGGATAATGGCTCCCAGTTCATATCCAAAGTATTTAAAGACTTCTGCATCGCTTGGAATATCAAACTGAACTTTTCTACCCCCAGATATCCGAAAGCGAATGGTCAAGCGAAGGCGACAAACAAAACCCTCATGGCCATTCTCAAGAAGAGACTGGGGAAGCACAAGGGTGCATGGGTTCAGGAGTTGTCTGGCGTCTTATGGTCATACAGAACAACTCCAGGGTTCCGACAGGTCAGACTCCCTTCTCTCTAGTTTTCGGAGTCGAAGCAGTACTTCTTTACGACGTGGGATTCGGACAATACCTGCTCCATGATCAGAACCAAGCAATGTTAGACTTCGACCTCACCACAACCAGCGAATTGCGAGAAGATTCCGAGGTAAAAATGGAAAAATACAAAAGAACCATCGAAAAAGCTTACAACAAATCAGTCCGAGCAAGAACTTTTTCCGTGGGGGATTGGGTACTCAGAAAAAACTTCACTGCAAACAAATTGGACGAGTCCTGGGAAGGTCCGTATCAGATCACAGAAGTAATAGGCAAATGAGCATACCAACTTCAGAATGAAGCCGGCAAAGCAGTCCGAAACACATGGAATGCGGCTCACTTGAAGAAATTCCAGTTCTAGACGAACATAACCCCATGATTTCTGGGGACCAAGTTTCGACCTCAAACTATGAACTCTTTACATTCAATGTGTTTCAATTTTGATTTGCCTTTAGAATCAATTACTGACTTAAGCATCGGAGGGTCCTCGATAAGTTGAGGACCATCCTAACCTCCTTATCGCTTTGCAGTCAGAAGCCAACGTCCGTCCGGACTATCAACCCCCTGCGAGGGGAAATCAGGTTTTTCTAAGAAACCCACTAGATACTTACATCTTCTATTTCGATTTTCCTTCCGAATCGATTACTGACTTAAGCATCGGAGGGTCCTCAATACGTTGAGGACTTCCCTCACCCCGTGTTGAAATCTCAGGCAACACGGAACCAAAGGCAAAACGCCCATACACTCTGGAAAATGAATAATTAATCAAGTTAAGTCCAGAATCCGAGACATGAAAGCCCATATTACCAAGGTTCCGAATCATGCTCTAACCCCAAAAATTCGTTTTCGCGAGATGTCCGCACTGATGCATCGAACAAGAGCATGAGAAAATTCTCAAGACGAAGAATCGAACAAAGAACTGAGCTCAGAAGAATAAAACGTCTTGAAGATTATGCTCGGGCACAAAATAAGACCCCACATAGCATTTCCCGAACCAACAATTGTAAAAAGTTGAACATTTGTCATATTGTGTAGACAAATCCGAAAGGACAATGAAATTGAAAGGTCTGATAGGACAATTGTTAATTAACGTCTGAAAAGACCGAAATTATTGTATCCGAAAGGACAATTCTGATTCAATCAATGTATTTTTTAAGGCGTTGCTTACTCTTTAATGTAATGACTCGTTAATTAGTGTCCGAACGCTCTTTATTCCGTTTCAATACTTGGCAATATTCATTAAAAAAAAGCAATCAGAACGGAACACATAAATTTCATTAAATTGAAAGAAAGAAGTACAAAAAGAGAGAAGTATAAAAAGCCTAAACGGCCAGGTCATCAAGGACCAAATCCGCCTCGGCATCCGGGTCAACAGCGGCAGCCTCCGAGGAAGGATGGACGACAGAGATTGGTTCCACCTCGATCGCCGTAGAAACTTCACCCTCGGCTCCCTTCTCGGCCTCGGAAGCATCCGCCCATCTTTCTTCTCCTCTCCTCCAGCTTCTTCCTCTTCTTGGACCTCGACGTCCTCATCCTTTTCCGAGTCGCTATCCTCGGCTGAGCTCGGAATCTGGGCTCCCGTCGCCTCGGCCAGTTGAAGCCAGTAGCCGAACCTCCTTTTGGCCACAACCTTGGACAAGGTACCAGCTAGAAATTTCTGGTATACCCTACCCTTTGCCTCAATTTCGGCTCTGGCCTCAACCTGCTTGGCCTTCTCGACCGACGCAGCAAGACTAATCTCCATCTCGGACATCCGAGAGGTCAAAGACTCAACCGTGCCCTTTAGCACAAAAGCTTCTTCCAAGGCCTTCTTGGTTTTCTCCATTTCGGCCGCAACCTCCTTCTCTTTGTCCTGAGCTATCAACCTTAGGTTTCCTAGCTCGGAAACAGCAGCGTCAAGCTTCAACTGGACATCCTCCTTATCCTTCCTCGAAGAGTCCCGATCAGCACGAGCCTTCTTCACAATGGAGACATGTCTGTCCCATTCTTGGTCAAAAGCATGACCTATCTGAACCAGCTGAAAAATAGAAAGAAGATATAACTTCGAACGGAAAACACAAAGATTAAATATAGAAATTACCTTGTGGCTCGCAAAGAGAAGCTCTTCGACAAGGTGATTCCGCCTCTCGTAGAGAAATTTTTGGTCTTCCTCCAGGACCATTCCCTTTAAAGCATCAAGAGCCACCGCCGGCTCCTTGAAAAATGAAGTGCCCGCAAGCACAGTCCAAGTCCGAGCCCCAGACTCGGAATCTTTCTCAATAATCTGAATTTTAGGGGAAGAACCCCTGTGTTTCTTGGGAGAGGGTTGATTGACGTCATTTTCCTCCCGACGGCGCGTCGAAACGATCCTTTTGCCTTTGCTTGGCTTCCGAGTCGGCGCAGCCTTTTCTTTTTCCTTACCTTTGTCCTTCCCCGCCTCGGAAGGACCCCCAATCGTGATGCCCTTCGGTTTCTGGCCCATCAGAAACTGAAGAGCTGCAGCCGCCTTAGAACTCTTCTTTTCTTAGTTCTTCCGAAGATTCTGACTCGTCATCTTCGGCCCCTGACCTTTCTTCGTGGGATCAGGAAGAATGGGAACTAAGAATTGCAAATCTATGATTTCCGGATCGAGCCTCAAGATCCTGTCGATAACAGCCTCACTGTTGAGTCTGCACGGACAGTTGCCCTTTCCTAGTTCCACGGCAAAAGACAAACGAGCGCACGTTAGTTTCAGGAAATAATAAATGACGAGTGCACAAATAAACTTTCTTTTCCGAGCAACCCGGTTACGCTCATACATGGCTCCGGAGTCCACCAGAATGGAATATCTCCATCCGCCTCCTCCCTCCAATGTCCGAAGATAAAAAAATATCTCTCCTTCCATCCTTTATCACACGAGAAAGGATTCAAGAACACCCGGGCTTAATCCGAGTGACACTGAAGGTTTACTCGACCGGTATCGCCGTTGACTTTCTAGATAAAATAAGCGAAATACACATCCGGAATATCACAGTGTATCCCCTTTTCTGCGGCCGTCTCGTCAAATGACCGTAAAAGCCTCATGGTATTGGGATTAACTTGACTCGGAGCTATCCGCAGCAGTTTGCAAAGCTTCCGAAGCATACCTCCGATCGGGAACTTGAGTCCCATACTTAGCAAAATAGTGTACATTGGAGTCCAGCCGTCTACCACCCAATCCACCATCTCATTTCCCTCGGGGGCACGGATTTCGACATCATTCGGAATGTAGTAAGCCTCCCTTATGGCATCGATATGTTCCGGTCGGATGATTGATGGACAATCCTTTTTCTAGATCCCTTGGGGACCCACGGATGAGGGAAACACGACTTCCCTACCGGTCACCTCGTCCACAACTTCCACCATTACTCCGGCCGGTCTCAGTTGCACGGAACTTTCCCTCTGAAGTTCAGAACTGAACTTCGCGATAGTCCTTGGACTTAGATCTACACTATTGGATCCTCCCTCGGACATTGATGTAGATGGGCTACTCTTATCTCCGGACGGATCCTCACCCATAATCCTTCGGATCTCTGACTCTGTTGACTCCCTAGACATACCTTATCGGAAAGTTCAACAGTCATGTCAGAGGTTTTCTCCAGTTAGCCGAAAAAAATAATTTTGGTCCAAAAGACACCGGAAAAGACCTAAAATGGCCAAAAAATCCCACTCAAAGTCCCCAGAGTTGGTCAGATCTCTCACGTTTCCTCAAAACCCACATTTTAGACTCACAGAGGCGTTTCACACAAACCCATTGTCTTCCCCGACAAAGGTGGAATGAACGAGCAACGACAGGTAAATAAGAAGAGAAATAAAAAGATAAGGGTTTCACGAAATGAGTTACCTTGAACTTGATCTGAGAATGGTACAAAACGCAAGACGAGGTTCGTCGGGAAATCGAGGGACTCGGTGCTCTGTTCTCTTGAAAGGAAGACTGAAAGTTTCAGAGTGAGAGGAAAGAGACCTATTTATAGGCTGAGGAAAGAGGCGTGCTGGGGAAGCTTCTCCACGTGTCGTCACGCTAATGGAGAGTTTTTTTTGTAATGTGACGTTTTCGACAGCTGGATGGGACTAGTGGGTTCTCCAACCGTTTCGTCTTCATCCATCCGCTCGGAACCATCCATGCGGATGGATGGGGGAATCTGTAGTGAGTTGGAAATCCAGGCCCGGTTTGGAACCAAGGCCCAGGCCCAGGCCTGTTGATGCTGAGGCCCAGGCCCAGTAATTCCGAGGCGGTCCAATTCTTTCGAGGCCCGTCTACCGGGTAAGCGAGCTATTGAGGAAATCTCGGATCCTGCGGAGATCGTTCCGCGGAGATCTCGTTGGGATCAGGCGACAGCCCTCCAAGCCTCACAAAGGGGACACACTTTTCACTTACTGAAACTCTGTCGAAATTGCTACTCACACTATCATCTTCTCCGATCAATCTCCGGTAGCTCATTAGTATCTCTGATTAATTTACCGGTCATAATCAACTGAGCTCAGGGCTCATACTAGTGTCTGACGACGATCCTTCGAGGCTGTACTTCCGAAAGGAATCATCGATAACAGGGAGTTAATTATTCATTCTGTTTGTTTTCTTCCTTACTCATTCCACAGTTCAGAACTGACTTGAGCGTCAGAGTGCCTACGGCAGACGCCACACCGGTGTCTCAAGGTCCGCTCGGACGTTACTTAATTTTTTTGCAGGATACCCTTACTTTTGGAATCAGTCCCAAACAAGTTCTGAACCATCCGGTCCAATCAGTCCGGATCAACTGTAGTTCCGAACCACTATAGATATCATGATGAAATCAGGACATATCGAGGTGATTTGTTAAAAAATGGATTTACCATATATAGGTTTTTAATCAAGAACTATGATGATTTATTAAAGTAATTGTATATGTAATAGGAGCATATTATTATAAGGAAATCATTTAAAAAATTATATAAATTTTAATTGATGTTGGTCCTGTATGTATTGATAGCATGCCAGCCATACCAGTTGAATGAAAATTATTAAACATATCAACATCGGTATTTTAATTTTTGTATACAAAAGATTTTATTAATTACTATCATTGAATTTCATCTGATACATTTAATTCTATTTTAAATAAAGTAATCTTATGGGTACCGAATATTTTAGGAAAATTATATTTTGTACCGAATAATTTTGGCATTTTACACGCTAGCTGATTTAAGTCTAGAGATTAGCTCGACACATTTTACGATATATCTCCAATATTCATACTTAAATTAAATTTGGAATATTGAATTAGGTTGAGTTTGTAGAGGATGTATACTCAAATTGTGCTACTGTGAGAGGTTTCATGAGAACGTCAGTAATTTAATTCTGAACGTAAACATATATGATATCGATGAGTCTTATAACAAAATTTTCTATCTATTTCAATATACTTGGTGTAAGAATGGAGCATAAGATTTTGAATAAGTGATCCTGTGCAGTCATTTTAAAGATAACAAAATCTAGCTAAAATAGAAGAGAGGTAATAAAATCTAATTAAAACAGAAGAGAGGTTAGCCATAAACGCTCAATGAAAACTTGGGAAAGAACTCGATATGTTATCTCTATACTGGAAAGAGCTATAATAGTTTGTTTCTTGGACCGAGCTATAATAGTTTGTTTCTTGGAGGTCCAAACGATAATATTGTGTCTCCCTAAAAGACTCCACCTTCAATGGTGGATTTTTTGTCATATATATATAGCTGACCCAATTAAAGTTATTGAAGACATGAAGATTAGGTGGCATTCCGGAAGGCTGAAAGAGTAAGTCCAAATTTTATCATCTTTGAAATATTGCGACCCCTTTTTAAATTAATCCAATATGTTTTTAAAGAATTTGAGACGTACTGACTAAATTTGTTAACATTAAAATTATTGTTAGGTTTGTATAATACAAATATTATAAGATCATGGATGATATTTCGACATGGCATGAGCAAAAAGTGTATCATCATAGAATGAAAGCTTGGTTCCAATAGAGATTGGAATCTAAAAAGGTTTATAAGTAGACATGTTTCAATAGAGATTGGAATGACATGTTTTCAAAATATACTCATTCCCAATATACTCTATTCACTTGATAAATAAGAAAAGATAACCGGATTTTTATAGGATTTTTATAAATTTTGAAAAGGATTTTGAAAAGTCCTGGACATGCATTGGATTTTTTCTGGAAAGATGGAGATTTATAAAGGATTTGATTACTTATGGACGGGATCATTCATTAACTGGATTTTATTACATCCAAATGTATATGTATATGGACGGTTTTAATATGTCCGGTCCATTTTGCCATTCTTAATTACAATAGGAGTACTTGAGGTTTTGAATATTTGCGTCTGCTAGTGAATTTCGATAGTTTTTGGAGTTTAGTGTAGCGAGTTTTATGAAATGTTTCTGGTATCTAATGACTTGTTTGGATGGTTTTGTTTGTTTGTTTATTTTAAAATATTTTTAACTATATTAGAATTAATTTAATTTTAATAAAACAAATTCAAATATTTTTTTTGGTGTTTTTTTATATTCAAATTTACAAATAATAAATTTTAATTTTATATAAATTGTAATAAAACAATAACAAAAATTCAATAACAAAAATTATTTCATTAAAAAAATTTTTTAAAAAAATTATTCAATTTTTAAATTACAATTAACATAATTGAAATTTATTATTTAATTAAACAAAACTAGTTTAACTAGAATTAATGTAACTAAAATTAATTATTTGTAAAATTGAATATAAAAAATAAAAATATTTTTATTTAGATTTTTATTAAAATTAAATTAATTTGTGTAGTTCAAATAATAATAATAATAATAATAATAATAAAATAATAATAATAATAATAATAATAATAATAATAATAATAATAATAATAATAAAACAAAAAACCAAACATATCACTAGCTACTAGCTCCTATTCATAAAGCTCACTGTACTAAATTCTAAAGCTATCAAAACTCAACGTTAATTAACGATTTCCAAAATCTCAAATATTTCCATGCTAATTTTTCCTAATAAATATTCAAAAGATATGTTTGTTTGTGTTGTGTATTTGATTTTGAAAAATCTGAAATCCATCTAATTCCGTTTTGAAAAATGTAGGATGAAAAACTTCGTAATGTGTGAATTAGAGATAGAAGAGCAAAACTGCGTAATCAAACAGACCGGACCCGTCACTTCCCATCAATTCCCATCCAGAACTGCCCCGTACACTCCCCTGTTCCCATGCACAGTTCCCATGCCTATATTGTCCATAAGTTCCAACTACAACCATTTGCTATCCACAAGTCCCAACTAATTCAGAGACATAAGTAGACGACACAAGACTCAGCTGTTTTTCAGATTCCACTAAGATGGCAGCAACAACTATACTAACTGACGAAATCCGAATCTCACCACCTTCAGGCTCTGTCTCCTCACCCACCATCACCCCTCTCACTTTCTTCGATTTGCCTTGGGTTTCTTTCATTGTTGAGGGACTCTTCTTTTATGAGCTCACTTGTACCAGTCTACACTTTAAAGAACAAATTCTTCCCCATCTTAAGAAATCACTGTCCCTAACTCTACGCCACTTTTTTCCATTTGCCTCAACTCTCATTTGTCCTCCACTACCCGACACACCTTATCTTCTTTACAATGAAAACGACGGCGTTCAACTAACGGTCGTTGAATCCCACGCTGACTTCAATACTCTTGTATCCGCTGAAAATCGCCCTGTCAAAACCCTTAAATCTCTTCTTCCAAATCTTCCAATTGGTCGTCTTTCATCAGATGCCGAAGCTAAATATCCTGTTATGGCCATTCAAATATCTGTTTTTCCTAACTCAGGTATTTCGATCGGGATCACATCGAACCACGCAGCAGGAGATGGAAGGAGCGTCCATCTTTTTATGAAATACTGGGCATCTGTTCATAAATCACACGCAAATGAAGATTCGAGCTCCCTTCTGTTACCTATCTGTAACAGAGACAACATCATTCCCGATTCAAATAGATTGTCCTCTTTGTTTCTGAATGATGCACTCACGTCTTCTAAGGCGAAGAAAGCTGGCGGCTTTTCTCCAGCTCCGGAAATTGGAGACTATGTGATGGTCACATTGGGTCTAAAACGAGCTAAAACAGAACAACTTAAGAGTTTGGTCAAAACTGAGAGTCAAACCAACGAAATCCACATATCATCATTTACAGTGACTTGTGCTTTCGTGTGGGTAAATTTGTTGAAGTTGCATGAGCAAGTTAAAGGTATAATTGATGATAAAAAGATGTGCTATTTTATAGCTCCAGTAGACTGCCGAGAACGACTTTTGTCTCAAGTACCAGGTAACTATATCGGGAACTGCTTGAAATATGTGTTCGTATCAGCTAGAAAAACAGATCTGATGGGTGATAGTGGTGTGATTTTCGCTGCCAAGGTGATTGGAAGAAGATTATATGAGATTGGTAGGGAGGAAGCATTGAAAGATGCGGATAAATGGCGTTCACAATACTTAAATGTTGTGATGGGTGGACATGTTCTTATTGGAATCAGTGGTTCTCCGAGATTTCAAGTGTATGAGACTGATTTTGGTTGGGGCAGACCCAGGAAATTTGACATGACTCATATAAATGCTTATGGATCTTTCTCTCTTAGTGAAAGTAGAGATGAAGTCGGTGGATGTGAGATTGGAATGGTTATTGATGCTGATAAGGTGCACATCTTCAATGCCATATTTAATGGCTAATTTAAATTAGGATAATTCCAACAAATCCATCAAATGTTGATGAAAATCCAAAAGAGTTGTTCACCTTATTCTTATTTTCGCACCTCCTTCTTTTATTATTTTTTTTAAGTTGAATTGTATTTTTTTTTTTCAAGCGAATTATTTTTCCAGTAATTTAACAAAGGGAAATTTTGTAAGTAGCGATTAAATTTTTAATTAATGATTTCTAAAACGCTACTTTAGGTAGCTATCCACGAATCGCTAATATATTTTTATTATTAATTTACGAGTATTATTAAAATATTTTAATAATATTATAAATTTCTATTTTTATTAAGTTAATTTTTATAATACTTTTATTCATTAAATAAGATTAGATATTTTTAAATAATTTTTTCAATAAGTCTATATTTTATTTATCTTTTAATTAATTGGTAATTAAAAGATGGCATGTTTTTAATTAAAATCTTAAAAGAAAAATTAAAAAATAAATATTAACACTAAAAAATAAATAAATTACATTGTAAGATTTATATTTACATAATTTTATATCTAATAGTTACTTCAACATGTAATTGTTATTACCAAACACTCATATCAAAATACTATTTCAACATCTAATTTATCAGCTAACAATTAATCACTACTTTAAAGTTATCTAATAGTTAATCACTGCTTTAAGAGTTACCTAATGTACATCTAGTATCAAACATAAACTAATTGGTTGCAAATATTGCCCTCTGTTTTTATGTTAGATTTATGTAGTAGAATTGGAAAAATAAATTCCAACAGATAGTAAGTATAGCAATGTCAATTTTGAGACCGCGCCCGCGGGCTTACCCGTACTTGCCCGTCCGTTACGGGTACGGGCCTATATTATGTGACCGTAAATAACGGGCTTTTTTCAGCCCATACCCGTTTGGACCCGTCACCGTGCGGACACGATGCGGGTGACCCACGGGTAAACCCGTATTTAAAATCAATGACAAAATTAATATATTATTTGGTCCATTAGTAATTAATAGGTTGGTCAAATGTAATAAATGCTATATTTCCTATTATAATCAGACATTTGACTATATATAAATTAAAAGGTAATAGTAATTAATAGGTTGGTCAAATGTAATAAATGCTACTATTATTATTATAACACTGTACATTAGGTCATCCTATAAATTTATTTAAGAAAAAAGGTCGTCCAAATCATGCCGGTTTTTACCCGTGCCCGCCCGCACGATCCACGGGCGGGTACGGGCCTAAAATTTTTAACCGCTTAAAAGTGGACTTTTTTAGATTCGCAACCGTATTAGCCCGTGACTATACGGGCACGGGCGGGCGGACCGCGGGCGGACCCGTTTGACAGTGATAAGTAAGTATACAATAATCATTTCCCACATAAAAATGTAATCGTTAACAACATGATTCATCACCAAGAACTCCATAAATTCATGCATTAATTTTTAAAAAAAGAAAGTTAGATAGATATATCATATTGTGATAAAAAAAATAATATATTGTCTAATTCAATCTACATATAAATCTTATATAATTAAAAACTTCTTTATATAAAATAAAAAAAAAATTGGAATACTTTTATATTAAAAAAAGATTATAAAAATTATAAAAAAAATATTCTTGATTTACCTTTTCAATGTAAGAAGTTGGAATGACTCCCAGAACAATATCCACGTGCATGTAATATTTATATTAGAAGAAAAAATTGGAAATATATTAAGGGAGAATTTTATTTTTATCTTTTTATAATTTTTATTTACACTATATAGCCTAGTTTTAAAACTTTCACAAAAATAATCTTTCAAACTTTCACTTTTTAAAAATAGTCTTTCACATATATGAAGAGAGTCCTTCACAAGCTGTGAAGGGGGGGTATTTCACAACTGTGAAGAGCTATTTTTGAAAATTAAAGTTTTAATGGATTAAAAATATAAAAACGAAACTTTTTTGGATTAGTTTTGAAATTTCAAACTTTATTTAGGTTATTTTCTGTAATTTTCCCATATATTAATTACTACCTCCGTCCTCAATTACTTGGAACATTAGGGTTTTGCACACTATTCCATCCACCAATATTTTTTCACATATTGTGATTTATGTATAAGAAAAAATATAATCAAGTAAGATCTTATTTTATTCGTTATAATGTCTATTTTTAAATATAAAATAACCAAATTTTTAGTCGTGTATAATTAAAGATATTTACATTTAAAATTATGTAATGACAAATGTGAAAAAAAAAATAATAATAATATTACAACATTAGTGGGACGAATGGAGTATAGCAAAATAATAAATAAATCCAATAGTAAGGCTCAATAGACCCTGATCCATGAACATTCAAATCCTTTCGCAAAGACCTACATATTCTTATATACGTTCACCAATAGATCTCCAGAGACTTTTATTATTGGTATGCATAGGTCGGGTTCGGTCCAAATCCAAATTGATCTGGAAAAATCCGAAATCCGAAATCTTTAGTTGTAGTGGATCAGACCGAACCCCATTATTTTTAGAATCGTAGTCGATATAAGATCGGGATAGTCCGAATTTTCGGATTCGGTCCTTTTGCAAACCCCTTACTCTCATAAATAAAAATGAATGTTGCACTTCAAACAACTCAAATTTAACATATGTCCAATTTTCTACTCAACTTCTCTCGAGTATTTTGCCAATTTTGACAACTAATTCGCAATCAATTTATAATTAATCTCTTGACTCTAGTCACTAATATTTATATTTATTTAAGTTCTTATTTATATTTTCTCAGTTATTTAAGATCAATTTGGAAGAACATTATGGGGAGTATTCTTATTCTCGTTTGTTTTACTTTTTTAAAGAACGAAACTAACCTGCACGTCGAGGTGCCTAGAACACATACCTTAGTTAGTTTCTCAAAGTCTGACGGGGAGATTATTATTCTTATTTGCTTTACTCTTCTAAATAATAAAATTGACTTGCATGTCGAAGTGTCCAAACACACTTTAGTAAGTTTCTCAAAAGTCTTTCCACATGATCAGTTATCTGCTTTGTCGGTCACATTAGGTGGTTTGATTACACTTTATATGTAACACCTGATATTGAGACTGTGTTAAAAAGAATTGAATTACTATCAATATCACCAATGTGCACATTATTTTTTGAGAGCTCAAAAGTTAAGCGTGTTTGGCTTGGAAAAATCTTGAGATTGGTGACCTTCTGGGAAGTTTGTCCAAAAAGCATGCGAGTGAGAACAAAGCATGCTGGAAAGTGTAATGATGGTCTGTGGGGTTAGTAGTCGCTCTAAGACCAGTTATATGAATGACGTGGCGTCCTACCACCACGCCTCGGTTTCATCCGGAGGCGAGGGTCGAACGTTACATTATATTTAGTAACTTGACTTAGATTGGGCAATTCAAATAACATTTATTAATTATTTATTTTTAATATGATGGAAGTATATAGAAGCGTTCACACAACATCCTCATACTTTAATGTTTTTTAATAATATTTCAGAATTCAATAGTTTATTTATAGGGCCAATTCAAAAAATCCCATTTACTTCTAATTTTTTTTAAATTTATTGTAAAATTAATCATTTTAGATTTGAAGTTATATTTTCAAGAAAGTATTGTTATTAGTCTTATCATTTTATTTTTAATAAAAAATAGTTATAATATAAATGAAAAACATAAATTGAAAGTAATTTATATATATATATATAAATTATTTAGTTAAAAAATATTAAATTATATAAATAAACTTTTTTATATTCTTGATGCATACCATTAAACTACTAAAATTTAAAAAAAAAAGTTACTCCCTCCGGATTATTAATATAGAGAAAACTAACTTTTCACGGGAATTAAGACAATGAGTTAGTTTCCACTATTACCCCTCATTATTTCATAATTAATACAATAAATTTTTAAATTTGTCCTCCAATTCTAATTTTAACATAAAAATATATCTAGATTAATTTTACATTGCTAAAAAACTTTGGAGCCAAAATATTTTTAGTTACCGTCAAATTTTTTTTAACAAAAATACTAATTGTTCGTAGATGTTATTTAAGATCATTGAAGAGTTTTAATTTTCGATCGGAATAAAAAAAAATATGAATCACACTATTTTTTATTTGAATGAATTTCCAGAAGACTTGGCCACAAATTCCACTACTTTTGATTTGAATGAAAGTGTCACAGTTCTCACTCAATCTGATGAAAGTGTTTCAACAATTAATCTCGCGGTTAATTTTGATTTGAATGAACTTCCAGAATATTTGGCTACAAATATTGATCAAAGTGCCACTATTCAGACGGAATGTGATGGAGGTGTTTTAACAAGCACTCATCGAGGAAATAAAAGAAAAATATTACAGATTTTATGAAGAAATATGTTATTTCCATGCTTCTGTCTGAGATGAAAGAATGGGTCAAACACTCAGAAGTAATCCAGGAAATTAGTGCTACTCTCAACATTTAAATTAAATTTGTTTATAAGATTTTGCGCAATACAAAGAAGCTTCCAAATGATAACAATTGTGGCATGAAAGGTAGTTGGAATAGGGGAAAAAAAAAGAATCGAAGTATACATATTTTTTAAGAAATGATATTTTAGACATTTTAAATTTAAAAATTTCCTCGTAAGGAAAATTTCTCTATATAAATAATACGCCCAAAATTGAAATTTTCTCTATATTAATAATCCGGAGTATTAAATAATTAAATTAGCATTAAATAATAAATTTAATGAATTTTGCATGTAAGATCCGGTCTGGATCCATTAAGAGTTAAAAATTAACCAACTAATTATTAAGAGCTAATAACAATTAGCTAGCTAATAATTAACGGGGGATGTTTAGATTCATGAGTAGACTAACTAACTAGCTAATAAGTCTAAATGACCAATATGCTCCTATTAATTAGTAACTAACTAGCTAATAATTAATGGGGTTGGAGACTGTGGGGGTAATTAGGTCTTTTGTAATATATTAGAAGATATTAAGAGATGTTAGTAGAATTGATTCAATTAATGAATTAATTATTAGGAGTCTATACAACTAAAATTAGGAGGTCTCGTAATAAGGTCCCGTTTGAATCCCTTAATAGATAAAATTAAGAGATGAAATTAATAAATAGGGATCCAAACAAGTCTCTTAAGATGCCTCTTAATTTTTAAGAGCATGGGCTCTTAACAATTATTTCATTAGTTGACTCAACCCTACTAACACCTCTTAATACCTCTGAACACATAACAAAAGACTCAATAACCCCCACAGTTATTAGCTAGTTAGTTAGTAATTAATAAAGACAAGTTAGTCATTTAAGCACTATTTGCTAATTAGCTACTACCTCTGATCCAAAATAAGTGATGTTTTAGAGGGTTTGAAATTATTCAATATAAGTGATGTTTTAGATTTTCTAGATAAAAAGTTAAATAAATTTCCTGATATACCCTTATTTATCATTAGTAATTATTAGTAAGATTAGAGTAAAAGAATGAGAGAGAATGCATTTATGAGGGTTTATAAAGTCATTTTAAGTTCTTTCTTAATAAGAGTGAAAGAAGTTAAAACATCACTTAAAACGGATCAGAGGGAATACTAAAGATCCAAACACCCCTATTAATTATTAGTTAGCTAATTGTTAGTAACTCTTAAAAATTAGTTAGTTAATTATTAGCTACTAAGAGATCTAAACATTCCCTCAGTCTGTTTGGATCTCTATCTCTTAATTTAAATAGTTAAGTTTATGGATTCAAACAAAATCTAAATAAATAAATTATTTAAACATGTTTTTAATGATAAAGTAAATAAATTAATATTTCATTAAATTTTATTTACTTTTATATTTATAAAGGTATAATTGATAAAACAGAAATCTAATAAATGAAAAAAGTCAATTGATGTCAAGTAATATAGTTCCCAAGTTCCTTAAGTAGGACCAAGATTTCTAGTCCCAACTCAATTGTCAACCCGATTCCACAGAGATGGCAGCAACCAGCATACTCATCGACGAAAGTCGAATCTCACCACCTTCAGGCTCTGTCTCCTCACCCAGCATCACCCCTCTCACTTTCTTCGATTTGCCTTGGATTTCATGCATTGTTGAGAGAATCTTCTTTTACGAGCTCTCTTGTACCAGTCTACATTTCAAAGAACATATCCTTCCCCATCTTAAGAAATCACTGTCCCTGACTCTACGCCACTTTTTCCCATTTACCTCCACTCTCATTTGTCCTCCACTACCCAATGCACCTTATCTTCTCTACAATGAAAACGACGGCGTTCAGCTAACCGTCGTCGAATCCGACGCGGACTTCAATACCCTTGTATCCACTCAAAACCGCCCTGTCAAAACACTTAAATCTCTTATTCCAAATCTTCCATTTATTCGTCTTTCGTCAAATCCCGAAGCTAAATCTCCTGTCATGGCCATTCAAATATCTGTTTTTAAAAATTCAGGTATTTCGATCGGGATCACATCGAACCACGCAGCAGGAGATGGAAGGAGCATCAATCTTTTTATGAAATACTGGGCCTCTGTTCATAAATCACACGGAAATGAAGATTCAAGCTCCCTTCTGTTACCTATCTGTAACAGAGACAACATCATCCCCGATTCAAATAGATTGTCCTCTTTGTTTCTGAATGATGCACTCACCACTTCTAAGGCGACGAAAGCTGGCGACTTTTCTCCAGCTCCTGAAATTGGAGACTATGTGATGGTCACATTGGGTCTAAAACGAGCTAAAACAGAACAACTTAAGAGTTTGGTGAAAGCTGAGAGCCAAACCAATGAAATCCACATATCATCATTTACAGTGATTTGTGCTTTCGCATGGGTAAATTTGTTGAAGTTGCATGAGCAAGTTAAAGGTAAAATGGATGATAATAAGATGTGCTATTTTATAGCTCCAGTAGACTGCCGAGAACGACTTTTGTCTCAAGTACCAGGTAACTATATCGGGAACTGCTTGAAATATGTGTTCGTATCAGCTAGAAAAACAGATTTGATGGGTGATAGTGGTGTGATTTTTGCTGCTAAGTTGATTGGAAGAAGATTATATGAGATTAGTAGGGAGGAAGCATTGAAAGATGCGGATAAATGGCGTTCACAATACTTAAATGTTGTGATGGGTGGACATGTTCTTATTGGAATCAGTGGTTCTCCGAGATTTCAAGTGTATGAGACTGATTTTGGTTGGGGCAGACCCAGGAAATTTGACATGACTCATATAAATGCTTATGGATCTTTCTCTCTTAGTGAAAGTAGAGATGAAGTCGGTGGATGTGAGATTGGAATGGTTATTGATGCTGATAAGGTGCACATCTTCAATGCCATTTTTAATGGCTAATTTAAATTAGGATAATTCCAACGAATCCATCAAAGGTTGATGAAAATCTAAAATAGTTGTCCACCTTATTCTGATTTTCACCTTTTTTTTTTCATTCGGACCCATTACCATCCCTAGTCACAAATGTCTGTCTGATTTTCCTTCGTTAGGTTATTTTCTTTATTTTCATTATTATTATTATTATTATTATTATTATAAATAATTAAAAATAAAATGAGCTCTTTTTGCCATGTAGTATTAAATCATCTACTGTATTTTTGTATTAGGGTGTGTTGTATTTTAATGGGTCTTTTTTGTTTTTTAAGTTGAATTATGCTTTTTTTTTTTTTTTAACTGGTCTATTAATTGGCTGCAAACTAAAGTGCCATCAGTTGTTATGATAGATTTATAAAGTAAAAATTGAAAAATAAATTCTAACGGATGGATAGTAAGTATAAAACAATCATTTCTACAAGTAAAAAATGCAACTGTTAACACATAATTCATCACCCCACAACTCCATAAATTCATACATTAACAATAGTTTATTTCAGTTTTAGAAACTAAAAGAATAAAAGAATAAGTGTAGATAATTTAAATGTCATCATTCTCTAATTCACATAGAAGTCAAGACAAATCAACATATACATTATCAATGGAACAATAATGTATTTTTATTTTTTCGAAAAAGATAATAGGTTATGATATTAACTTCTTAGGACAATCCATGGAAATATAAAGGTATGTTGTTTCTACTGGTTTTAGGAATCTGATAGTGATGAAATAAGCCAAAATTCTTCACAACAAAATGGTTTAGGAAAATTAAAGAGGAAACGACAACATCACACACTCAGCACCATCAAATGCAATCCATAAAGAGAATAGTTTATGACAAGAATATAATTTATGAGAAAATTTCGACACTTCTCGAATCAACGTCTAATTGTAGATTATAAAATATCATTTCCACAGGGATTGCTTTTATGGAAGAAATAAAGGATAAAGATTTAAGATGAACTGTTGTAAAAATAACCATGATCAAAGCATCATAGAATTATTAGGATTGTGACGAGAATTCGGGTATATTCCGGTATTCATAATTGGTTTGTAATTTGGAAAAGACTCGAAGACTGTTTTGGAAGTATCATATTTGATTAGGAATGGTATTTCCTAATGTGGATTCTAATTAGGAAATAGATCTTGGAGAATCCTAAGTAGAAAAAAGGTTTTCTTAATGGTTTAGGATTACTTTGTGATTAAGTAATCTAATGCTATAAATATGGTGCTTGTATCTATTATTAGATATCTTGAGAGAACAATGTAGATCTAGTTGGTTAGGTTTGGGAGGTGTCCAATGAGGGCCTGGGAACCATGGAGATCTTGAGTTCTAGGATCGAGTCTTGTTATCCCGTGAGAGTCATATTGAGAGCTTATGTGTCAGACTGTAACCAATGTAATTAGATTGGAGAGTGAGAGAGTGATATTCTGGTTGTAACTGTTTCTTTATTGTTACATAGTGAATTAGTCTCTCTTCGTACTGAAGGTCATGGTTTTTTTCCGTTTTGGGTTTCCACGTAAAAACCTTGTGTCTTATTTTCTATCTCTATTTCTTGCCTTACGTATGTTGTTTTATTTTGTGGTTACCAATACTCTTATCCGCTGCAATGGATCACCAATTTGTTCAACAAGTGGTATTAAAGCTAGCCGCGTTTTCCCAACAAGAATTTCACATAAGACTGGCATTTCAATGAAAGAAAGTATGAATGCTAGAAACTTCTCAAAGATTTGATTCAATATAAAGGATAGGTTGATCGGTTGATCTCAATTGTCTACTTTCATACTCACATGTATAAACCACCTTAAGAATTCAAAACAACCTCTTAAATCATCAGAACTGATTAATTGAAGATCTCTCGATTCAATTAAATTGATCCTAGCTATCCATTTACATATATCTTTATAGTACAAATCTATTAGGCGTTGAAATTCAATCGATAGGAAAACGAATCTGACACCATCTATCTCTAGACTAGTGCTTTGATAATTTGTTCTTAGAACTGACATTTAAACGCCATCTCTGGTTTAGAGAAAATGTCATAACAAAGTTATTTGACTTTCGTCCTCATGCAATAAACTCAAGAAAAATAGGTGAATCAAAATAATATATTATAATTTTGTACTTTTACGTCTAAATCACTCCTATAATTTTTAAAAATAAAATAAGATAAAATTGAATCCACATTTTATACATAATTTTAATATAATTTAATAGAATTTTGCACACATGACTCATCATCCTTCATAAATAATAATAATAGTAAACATTTATATATATTTATATAATCACAATTAAATTAAATTAAATTAAATAATCATGATAAGTAAATATATTAAATATTTTAATAAGTATATCAATATTGACCTCGAATTAAAGAGTATTTTAAATTTTATAATAATATATTTTTCTAATACTAAAAGATTTTTTAAATAAAACAATTTATTAATAATTAAAATGTCCATAATAAGAAAGGGTATAAGTATATATTAACTAGTTAATTATCCCGCGCTTTGCGCAGTAAAATATATTTATATAATATAATATTTACATTATAGATTTATTATTGTAAGGTTATTTTTAAGGAAAATTTTCATTTTTATCCTTTTATAAATTTTATTTATGATGTAATTCAATTTAAAAAATCACAAAAAGAAATGAAGGACTATTTTTGAAAATTAAAGTTTAATGGAACATAAATATAAACAAAACTTTTTTGGATTAGTTTTGAAATTTTAAACTTTATTTGGGCTATTTTATATAATTTTATCTATTTTTAATTATATTTATTAAGATATTAAAATTTAATTTATCCAATTTTAAAGTTCTATTTTTTCTAATTAATGATAATTAAATAAGTTTTTAGTTTAAAAAAATGCTCAACTGATAAATAATATAATATTATTATTATTATTATTATTACTATTGTTATTAGGATTTATTAATAGACTGTATAGCAATTTTTAATATAATTTACTATTTTCATTTTAGTATAATTATTATCGATTCTTAAGTGTATCGTCAAAATATATTTATATTTTTTAAGCTTTCAAATTCAAATTAATTGTTCATATAGCAGTCTTTTATTATATTAAAAATGCAATCATTGTATTTATTTAATATTTTTTAAAATCACATCAATTAATGCATATATATATATATATATAATTTTTCAAACTTCAATTTGTTTTAATAATGATTATTTTTAATATGTATTTTTTACTATTAATTTTTTTAAATGTAATTCAAATATTGCTTAATATTTATTTTAATAAATATATCATTATTAAAAAATTATTTTTATAAAATTAATTTTAACTTTTTTCATTCCATGACATTTAATATTAAATCAACATGTTATTTACATCATCTATTTTACCCCTCCTATTATAATTTATTTGCACTCCCATTTAGGAAAATATTAAAATTTTAATTTATTTTTTTATCCTTATCCTTCTTAATAGCATACACATTATTAATTAATTATGATATTATAAAACTTAGTGATGATAAATAAATAGAGGGTATGAAAGGAAAATAATGTAAAATTTTAATAACAAATGACAAATATTATTGAACATCTAATTTTATTTTATTTTTTAAAAAAAACTAATAAAAAAATTTAATGGAGAATAGAAGGGGCGAACTTTGATATTCATGAAATTTAATTTAATAACACTAATTATTATATATAAATAAATAAGATGAATAAAAAATATAAACATTAAATACAATCGTAACCACATTTACATTTATTTATTAAATTTTAGAATAACGGAAGTCATATATATATATTTTTAATTCTTATTTATGAAAATTTGATCGGTGGCTTAATTACATTTAATCTATCATATATATTTAGAGTTTAAATTATATGGGATGACGCTGAAGTAAATATTAAAAAATAAATAAAATGACTTACTAATAAATATTTAATGACTTTTATACATAATTAAAATTAAATTTTTATTTTTAATATTTATTTAAGTGATGAAATGAGAATGACATGTGAAATTCTCTGGTATGGTGAACTGGAAAGTCATCCCATATAATTTAAACTCATAAATTAAATAGTAATAAGCTCAATTATTTTTAACATTTAGAAAATATTGATAAAATATATATTATTAATTATTTTAATATAACATCTATAATAATAATGATAAATTTATGAAGATTTATTTATCACTTTAACTTCCCAAATTAAATATTATTAATTATTTTAATTATTTATAATTGTTGTACAAAAAATGAATACTAATAAATAAATGATACAAAAATAGGAAATATTGAGAATTTGGATTGATTAGATTACTATAATTGAATAGCAATGATAACCAAATCAACTAATTAAAAAAAAGTTATAAGAATTATTTTCAATGTTACATTATAACCACACAAATATATGAACATACTAAAGAGAAAAATAATTTTAATAAATTTTTTAATTATTGTCTACATAAATATTTTTATGAATGGAAATTGGTCTCAATTTGAGAAATATAATAATTATAAACAAAGATAACTACTTTTTTATATTATTTTAAATATAAAACTTTAGAGTAGATAAAGTCAATTTCAATTTAATAAAGATGATTTTCCGTTTTTTTAATAATAATAATAGATTATTTAAACAATAAAATTATAATTCTATTTTGATTTTTAATATCATAATAGTTTTACTAATAATTAATGGTCATTGGTATCAAATGTTTATCAAAGAGTGTTTTCACAAATTTAAAAAAATAAATAAATAAAAATTATTAACTACATTTGACTCACAGCAAAATTTTAAAAAAATATATTAAAATAATTTTAATTAAATTTTAGAATCCAATTATTTATAAATCTATTTTGATTTAAATTTTGATAGATGAATAAAAAAATTATTATGAAACAAAAAATAATTAAATTTGAATTAAGTTATACAAATATTATAAAAAGAAAGATAATACAATAAATAACATATGATTAAACCTAATTAAAGGGAAAATTATTAAAATAAAAAAATACTATTTTTACAATTTCAAAATAAACTAATATATGACTTTCAATACAAAACCACAAACAAATAATAATAAAAAAATAAAAATAAAAATATATATTAAAGGAAAAAAACTATAAACAAAATAAACTATTACTAAAAGATAAAAAATATACATTAAAGAAAGATTAGCAAAATACACTAATAAAAATATATATTAAAAAAATAATAATAAACTATAAGCAAGACAAAATATTAACAAAAGTAAGCTAAACAAATTATTAATAAAAAATAGGAGTAGAGAACAATAATAGGGATTACCTTTTGATTTGAGACACATTTACAGTTTTCATTTGAGACACATTTCCAAATTTAAAAAATGATATGTGAATGGAAAAATGAGATGAAATGCTTTATATTGTAAAAACAATAAATGAAAAGGACAAATCGTTGAGATTATTGGAATTCAAAACGTATAAAGAATAAATGAAAGGGACAAATCGGTTGATATTATTGGAATTCCAAACATATGATTTTAATATACTTTTATTGTTTTTGAATATGATATTTAATATATTTAGTATAATGAAAATAAATGAACAAGAAAATATTAAAAAAGAAAAAGAAAAAATTAATGGAAAAATGGAAAAAGACGAAAAACAAAGACATATGTCATTTTACCAATGGTAAAATAGGTTTGATTTTCAAAATAAGTTGTTTTTATATTTTTCAATCCATGCGTGAACTCTCACTTATGTCACGTCAATTTTGTGGAACCGCGGTAGAGTTCCTCTTTATAATAGATATAAATAGGTGTCAGGTTAAAATGTAATATATGGGCTAATTGAAAAAAAGTAAATATAGAGTTCCATAACATAACATGAATGCCAAATAATTATTTTAGAGTTTCATAAAATGCGATTTTTTAACCCAATCTGTATAGCTAACGGGTTAGGTTGAACCGCAAACCAGCTCACAATCCGTAGTTATTAAATAACTGAAAAAATGACTTAATCAACGTAAATCCTACATTTAGTAATATTTAAAGATTTAAATTTATTTTAATTCTAATATTTACTTATTTTATTTTGAAATATATTGTTAGATCATGAATTTTAAACTAATGTAATTTTTATTTAGAATGATTTTATATTACTTATTTTTTATTTACCTTTTTCATCTATTTATTATATAGAAAAAAATAATTACCTTAAATATTTGAAAGACAATAATAGTAATTTATTTAATAGATGGAAGTATTAAAATATAATATTTTATTAAAGAAAAAATTTTAAATATATTTTCAAATATTAATTTAGTGTATTGTAAATTGAAATTTTCAATCTTAAATTTATAAAATATATAAGTAATAAAACATAATAATAAATAAAATAATAAAAATTAACCCCACTCATATAATGAAATTGTGAATCTTTTTAGTTGCTTACTTCAACACAATTCATTTAAACTCGTCTGATTTTTCACTCAACAAATATTTATATCTGTACTTAAGTATTGCACTTCCTTCGTTCTAAATACCTAGACATTTCGTATAGACATGTTGTCTAATATTTAATTTAACGGTAAATATTTTTATTAATATATAATTAAAAATTATATAAATTTAATATTTAAAAATAAAATTAAAATAAATAAAATAAAATTAAATATATTATATATATAATAAATAATATAAAAAAATAAAATTTATAAATAAATAAATAAATAATATATATTATTCAAATATCGTAAATAAATGGTATAATAGAATACTATACACTAATAAGTACGGTTTTAACGCGGTATTCCAAGTAAAATGTTCAAATATGGTTGTATACATCTCTAGAAGTGTGTGCAAGATAGGCTAAGAGAGTACAACTTTCAACTGTAAACTTTATTTGTGTATTTAATTTTTTCGGTTCAGTCGTTTTACATACTCCCTATTATAGTATATAATTAATTAGAATAAATTATGAGTAGGTATGGTAGAATTAGGCAATTATTTTAATGCATTCGTTGAAGCAGTATAGTCCACAACTTCCCTGAGTACGACCATTACCATACCTGGAGTTTTCTTTTCCACAAGTCCCAACTAAGTCGGAGCATAAATTGAAAACACTCATCGTTGATTGTCAACCGGATTCCACAGAGATGGCAGGAACCGGTATACTCATCGATGAAAGCCGAATCTCACCACCTTCAAGCTCTGTCTCCTCACCCACTGTCACCCCTCTTACTTTCTTCGATGTGCCTTGGGTTTCATGCATTGTGGAGAGAATCTTCTTTTACGAGCTCTCTTGTACCAGTCTACATTTCAAAGAACATATCCTTCCCCATCTTAAGAAATCACTGTCCCTGACTCTACGCCACTTTTTCCCATTTACCTCCACTCTCATTTGTCCTCCACTACCCAATGCACCTTATCTTCTCTACAATGAAAACGACGGCGTTCAGCTAACCGTCGTCGAATCCGACGCGGACTTCAATACCCTTGTATCCACTCAAAACCGCCCTGTCAAAACACTTAAATCTCTTATTCCAAATCTTCCATTTATTCGTCTTTCGTCAAATCCCGAAGCTAAATCTCCTGTCATGGCCATTCAAATATCTGTTTTTAAAAATTCAGGTATTTCGATCGGGATCACATCGAACCACGCAGCAGGAGATGGAAGGAGCATCAATCTTTTTATGAAATACTGGGCCTCTGTTCATAAATCACACGGAAATGAAGATTCAAGCTCCCTTCTGTTACCTATCTGTAACAGAGACAACATCATCCCCGATTCAAATAGATTGTCCTCTTTGTTTCTGAATGATGCACTCACCACTTCTAAGGCGGACAAAGCTGGCGACTTTTCTCCCGCTCCGGAAATTCGAGACTGTGTGATGGTCACGTTGGGTCTAAAACGAGCTAAAACAGAACAACTTAAGAGTTTGGTGAAAGCTGAGAGCCAAACCAACGAAATCCACATATCATCATTTACAGTGATTTGTGCTTTCGCGTGGGTAAATTTGTTGAAGTTGCGTGAGCAAGTTAAAGGGAAAATCGATGATAACAAGATGTGCTATTTCCTAGCTCCAGTAGACTGCAGAGAACGACTTTTGTCTCAAGTACCAGGTAACTATATCGGGAACTGCTTGAAACATATGCTCGTGTCAGCTAGAAAAACAGATTTGATGGGTGATAATGGTGTGATTTTTGCCGCCAAGGTGATTGGAAGAAGACTATACGAGATTGGTAGGGAAGAAGCTCTTAAAGATGCGGATAAATTGCATTCAGTTTTTTTAAATCTCTTTATGGGGGGACATGTTCTAATTGGGATTAGTAGTTCTCCGAAATTTCAAGTGTATGAGACTGATTTTGGTTGGGGCAGACCCAGGAAATTTGACATGACTCATATAAATGCTTATGGATCTTTCAGTCTTACTGAAAGCAGAGATGAAGTTGGTGGACATGAGATTGGTATGGTTATCGATGCCGACAAGGAGCACGTCTTCAGTGAGATTTTCCACGGAACTTTAAATTAAATTAGGCAATAGAATCGTGTTGGGTACCGCTTTTTAAATGTTGAAATTATAGTTTCTGTTTTTATTATTTATATTTATTGTAGGTGGAAATAATACATTTTGTCACTTTATTATTATTATTTTTATTTTAATTATTGAATTGTGCTGACGGAAATGTGTGTGAATTGGCTGAAAGAGTATTGCAAATTGAATAAGAGGAACAATTCGTTCGCTCAATTGATTTACTGAAAAATATAATATCAAGTCTGCCTCTTAGAAACTCTAAACACCCCTTTTATAAGGCGTTACTCTTAACCCTAACAAAATAATTCCAAAATTACGAAAAAACCCTTAAAATAATAAATGTTCAAAAAACCCCTCTAAACTATCCTGAAACACCGAAATGCATCGTAGGTCATCGCCAGAGGCGATGTGTTTGATTCAGATCGCCGTTTCGCTTCAACCAGTCAAATTTGGGCCCTAAATTCCATACCCAAAATCAATGCCGAAAGCCCGGTGTATCATATTCTCCCCTGCTAGAAAGAAGATTCGTCCTCGAATCTAATTCATCTTCACCAACAGCAAGCTCTCCAAGTTCTTCTTCGTCTGTATGATAGGGCGATAAATCTGCTACATTAAAAGTCCCGGATACATTGTACTTACCCGGCAGCTCGATCTTGTACGCATTGTCATTTATTCGCTCTAGAACCTTGAATGGATCATCAGCTCGAGGATGTAATTTGCCAAACCTGCCAGCTGGGAATCGTTCTTTTCTGAGGTGAATCCACACGAGATCACCCTCTTTAAAGACCACTCTCTTCCGTCGCATATCCACCCTCTGTTTGTACTTCATGTTCTGCTTAGTAATTCTGTCATGAATTTCGGAATGCAGCTCCTTAATCTGTTTTGCGTGTTCATCTGCATCAGAACTGAACTGCTTGACTAAGGGTAAATGCGCGAGATCCAGAGGAGTAATTGGATTACGCCCGTAGACTATCTCGAAAGGACTCTTGCCCGTTGTTCGGTTTTGTGACCGGTTATAAGCAAACTCTGTCTGAGGTAGCACCACGTCCCACTGTCGTGGATTATCACCAACCAGACTTCGCAGTAAATTCCCCAAGCTTCGGTTGACAACTTCTGTTTGCCCATCGGTCAGGGGATGATGAGATGAGCTAAATTGCAACTTGGTTCCTATATGCCGCCACAGAGTACGCCAAAAGTGACTTACAAACTTCACATCACGATCTGAGGTCATAGTTTTAGGGACTCCATGCAGCTTGACAATCTTCTGCAAAAATAAACGAGCAACCTGTGAAGAATCAAATGTCTTGTTATAGGGAATAAAGTGGGCCATCTTGGAGAATCTGTCGACCACCACCATTATGGAATCTTTATTCCGCTGTGTCCTCGGCAACCCCAACACAACATCAAGACTGACATCTTCCCACGGTGCAAGCGGAACAAGTAAAGGCATGTATAATCCAGCATTAGTACCCTTCATTTTGGCCACGTGACATACTCGGCACTTCTCCACAAAATGTGCCACATCACGCTCCATTCGAGGCCAGTAGAAATGCTCACACAGCAAGGCCATCGTCTTATCAGTTCCAAAGTGTCCAGCTAAGCCCCCTGCATGACTCTCAGTAATAATGGACTCCCTTAAAGAACACATAGGGATACACAACCTATTTCCCTTGAAGAGAAAATCAGCCACTAAAAAAAACTGTTGGAACGGACCTGTTTGACACTTCTTCCAGACATCTCCGAAATACGGATCATCAATATATAATTCCTTAAAAGAGTCAAAACCCAAAACTTTTACCTGCATTGTAGACAACAGGGAATGTTTTATGCTCAATGCATCTGCCACCTTGTTCATCACTCCAGCTTTATGCTTAATTACGAAACTGAAAACCTGAAGCAGCTCCACCTACTTCGCGTGTCTAGCATTTAGTTTCTGCTGCGCATTAATATATTTCAGGGCTTCATGGTTAGAATATAAAATAAACTCCCTTGAAATAAGATAATGACGCCAATGCTCTAAGCTCCGTACTATGACATAGAATTCTCTATCATATGTCGAATACTTCTTCTTTGCTTCATTCAACTTCTCACTGAAAAATGCCACCGGTTTATTTTTCTGACTCAGTACACCCCCAATACCCACGCCTGAATCACAATGTACTTCAAAAACCTCATGAAAATCAGGAAGAACCAAAATCGGGCTTTAGTTATCTTCTTTTTCAGCAACAAGAATGCCGCTTCCGCCTCTTTGGTCCACGTAAACTTACCCCCTTTAGACAATCCGTAAGAGGTGCAATGATAGTGCTGAAATCTCTAACAAACCTCCGATAAAAAGATGCTAACCCATGAAAGCTGCGTACCTCATGGATATTTTTCGGAGTTCCCCAACTTGTAATGGCCTCAATCTTCATCGGGTCTACCTGAATGCCTTCCTGCGATACTGTATATCCCAAAAAAGTCTTATGATTAGTTAAAAAGTGACATTTCTTCAGATTAGCATATAACTTCTGCTCCCTCAAGGCCTCAAACACTGCTCGTAGATGCTGTAAATGCGTCTCAATCGAAGCACTATAAATCAGGATATCATCAAAATATACGACAACGAATTTGCCAATAAAAGAATGAAAAACCTGATTCATCAGTCTCATAAAAGTGCTCGACGCGTTAGACAATCCGAATGGCATCACCATCCACTCGTACAGGCCATCTCTAGTCTTGAATGTCATTTTCCACTCATCTCCAGTTCGCATTCTGATTTGATGATACCCACTCCTCAAGTCTATCTTCGAAAAGACAGTAGCCCCATGTAACTGATCAATCAAATCGTCAAATCGCGGAATGGGAAAACGATACTTGATTGTAATTTAATTGACAGCTCTGCTATCTATACACATTCTCCACATTCCGTCTTTCTTAGGGACTAATAATGCCAGCACGACACAAGGACTCATACTCTCCCTGATCGCACCCTTTTCCAGCAACTCCTGCACTTGCCGCTGCAGCTCTTCATGTTCCTTAGGGCTCATTCTGTATGCCGCCTTATTAGGAATAACAGCTGCTGGGATGAAGTCCATATGATGTTGAATGTCTCTCATTGGTGGCAACCCAGGTGGCAACTCCTCAAGTAAGGGCCTGACTTGTGAAGGGACTTCAGGACCCGCAATATTTGGCTCTACCACTACAACAGCAAAAAGTTCAGGGGCCGCACCGCTTCCTCCCGGAATTCTGATATGGACAACAGATTATTCTGCACTTCTTTTCTCAAATCGGTAGGGCCCAGGGTATTAGCTCTACCATCCTTCTTGAAACTGTAGGTATTTCTAAACTCATCATGCTGCGTTTTTCTGTCAAATTGCCATGGCCTTCCCAACAAGATATGGCAGGCGTCCATGGGAATCACATCACACCACACTTCATCAGCATATTTCTCCCAATCGAAAACTGCACAAGACATTTCTTACTAACTTTCACCTCGCTCCCCTTTTTAAGCCACGACAGCTTATACGGTCGAGGGTGGTCCTCTGTTTTCAGCCTCAACTTCTCCACCATAGTAGCGGAAACTATGTTCTCGCAACTTCCCCCATCTATGATCACAGTACATACTTTTCCACCACTAATGCACTTAGTATGAAAGATGTTATGCCTATGCCACGACTCATCTTCCGTAATAGCAATATTTAAAACTCGACGAACGACTAAAGACTCATCAGAATCTGCATAAATCACTTCGTCCTTTTCTGGCCCCGCATCCTCTGGTTCACCATCAGATTCATCATAAGTTGGTTCTCCGTCATAGTTTGGATTCTCGACCAACGTCACAATCTGACGATTAGGACAATCTGCAGCAAAGTGTCCCAACCCTTGACACTTGAAATAACGCTTAGCAGCAGTCCCTCTCCTGCTATTTCCCGTGTTGCTCTGTTTCCCTTTCGCTGCAGGTTCAGAACTCGCACCCTTAACAGCGATTGGTGTCGATTTTATTGCGGAACTCTCTCCTTTCCCTCGAAAACCTTTACCAGACCATCGATTCTGAAATTTGGATGCACTGCCTGTTCTTTTGCATTGCGACTCCACCTTTAAGGCCAATCGACAGACATCCTCATACGTCCAATACTGTTGCAAATGGACAACGTTAGAAATCTCTGTTCGTAGACCAGCCAGAAATCGAGCCACAGTCTGCTCTTCTTCCTCATCCACATCACAACGCATCCGCAACCGATCAAACTCCTCGGTATACTCCTCCACTGTCGAATTGCGCTGTTTGACATTGTGATACTTGATAAACGCCTCTTGCCGGTAATGACAAGGTAAGAACTTTCTTTGCAGCAATTTCTTCATCTTGTCCCATCGTTTCACCTTCGATTTTCCTTCCCTAACACGCTGTTTTTTAACGTGTTCCCACCAAATTGAGGCATGTTGTCGCAACTTAATCGCCACAATTTTAACCTTCTCTTCCTCAGTGAAGTCCTTAATATCAAAAACTCTCTCCATAGTGCGCAACCAATCGATAAACTCATCAGGATAAGTCTTACCTTCAAACTCAGGAATCTCGATCTTCATTCCAAAATTTCGAACAGGTGACCGATGTCCAGGCCGCATCCCCCGATTTCGCTCCTGGTTTCGAACCCAAAAAGGGTTGACGTCTTCCTCCTCGTATTTGGATGTCGCATCAGATTCCTCACCTTCGGATTGAACATCCAACCCCACCTGTGCGAGTTGTCGTTTCAAATCCCGGATCCGCTGTCTCTATTCTTCAATTTCCACGTCTCGCGGGTCTCTGTGATGCGATGGTTCATCTACTTCAGGAACAACTCCACGCCCCCGACCACGACCTCGCCTTCCACCATGACCTCCACGATTATTTTCAGCCATCGAGTCAAAGCAACCAGAGCTCTAATACCAACTGATGCCGGAAACGTGTGTGAATTGGCTGAAAGAGTATTGCGAATTGAATAAGAGGAACAATTCGTTCACTCAATTGATTTACTGAAAAATATAATATCAAGTCTGCCTCTTAGAAACCCTAAACACCCCTTTTATAAGGCGTTACTCTTAACCCTAACAAAATAATTCTAAAATTACGAAAAAACCCTTAAAATAATAAAAGTTCAAAAAATCCCTCTAAACAATCCCGAAACGCCAAAATTCATCGTAGGTCATCGCCAGAGGCGATGTGTTTGATTCAGATCGCCGTTTCGCTTCAACCAGTTAAATTTGGATCCTAAATTCCATACCCAAAATTAATGCCGAAAGCCCGGTGCATCAAATTGATTTAAGTTTTAAAAAATCGCAGATAAAAATTGGTGTAGAAAATAATTTTGTCCTTTTCTTCTTATGAAATTGGCTTAATATTTACAAATCACCCGTAGGAAACAAAAATCATGCAAGATTTATTATATTTTTGAATTTGTAAATAATTTTGTATTTAAGATTTTAGCTAAAAGAATCATGCCTAACACTATCAAAATGGATTCTGAACCCTATACTCATAGTTAGAGATATCGATATTGGTTATAATATGATGTACAATGCGCGGCTATTAAGTAATAGATTGAATTTATATGTGTTGAGAAGATCCGTTGGATAGAACTAATTGTAATGAATCCAAGTGCGTTGAACGCTGCACAAAATTACCCTGCTTAACTTGTCAGTATATTTTTATAATATTTCTTCTAGTAGCCAGATAAGAATTACAAGTTGTGAGGTAAATTTGTTACGACCTACCTCACTTCATCAAAATAAAATTATCTAACGGGATAAAACGAACTTGTAACTTTTATATATATATATATATATAAATAATATTCACCACCATGAATAATAGAGAAAAACATTCCTAATAATGTATTTATTTAGGAAATTTTATGGTCTTAGAGATAGTGCAGACTAATGTCATATTCGGTGTCAATACCATATTGCAAAGGCTTCCGGTTGAAGGAGAAGTATTATTAACAATTATTAAAGGAAATCATATATATAAATTATGGATCAGAAAAGATCAATTGATTCTCTGTTGGCTACTGACCACTATCGTGTAATAAGCCAGGAAAATCATGCTACATTTTATAAAGTAGTATGGAAAATACTTACATATCTTTGTGCTCTAATATTTATAGTCCGTGTTCTAAAAAAAAAAAAATAAATTCACACTACTAAAGGAGATACTCAATTTTTATTTTTATTTTTGTTATTTTAAAAAAAAAATCAAGCAAATAGGAGACTCTTTAAATATTGTAGGTCACATTATTTCATATCAAGAGTTGATTCTACAGGTCGAAATTGTCTTAGTGTAAAATATGACATTGTTGGGTCCATCTCACACATTTTATGTCAAGTTCTTCTTTGCAGTATGCCTTGATGATCCACTAAATTAGGCTTGAACAATAGAATACTTTATCTCAAATATCTATTCCAAACTCCTCAGCAAATATTGCTTGTAACAATAATTATGGGAATAGATCTAATTTATCTAATAGAGAAAATTAGAAAATAAGAAGAAGTTGTGTTTGTGAGGGTAAAAACTTAAAGTTATATATAGTCAAATATATCAAAGATAGAGTCATGATACTCTAAAATATTATAGAAGTTCTGATAAAAGAAAATTCTTCTTAGATCAGAAACCAATAAAGTGCCACATTCAAGATATATTCAAACACTATATGAAAAACTCATCTGCACAACATAATTTTAAAAAGAACTTACATTGCTACACATGTGATGACTCATCTAACTACATAAAATGAATTTAAAAGAAAGAAAGAAAATCACTGAAATGGATACTTCACGGAATCCAGCACCAGAATTGCATTGGCCAGTAATTTACGTTGAAGCATGAAACTTTTCTTATAAGTTAGTAAAGTGATATTTTGATAGTCATATGCAACTAAATCACTCTAGTTGTATTGAAATGTAATTGTTATACTTGATACTTTCTGACATTGATAGAAATGGTTGTAACTTGCAAGGAAAACACTATTAAGAATGGATTTGTAGGTATGAGTTTATGGAATGTAGGTATTGACAATGGTTTGATGTAATGATTATAAGAGATTGACTTGAGAGTCTTCTCCGAATGGAGTGTTTATAATAGTAAAATATGGAGTGTTTATAGTTTATGGAAAATATGATTTTATGGTTTTAGAGGTTTGTTATGGTTGTCTATGATTGTGGTGGTTATGTATGGTTTCCAAATAACCAACCATTTAAGCATACTCAGTCGATCCTCCCTTAGCTAGGGCCGTGGTCGTGAATGGACCGCAATGATATGAACACTAAGCAGGTCCGATTTCTTCTTATCTCCAGGCACGTGAACCACACGAGTGCTAACTGAAGGACCCGCCAATGATTGCCAAGTGGCATCCTCATGTCACGCAATAAAAATCACGCTCGCTGAAGAAGGATCATCTATTCACTGCGCCCTCTCACACATCACCATAAAGCCAGCCAAAGGCAATGAGTATCTGCGTCTCCCACAGAGAAATAATAATAATAAATCAAAATTGAAATAAGTGCCATCGCAGCAGTTAATTAATTGAATTTAAAAGGTTGCATCTTTTCACATCCGCAGCTACATAGCTGAGTCATTCGCTTAGTCAGCTCTTCCGTTTGATACTCCTCCTTCAGCGCTGAATAAATTATTCCCTTTTTTAGATCCGAAATAACTAACGACTTTGGGAAATAAACTATCGGGATCTCTTCCTTTGACTTTTTCGGCGGCCACTTCGAATTTCTGGTAAGATTCCTGGATCTTGCATATTCATTTCTCTGCTTATATTGAAATATTGTCAATTGTATGTGTTTTGCCAGCGTATGGAAGAATCGAGTGAAGAGTTGAGGTTCTTGAAAGAATTCCGCATTCCTGATTATATATTATCGTCGGAAGCAACATCAGAGGCTGTTGAAGTTGAACCTCAGTGTCCGGTTTTGGTGTTCATCAACTCTAAAAGTGGCGGTCAGCTTGGAGGAGATCTTCTTGTGACGTATCGCTCTCTTCTCAATGCACACCAGGTGACCTATGTTTTTCTAGTAATTTAAATTTTCTATTGATGTGTGATTATATGTCTGGTTTAGATTTTGAAATTCTGTGTCGTTGTGTAGCTGCATTTTATTTGTCTTGTGGATCTTAGCTTTATGTGACTGATGTTCAGGTTTTTGATTTGGGGGAAGAGGCTCCTGATAAAACATTGCGGAAGATTTACCTGAATTTGGAGAGACTTAAATCCACTGGAGATGAATATGCTGCCAAAATTCAAGGGAATTTAAGAATCATTGTGAGAATGAGTTGATGTTAATTTGAATTAGGGATACTTAGTTGGTTTTATTCATCTCAATTATGATATATGATTGTTTTTCTTCAGGTTGCAGGCGGCGATGGAACAGCAAGCTGGCTTCTTGGAGTTGTTTGTGATCTCAAATTATCTCATCCTCCGCCTATAGCTACTGTTCCATTGGGAACTGGAAACAATCTACCCTTTGCATTTGGTTGGGTTAGAAGTTGCCTCTCTTTGCTTGTTTGTTTAATGTGTTTGAAGAATCTGAATAACATTGCTTCTTTTACTTCCATCTTATGCAAGTTAAGTAGGAAGAATACATTTTTTGCATTTTGACTGAATTTTTTGATTTTCTTTGATAATTTATTGATAGCAAGTAGCTTTATGTTGCATCTATTTAGCACTTTTGATCTGCATCCAGTAAAGTAAATTGTTCCTCAGTCTATTTCCTCTATCATTTGAAGCCTTACGTTCTGTTTGTGTGCGATGGATGTGTATGTGAGTAGGTTCCTCTTGTTTTATTTTGAGGATATAGTGTGCATTTGTTACCAGTAATATGCATCTCTATTGTTGGCCATTTGTCTATTAACTGTTTGAATTGAAGTATGATGTTTCTTGCATTTGGGTAATTTTCAGGGGAAGAAGAATCCCATGACTGATCGTCAATCTGTCCTGTTTTTTCTGACACAAGTAAAGGAAGCTAGAGAGATGAAAATAGACAAGTAATGATGTTAACATGATCTATCTCTTTCTCTGTGTGTGTGTCTATTTCCCTTATTATTTTCATTAAGTGATGCATTTGCTACTTGTATTCATATTCTCATTTAGAAGACATCTAGCCCATATATTTGTTTGTCCTTAAAATAAATATAGATCTTTCACTAGTGAGATTCTTCTTGCATAGTATTGCTGTGGAAGATATTAGTTCTTGATATTGGATCTATATTTTCAGCTGGCATATTTTGATGAGGATGAAGGCTCCGAAAGAAGGTGCTTGTGATCCAATTGCGCCTCTTGAGTTACCTCATTCCTTACATGCTTTTCATCGTGTCTCTGCCTCAGATGAACTAAACAAGGTAACCTAGGCCTCTGCTTCCTCTCTTGAACTTATACTGTGTCTTTTCTATCATAATTCTGTATGGATGTGAATTAAGATTCTCTAAATTATGCTGTACTACTGCTGAATGTCTACCTGATTTCATTCTCCATTATAATTATAAAACTCTTTAGCAAAATATTGGTGTTCTCTATTAAACTTGCAATTATTTTCCAGTGAGAAGAGAAAAAGGGGCAGTTACTAGGAAAAAGCATTTACTCTTCTAATTGTGCCATAGAAGTAGATGTAGAGATTACTAGAATATTATTTTAGTTATATATTGATCATTTGATTCAACTGCAAATTGCTCATGAGGGTATGGTTGTTGGATGTATCTGTATTAACCATAGGCTTGAAGGAAAAAAATTCCATGGACTTGCATTATATGATAAATACTGCTGAAAGTAGAAGAAGCAAATCGGTTTAACAGATGAAATCAGCTTATGATGAACTTAGTGGATTGATTGTGTAATTGCTCTTTTGACTTTTATGAACGTCCCCTTTTTAGTAGAAACCGTATATACACTCAATCTTACAAAAACTTAGCCTTCTTGTAGGAAGGTTACCATACATTTCGTGGCGGATTCTGGAACTACTTCAGTATGGGTATGTTCCTAACTACTAGAAGTTTTGTTTTTCTATCGATGTTAAGTATTTAATTATCTGTTATGTTCCATGGGTTGATTTATACAGGAATGGATGCTCAAATATCATATGCATTTCATTCGGAAAGAAAGCTGCATCCTGAAAAGTTTAAAAATCAGTTAGTCAATCAGGTACTTGGACACTCACTATGTTCCTGATCAACGGACACCTGTTGCAGAACAGTTTTTATTTATTTATTTTCTTTTGATTGCATTTTTTTTTATAACCTTTTATAGCTTATATCAACTGCACAGAGAAATTTATAAGTTACTTTTATCTTTTGAGTATAAAATGTCAAGTATTAATATTAGTATTAATGTTATTTTATTAAGGCGTTTCTGCATTGGCGACTTTTTTTAAAATCTTAAAGAGTTTTATGTCCATAATTTCAAACATAGTAACTGTTATTGAGATTGGTCTGAACTTTTAAAAGATTCTCGTAATCATTGTTATCTTTTTTTTGTTTGCATAATCAGAGTACATATGCGAAGCTTGGTTGTACTCAAGGCTGGTTTTTTGCTTCCCTTTGCCACCCTTCTTCACGGTGAGAATATAAAGGTTACTTATTAGGTCAAAGTGTCTCTTCATTTTGTTCACTCTCTCAATCTATTTTTTGACTTCGGCAAGATGCCTGGAGTTTTGAGTTATTTGCGGACTTTTACCTCAATATGTGTAAAGTTCTCATGCACATTGCTTTACTACTCTACATTCGTCAACTTGATTTTGCCTGCATGTGGGTAAAAGATTAAATGCCATGGAATTGCACCGGTGCACCGTCTTAGAATGTGTTGCTCCCTCTGTAGATTTGGCCACTTTATTTAAATGTGTCTTTTTTTAATCAACTTCTTGGCAGTAATAGTCTAAACTATAGAAATGAAGATGAAACTGAAGAAAATTTGTTACACTGAGAAAAATTGGAATATACACTGGCTTATGCTGTATTATTTGATGTCCGAATTCATGAAATATGGAAGCATTTTGTTCAAAGCTGAAATCCTATCAATAGAAATAAGTTGGCCGTGATGCTTTACATGAAAAACCATGATCTTATAAAGTATCTTGTTGATTTTCTGCTAAATTTCCAATATAATATTATAGGAATATAGCGCAGCTTGCAAAAGTGAAGATCATGAAGAGAGGTCAATGGGAAGATCTTATAATACCTCCAAGGTAAGCTATTTATGTTACTCTCACATGTACTCAAGAATTGTCTCACTTATTTCTATAATTATTACATGTTGCTTTCAAAATACCATCAGGTAGTTTATCACGATGATTTAGCTCAACTTATTGTTGAAATATAATGCATAGATGTCTACAGTTAGCATGCAAAGTGGCATTCTCCATAAGCTGTTGTAATACCATGAAATAAACTAGAAGCATAAATAGTGACCTCTGCATCCCATCTTTTGGGTTGGTAGGCATCCTATAGTAAGTGGTCCGAGTGAATTTTCTTTGCAATCATCAACCTACCCGACAGACTGACTGCTCTGGGACCTGTCAAAGAGCGGATAAGCTTTCTTGTCGAGGTGAATGATGTAGAGCTTAGCTGTGCTGCATGTGTTATGTCCACTTCCACTGTACTTGCATATTCTCCACTTTCATCTCACATTAAAGTGGTGTTTTACTTTTTTCCCTGGCAATAAAAATGAGTGTTCCATGAACATGAATATATAAATCAGTAGATTTATTTTATTTTATTTTATTTTATTTTATTTTTAAATCCTGCTGTTTGTTTCTGGATAAACATACATTGCTAACTTTGGGTTTGTTGTTCTGTAAACAGCATTAGGTCAATTGTATGTCTCAACTTGCCCAGCTTTTCTGGCGGACTGAATCCTTGGGGAACACCAAACAACAGGAAGACCCGTGATGTTGGTTCCTAAAATTTCACCTATTCATCTGTATAACGTCAATTAGTCAAATTGTTCATTTACAATAAATAAATTCTTATGCGCTGTTGTGGTAAATTCCCTCTTCTGTTTGAGATTGCAGAGAGACTTGACTCTACCTTACGTGGATGATGGGCTTCTGGAGGTCGTTGGTTTTAGAGATGCTTGGCATGGACTTGTTCTGTTTGCTCCAAAGGGGCACGGAACTCGCCTGGCACAGGTGAGATATTCTTATATAAATACTCTAATCTATCATAATCTTCTAAAAAGTTTAGGTCATGCACGAAACCTCAAACTGTTAATGTTTTGACATTGATTGCATTAGTTTTGCTTGCTCATTTTGTTGGCTTGGTTGGGCATCAGGCACATCGAATTCTCTTCGAGTTTCATAAAGGAGGTGCTGACCATACATTTATGAGGATTGATGGAGAGCCCTGGAAACAACCTTTACCAGAAGATGATGATACCGTCTCAGTTGAAATCTCTCACCTTGGCCAAGTTAACATGCTTGCCACCCGTGACTGTCAATCTAAGAGTATGCAAGATCCATTGTCACCTAAAAGGCAAGACAATGACGACAATAGCGACGAAGATGAGTCTGTAACAGAAGAACAGAGGAAGTTTGGAGCAGCGGACACATTTAAGCTCCCAGAGGATGCTGATATTTCTCATTTCAGTTGAATGCATATCACTGTCGTTTTCTTATTATGGACTTTATTCTAAAACCGCCTCCATTGGCAAAAACCAAGATCATTCAGATTGTAGGTTTGAAGTTGCATTTGTCTTTATGACAATAAAACCGATGCAAATAGTGAGATATATAACAGAAACTTCAATTCCGTATGCATCTGAAGATAGAATTTATGAACAATAAAATACATTTGAGAAGACAGCAGGCTTTGTTTCAAGCACAGAAATAAGCACATATAAGCATGGTGAAGAATGAGTGTATCTCAGTCACCACGTCTTAAAGAACAGAAAGCTATGATATGCACGTCCACAACCTAAAAGATCGATTCTTAAACTAGGAAGCGCTTCAACTCTACCTTAGAGCAGACAAAAATGGGATTGAAGCTTGGCAAAGCGATGTTTACTGTTGTGGAAGTGCTATATTGATGGAATAACTGGCTTAACCACTTGTGTGCCCACACATTTTGTGATGGCCTCATTGGCCTTTTGTGTTTCTGTCCTTTCTTCCCTTTTCTTCTTCTCCCTGAAAACAGAAAACAATTTCAGAAACTATATGGGATTTGCAGACATGGTAGCAAAAAATCAACTCAGTTATGAGAAACTTGAAGAAGGAAATTAGCCCCCTTCTTATGATGAAGCATTTCAACCACAAGATTCCATGAAAGGGATTTTGTGGCACCAATATTCAATTGGTTATAAGTGGATAGTTCATGAATCTCTCTTTTTTTTCCAAAGCAATATTTTGCCAAATTCAATCCTCAAAAGGTTAAATGTAGCATTAACATAAGGAGGTAGGATACAAATTAGCATAAGTTTATGTTAAAGGGTAGAGGAATTAGTTACCTATCCACATACTCCTTGAGCAATTCTTTAGCTTGAAGCAACTTTGACAGCAGATTACGATATACGTCAAGGTCACGATCTACACTTCGTTTCTCAATGTTTAAGGCTGAGCAAAGCTGTTGTAAAATCATCATAAATAGTTGGCAAATAGCATTAAAATATTTTCATGAAAAGTCAATGAAAAGTATTCAGTTTTCTTGTTGCCCGTATCACAATTACTGACACCATAAGTTTCAATGGACTAACACATCTGCTGTCAATAGACATGAAAATATGACCAAATCATGAGATATTACCAACATAACTAAATCAGTTTCCATATGCAACTCAAGATGATCAGTGATTCTATTATAAAGCCTTAAATGTATTAACAAAATGTTCCTAGCAACATATAGATTCTACGACTCATTAACCCTCGCTAAATTCCATTAGCAACCAACTAACTAATGATAATTAATAACCTAACTGACAGAAAAAATTCTGCTTACTGCAAGAGGCCACAGGCCAGCCCCATAAATTAATTTGATTGACCATGTATGAGAAAATAATAAACCCTTCAGCAGAGACAACTAGTATAATGAAATTATAAATCAATTTAAAATTCCTACCTTCTCTAGCACTGATGGTTCAGTTGCATTAGCCAGCTCAAGAAGGCGAAAGAGGCCAACAGCAAAGAAACGGCTATAGCTGAAACTCCCTTTGCTTCCTGCTCTTTCTGCAATGTCCTTCAGTATACCTTCAACTTCTCCTTCTTTCGTCGAAAATTCAATTAATGATGTGGCAGTCTGAGAGCGAGCCCATTCCTCCATCTTTTGGGCATCAATTCTGTAGTGAAAAAATTATATTCAGTCAGAGTAGGGCGTAATTTTCTTGTAAGACATGTACTATTTGGCATGAGAGACACTTTTGAACATTGATGAAAGTTAAACTTGGCTACATACATATTATTAGAATGTTCATGATTTATACCCATTCTTTTCAGAAGGATCTAAGTAAGACTGCCAAAATAAACTCTACTAAGATTTTGTCAAAATAAATTCTACTAACATTATTATTCAACTTATGCTTTGTTGCAGTCATTTATTACTACAATTCATGCAATTCATCCGCTATCAGAAATTCTGTCATATTCTACCTATAAGATGTCACTGGCAAAATGGTTCATCCCAAATAAAGACAGGAAAGTCAATAACAAACCTGTACTGCTCTGGGTCCTCATTTAGAGCCCTTACATATGCTTGGAAGATAGCCTCTCTATCTTCATCACTTGGGTATCCTTCCATGAGCCGATCATATACAGTAACAAACCCAAGGGCAAACACTGGATCATAACGGTATGTTCTTTTGTACCTCATCAGGTGTTGCTGAACGATCAGCTCTTGCAGAACCGTGTTGTAGATGCTGGGAATTGGTCTCTTATAGGCCTTCAAAAAATTCAGCTTCGTCTCAGACACAGTGGGAGGCTGATCTGAACACCATGTAATCAAACGATTAACATGAAGACAATATTCAGAACAAAATTACAAGATCAAACTACACAAACATATATATCTTGAATCTGAAGCAAACTAGATCTGAACGACAAAGCGGTCCTAATTCCTTTTAATCTTATCCTTATCCACCCAATAAATATCTCTATACAACAGCTGCTCTCCGGATACGAACAAGACAAACAAAAATGCAGTGAACAGGCACTAGCATTTGCATCCTCTAAATCACAAAAACCTCGAAACTTCCCAATCCTTCATTCTTTATATAATTTCCAAATATGTCAAATAACACTTCTTCTACTACAAATTGAAAAAATCAAATTAAATCAAATCATCAACTAAGTGCCAACATTACAAGTACAACTGATAATCGCGAATCTATGGTTTTGTTTTTTAATCCGAACAACACAAATTTCACAAATAAAGAATTAATTACGAACTTGTTTAGTATTTTTATTCTACATCAATATAAGAAAACCTAATATGAGAACAGAAAAGTAAATAACTAACTTACCAGGTGCAGTAGACATGCATTGAATAGGCTGACGAGAAGCGGAAATTGAGCCTCTAACCGCAACACAGTGGCAAAGCACACTTGTACGGAAGCGAAAAGTTTCGAAATTGGAAGACAAATAACGAGCTGCCGAGACATTGAATTTTTTATCAGAAGCTGCTTGACTAACCACTGAGAACGCCACCGAAGTAGTAACAGACGCCATTTGAGATAGATTGTTATCGTTGTTTACGATTCAGTAGATTTGTTTGCTTGTGACCTGTTTGAGCTTGAACCTTTCAAAACGAGGAGACAACTAGAGAGGTTTGCATTTTTTTTTAATTTTTTTTTTTTTTAATTTGGGAGTCCGATTTAATTTTCTCGGGAAAGTGAGGGAAAGTGAGGCCAAGAAAGTTGCCCAGGCTTATCCAAGTGTATGAAATGTGGATTTTTGTAATTTTCACAAAGAGGAGTGATTGAGTGACACGTGTCATGATTGATTTGTGATTTGTTGGATCGTTATGTGGTTTGAAATCAACTAAAGAAGAAAGCAACGTGAAACGTTGTCGTGTGAGCAACAATGTGAATAGTAGCCATAATCGACGCGTACACGTTAAGGTTAAGAACTCCTGTCACTTCTTTTTCTGTTTTTGTTGTTTTAACAGAACAAGGTATGGAAGCACGTGGCAAACCTGTAATTTTTAAATAATTTAAAATAAATTTTTAATCTTAAAATATTATCAAAGATGTATAATTATAAATCGATAATTTATTCTAAAATAATATTAATAATTAAATTTCGATGTTTTTTAATTATTAATATTACATTCTAATGGTCAAAAAATCAATAGAAATTAGAGGTGGTAAATTCAATCCGTCACTAATTCATTTATTGTTGTGTTCATTTATTTATTTTATTAATTAAAATCTATTATAATTTTATTAAAAATATTAATTTTAATAAATTAGATAATATTATTATAAATATAAATAAAATTATTCTAGTATTAACTTAAAATATGATTGTTATGATAAAAATACACTAAATAAAATTTTGTAGTATTTAATAAAAAAATTATAAATTAATAATTTAACGGATTTATTATATTGATCCAAATTCTTTCCATCTCAACTTATTAAACTTTAAACAGTTGGTGCCGTATCAACCTATTGTATCATTACCCGAATTGTCACCCTACTATAAAAAAAAAAGATTAAGAGTATATTTATCATAAATTTTTCAATTTTCTATAGATTAACACTTGGAACGTGGGTAGCTTTTACATTAACTACAAATTAATTATTACCTCTGTCCAATAATGATAGTCACAATTTGAAAAAAATAAAAAGTAAAAATTGTCCAACATTATTTCTCAAGTTAAAGTTCCAATGCAACTTATTCCATTGTTTTCGTTTTATACCCTTCTTCATCTATCTAACCCTCTAATATAATAAACAAATAAATAATTGCTTTATAGGGTTAAATTAGTAAAATGACATAATAATTGTTGGTTTTCTTAAATATTGTGTTTTGTTCAATTGTGGCTAATAATATGGAACTGGGTAGTATTACATTTGATGTTTGATATTGTTGAGGTTTCAAACTCAATACCATCGGTAATACAAGAGAATAATGACTTGTATATAAAGTATCCAAACAATTCCATTAGAATATAAGAGAATAATGACTTGTATATAAAGTATCCAGAAAACTCCATTAGCATGAAACTTTTTGGGTCTTGGTATTCAAGAACAAATTCGTACGAACGTACAATTTACTTTAACTTTAAAATTAATGCTATGATATATGTAGTTGACAACATCACCTGACTCCTTATACTAATTTTTGTCTCACATAACTCCATCTACCCCTATTTTATTTTTATTGCAGATAGCCTTTTGTACCACAACATCTATCTCAGTGCGCCAAAAAACCTTTTTGAGTAATGTGGAAAAAGCATTAGCTCAAAACTTTTCGTGTTGTTCCAGTGGAGTTGCGATGCCCATCGCTCGATGCGAGCAAAGTTATGGACCCAATAAAATACTCCCCGTGCTAACTGATTGGGCTCTCATTAACAGGCCCAAATCCATCCATACAATATCAAACCCCCTTTCTCTCAATGCATGAGCAGAGCAGGTAACACAACACAAGTTACACTTGAGCATTTTGACTGTTAGTTCCGAATCCTATATCAGATTATCTCAACCCCAATCATCAATCTTTCTCCAATCAATCACAATCGCGATGAGCTGGTGGTGGGCTGGCGCTATTGGCGCTGCGAAGAAGAAATTCGATGAGGAAGAACCGCAGCAGCGGACATACGAGAGCGTGGCTCTAGTAGTGGGCGTGACAGGAATCGTCGGCAACAGCCTAGCAGAGATTCTGCCGCTAGCCGATACGCCAGGTGGGCCGTGGAAAGTCTACGGAGTGGCTCGACGGCCCAGGCCCAACTGGAATTCCGACCACCAAGTCGACTACATACAGTGCGACATCTCCAACCGTGAAGATGCTCACGACAAGCTCTCCCACCTCAACGATGTCACCCACATCTTCTACGTCACATGGACTAACCGATCCATCGAATCAGAGAATTGTCAAATTAATGGCTCCATGTTCCGTAACGTCCTCGAAGCCGTGATCCCAAACGCCCCGAATCTGCGTCACATCTGTCTCCAAACCGGAACGAAACATTACTTGGGACCGTTCGATTCATTCGGGAAGATCCAAACCCATGATCCGCCTTTCACGGAAGATTTACCCAGGTTAGACACTCCGAATTTCTATTATACACTTGAAGATATTTTGTTCGAACAAGTAGATAAAAAGAAAGAGGGTCTGACTTGGTCAGTTCACCGTCCGGATACCATATTCGGATTTTCACCTTATAGTTCGATGAACATTGTGGGGACTTTGTGTGTTTACGCAGCCGTGTGTAAACATCTAGGGATTAGGTTAAAGTTTCCTGGTAGTAAAGCTGCTTGGGAGTGCTATTCGGTTGCTTCGGATGCGGATCTAATAGCAGAGCATCAGATATGGGCTGCTGTAGATCCCTATGCCAAAAACGAAGCGTTTAATTGCAACAACGGGGATGTTTTTAAGTGGAAGCATATTTGGAAGTTGTTGGGTGAGCAATTTGATATAGAGGATTGTGGGTTTGATGAGGAGGGTGAGAGGGTGAGGTTGGAGGAGTTTATGAAAGACAAAGAGGGTGTGTGGGATGAGATTGTTAAGAACAATGGTTTGCAGCCAAATAAGTTGAGTGAAGTTGGTGTTTGGTGGTTTGTTGATCTTGTGCTCAGTGGTGAGGCTAAGTTACCCAGTATGAATAAGAGTAAAGAGCATGGTTTCTTGGGTTTTAGGAATTCTAATAATTCATTTCTCAGTTGGATTGATAAGGTTAAGTCCTACAAGATTGTTCCATGAATTATATGAGTTGCTCTTTTACTCTGTTCTTTGTCACTGTGTTGGGTACACTGTGGATGAACACATACATAGTTATTTTACTTTGTTGTTGTTGGAAATAAGCATACTTATACTTATTCAGGCTGGTTTGGATAGACTGGATTCTGGATTTCAATTTCTGAAAATTGTTATGAGTAATGTTTTGAGCTTCTGATTCAGAAACTCTTATGAAGGAAGATAGAAATATTAGTGTCATAAAAATGACTTATATAGAAGCCAAAACAGAAGAATCCCAAATGCCATTTATTTGATGTGCACTAGTTTCTTCTTGTCTGATATAAACATCCACATCCTTGGAGTTTTGATTATTGATTTGTGTTTCTGTTACTAGTTGGGTTGATTATGCTTGTAATAAAAAATATTAAAATGAAGATTTTTCGCAACTCTCAGCCTAATAATTTTTGATAAATTACAGGTATCCTTTATTTGATACTTATGACTCAACTACTTTAATCGATTTGGTAAGTCACTGTTGGTTTATAACGCAAGGATAATTTATCTACTAAAAAATACATGACAAAACATGCTTACTTGTCGATCTTATCCTAAAGATAACTCAAACCAGTCCAATACTCACGTGCACATATGCCTTCTCCTCCAATCTTCATGGATTCAACAACGTGCCTACTGGCATCTTTCATTATCGCCTAACAAATTAACTTATACCTAGTCTTATCAGAACAATTACTACTATAATCAGATACCCAAGTAAAGAAGATTTGCAAATATAGGTAAGGATCTTATGTCCCTCGTCGCTTTTAACAGCATCTAGCTTCTTACCTAAACATTAGTATAAAAGTGCATGTGACATGACCACTTCTGTGACATGACCACTCCTGTCTCAAATGTTATTATTAGAACTATAGGGTAATTTTTTCAGGTTGAGAATATAGTTATAAACTCCAAGTGTGCGTTATTTTGCCAAGTGGATAAATAAGATATTTGACAGTTTAATATTTGTAACCGGGAATCCACGGTCACCAAAACCATCATGCTTTCCTCAGCTGGGTTTAACTCTATATATAGAACACCTTCTTTCTAGTCACTTCACTTCAATGTAATAGATACTCTTGATAAAAAAAAATAAAAAAAATCTTCTTTTGAGTTTGGAGATGGTGAGAAACATAAGTAGGGAATTTTCCCAAGTTGGGTCACAAGTAGTACAAGCTGCTAAAAGTGAGACTGTAGCTCTGAAATCAGTGAATGATTCTTCATCTACTTGCTCTTCAAAATCAAGTAATGCTAACTCTGACATCAGAAGCTGCTTGAAAGTTATTGGTAAAGGAAGTAATGAAAGAAAACAGAAACAAGCTGAGGAGTCTCTTAGAACTGTCATGTATCTCAGCTGCTGGGGTCCTAATTGATGTGTAACAAAGCAATGCTAGATTTCACTTTTAAGTATCATCAATCTTGTAAACAGACTACTAGCTATGTTGCTTAGTAGCTTAAAATGTCTACTCAGTAATATGTGAATAAGGATGTTGATCAAGCTTTCTTTGTCTTCAATTACTTGTTTCGCCTTTTATCTATTCAAAATGATTATATATTGATTAATCCAAGAAGAAATCATAATGTACCTGGAAAAATGACACTATATATTGATAAACAAACACTCTGAACAACTAGGTAAATAAAAAAATTGGTGTTAGCTTGGAACTTGTGTTTCTCTGTTTGATTTCTTAAGAAGTTCATTAAACTGTCAATACATTCGCTCTACACAGTCCTCTAAAATCAAACATTGACCAATTAGACAATGAAACCTAAACCATTTTCGTTAAACAGATGATTACTATTTGAAAAATCATAAAATATGCAGATAAGATTAGTTAAGTCAATTCAAATGAGATATTTGATTGAGTTTAATCAATCGATCTTGATTGCAAGTTGTGTCTCGATGTGCGTTACAGTGACAGCTGTATCAACACTCAGCAACATCTCGCTCACTTTTAGACAGCAACATAGCTACATGGCAAGCGCTGCGAGCCGAATATGCATGTAGAACTATCGTTATTGAAGGAAGCCAAACAAGTCCACCGGTTTCCAAATAAAAACAAATATAAAATTTAATCGCTTTAATAGCAATAGCAAATCAAAAGCCACGTCAACTTTCATCATCAAAACGACAAGATCCACCTCTTGTTATTAATAAACAATAAAAACAGAATAGTTTTGACTATATATACCCACTTCGACTTCGGTCATCATATAATTCAAAGCAAAATCAAGTTGCAATAGTAGAGAGAAGAATGAGCAGTGTCAAAGCAGGAAAAGCATTGGTGGTGGCAGTGAGTCGAGACATTAAAAGATCAAGGGATAGGGATTGGTAGGTGGAATCAGCCCGTCAGGTCTTTGAAGCAACATGTAGAGACTAATTTTAAGTCTTTTATTCAAGCTAATAGATTGTCTTCATCTTTGGTGGCTTTGAGTGAGATTAGAGATGAGAAAGTTAAGGAATCTGAAGAGTCTATGAAGAAAATCATGTATTTGAACTGTTGGGGTTCTAGTTAAACACATATTTGAGTGATCATGAGATTGATTGAAAATCAGGCTGGTTTTTTCCGACCATGTTTTGATGCATGAGTTGTTGTCTTTGTTTTTGTGTATGATTAAAGCGAGTTCAAAAAGATTGTATAATATCAAAAATGTTAGTTGAATATGTTTTGTTTTTTTTGATATGCAGCAAATGAGTTGTAAATGGTTAAGGATGAGTATTAGCTTAATGTTTGCTTAGCATGTAACAAATGTTTGTTTAAAATGGTAATGGAAACCGTTATATTTTCATATCGGTTAAAGTATTACATTTGTTTGGAGTACTTTGATCAATTTTTTCCCAATTATATATATAAATATTACAAATATTTCACGTCTATACACAAATTTATTTTATTTATTTAATTTTAAAATGTAGTTAAAATTTTAAAAAAAATAGTTTTCAATAAAAATTTAATTTAAAAATATTTAAATGAAAATTTTGAATTAATTAATTTGAAATTAAAAATAACAAAGAATAAAATTTTAGTTTGATTGGATAATTTGAAAATATAAATGTATATTTAACTTTTAACCAAGTTGAATTAGTTAAATTAATAGTTTAATTAAAATATAAATAATTTAATTTATTTATTTAAATTTTTATTAATTATATAAATTAAAAATACTTAGTTATAATACGAAATGATTGGAGAATATTACTCCCTCCAGATTATTAATAGGAAGAAAATTTCCGTTTCGGGCGTATTATTTATATAGAGAAATTTTTTTTAAGAAGAATTTTTTAAAGTTAAAATGTCTGAAATACCATTTCTTAAAAGGTATGTATAATTAACTTTTTAAATTTTTTTAAAAATTTATTGTATTAATTATGAAATAATGAGGGGCAGTAGTGGAAACTAACGTCTTGTTTTAATCCCCGTGAAAAGTTAGTTTTCTCTATATTAATAATCCCCGTGAAAAGTTAGTTTTCTCTATATTAATAATCCGGAGGGAGTATAACAATAAGGAATTAATGAAAGTGTATTATTTTAAAATTTTGTTACAACAAATTACATTAAAAAAATTATTTATATATAGCATTAAATATATACATGTATAATTGAAAATATCGGAATAATTATAAAAAATAATTTTTATTTAATTTTGATAATATTCTATATATTATGTAATCATGGCTAAATAAACTATAAATTTATTTTTCATAAGTCATTTCATTATTATTTTATTATAATATTAGATAATTTAATAGAATATAAAAAGGGGAAAAAGATGGATATATGTATTATATATTTTTATTTATTTATTTATTTAGAGAACTTTCAAAATCTCTATGCGACAAAAGAAGTAAAAAGAAAATAAAATTATAAAAGAAAAGAAATTAGAAGATTTAAAAAATTAGAGAGAAAATAAAAGAAAATTTAAGAAAAGAAAAGATAAGAGATGATGGATAATTGAGTGAGAAGTAACTTGTTCAGTTTTTGAATTTTGTTCATCTGAAACTTATAACCATCGGATTATCTTCAAATTTGAAAATAAGATGTCGACACTTAGTAGCGTAGCGTCTATAGATAGGGTTTAAAATTTTTTCGAATATTTTATAGGAAAATTTTATTTTTGGCATTTTATAAATTTTATTTACACTATATAATTCAATTTTAAAAACTGTACAAAAATAATCTTTCAAACTTTTACTTTTTAAAAATAGTCCATCACAATCTGTGAGGGGACCCTTCATAGACCGTGAAGGGGCACTTCACAGGTTGTGATGGGTTATTTTTGAAAATCAAACTCTGAATGGATTAAAAACATAAGTGAAACTTTTTTGGATTAGTTTTGAAATTTTAAACTTTATTTGAGCTATATTATGTAATTTTTCCATATTTTATTTATGGCAAAGTCTTGGGTGTTTCTGAAACACACTAAATTATTGTGTTTCAGAAACACACACGTGCGAATTGTATTTTTTAAAAAAAAAAAAAACAATATCTTTCACGGTTTTCCTCTTTTCTTCTTAAAACCATATCTTTGTTTTCCTAATAACTTTGTTCTTTAATTCTGTTATTCATGGATTCATCTACTTATTCAACATCTTTCGATGTCGATAGCAGCGAAAAACAAAAAGATTTTGTTGAATCTTCTTTTCAACTTGTTTCTTCTACGAACAATCAAGAAAAAGAAGTCGTTATTGAATCTGCGTTTCAAGTTTCTCCCTCTTCGAATAATGGTATGCACTACATTGAGTTATTGTTGCACTTTAATCTTCAACTAGATATATTTACAGATTATGTTTCATAATTGTTGATAAATAAGCGTTATAGGTATTAATGTTAGATGTAGATACAGTTATATTAAATTCTTGGATTTCAGATGCACTTATTACTAAAGCAGGCATAGTTATTTGTCACACAGGCACGCTTATTTCTCCTATGGATACATTTATTTTGTAAACAGACACACTTATCATTTAAGCAGGCATAGTTATTTCTCGTACAGACACACTTATTTCTCCAACGGATACATTAATGTTAGATGTAGATACAGTTATATTAAATTCTTGGATGTCAGATGCACTTATTACTGAAGCAGGCATAGTTATTTGTCACACAGGCACGCTTATTTCTCCTACGGATACATTTATTTTGTAAACAGACACACTTATCATTTAAGCAGGCATAGTTATTTCTCGTACAGACACACTTATTTGTTTAGCGAATACATTTATTTTGTCCACAGGAACATTTATGTTAAATTCTTATAGCCACGTACACTTATTATTTAAACTTGTACTCATATAATTTACTTATTGTATATTTTCTCTATTTTGTAGAAGTTGAATTTAATTCAACAGCATTATCTAATTATGATATGGATCATAGCATTGTCCATTGTCTATTGAAGAGGGTGGTTTCAAGTTATGAAGATGGTTATTCCATGTATAATGCTCATGCACGTGCTATTGGTTTTAGTGTTCGTAAGTCAGTTACAAGGAGGAGAGAAAAGACCAATGAGATGTTTGAGTTTAATTTTGTGTGTTGTTGTCAAGGATTTGCTGAGAGAGACAGACCAAGAAAGGTCAAGGAATCCCCAATCACCAGTGTTTCAGATCTTATAATCATGGAATCTGGAAATAGTTCAGAAATTAAGAAGAAAAGAAAGCGAAGGACAGTGAATATCACAAGATGTGGTTGTAAGGCTAAGATTAAATTTAAGCTTGATAAAAGAAATGGATTTTTTATAGTTTTGATCACCAACTGCAACATAACCATGATCTTGCAAAAGCAAGTGAAGCTCATCACTTGAAGTCGCAAAGGGGAATTAGTGAAAGTACCGGAGAAGTGATAAGAAGTTTGTCTAAGTCTGGAATCAAGCCAATGGACTCCTACAACTACTTGTGTTCTGAAGTTGGTGGCGAGAAGTTTGTTGGACACACAAAAAAAGATCATCTAAACTATATCAACTACATGAGAATGGTTGATGTTGAATCTGGTGATATGCAAGCTGTTTTAGACTTGCTTCATCAAAAGTCATTGGAAGACAGTTTGTTTTTCTATAGGTGTAAAGTTGATGAGAAGAATCAGATATCCTGTTTGTTTTGGAGGGATTCAATGATGCTTGAAGATTTTAAGGTTTTTGGTGATTTAATGATAACTGACACAACTCACAGAACAAACAAATATAACCTTATTTGTGCTCCCTTTGTTGGAATAAACAACCATTGGCGCACAATAATGTTTGCATGTGCTTTTGTAACCAATGAGAAGAATGACACCTTCATTTGGCTACTTGAGACTTTCAAAAAATCTATGTGTGGAAGGGAGCCAAAGACTATATTTACTGATCAAGATGCAGCATTATCTTCTGCAATAGGAAAGGTACACATTTAACATATAAGCAGGCACATATAAAGTATATGCAGATACATTTATTTTATTTTCAGATACACATTTTCTGTTTAGCAGATACATTTAACGTTTCTACAGGCAGACATAAGTTTTACTCAGACACAGTTATTTGTTATACAGATACTTAATTTCTGTTGTTCAGATACACAATTTTATCTTATAAGTTAAACACTAATTATGATAAATACTGTGTTAATTTCAGGTCTTTCCAAATGCTAGACATAGGTTATGTCTGTGGCATTTGCAACAGAACTTTGTTTCACACTTTGGAACATTGAAAAGCAATGAAGATTTCAAGAAGAAGTTTGATAAGTGTTTAATGGGGTGCGATAATGTAGAAGAGTTTGAGGAAAACTGGACTGATATGGTTAATGAGTATGGATTGGAGAAACGGGAATGGTTTGAAAGACTTTATGAGATTAGGAAGAAATGGTGCCCTGCTCTGAATAGAGATTTTTTTTCTGCTGGAATCCTCTCAACCCAGAGAGTTGAGGGAACAAATCATGCTATATCATTCAAATCCAATGTTACAACAAGTTTATATGAGTTTTTTCACATTTTTGAGCAAGTTGTAAAACGTTGGAGGAGCAAAGAGGGTGAGGATAATTACAAAAATCGTTTGGAAAAGCCTTCTTCAGTACGCAATGCTCATCCACTTGTGAAACATGCTTCCGAGGTTTACACACTAAATTTATTCGAAGACTTTTATTGGGAATTTGAGTCTGCACTAAAGAGCTATATACGAGCTGATGGATGTCAAGGGGATTTTCAATTTTATGAAGTTTCTTTGGAATCGGATTTTAACAAGTCCCATAGGGTTCTTTGTTATCTTGAGTCGAATGTTTTCTACTATGATTGCTTATGCTTTAATGAGACAAAGCTCCTTTGTTACCATATTCTTAGGGTAATGCACTTGAAGAATGTATTTGTTATACCTGATATATATATTCATCAAAGATGGCGAAAGGATGCTAAACTCAGTGCTTGTTTGGGCTTTGGTTCTGAAAGGGAAATAGATTCTGAGAGTTGTGAAGGGAAAAGGTATAGATATTCTTCCCTTTTAATTTCAGATAATATACATAATATTCCAGCAGATACAATTAATTGTACAACAGATACTTTTATTAGTTACGCAGATACCTTTATTCTAAGGTTCAGATACATTATATAACTTCACAGACACAGATGGTTTTAGATAAGATAACTGATTTGCTTCTTTTTTTGTTTATTACAGTTTAACTGTAGCATGGAGACACACAATGGCAAGAAACTATTATAATTTAATCATGGAGTGTCATTCTGTTCCTGAAGCTAGAGAAAAGTGCGAACAAAGTATTCATGAACTTGCTAAAGATCTTAAAGTTATTCTAAACCGTCATGGCAAAGAAGTAGGAAGTTGTTCAGCTGTGAATGAGGACAAATCATGCTCAACAAATGATTCAATTAAAGATCCTGTGAGAAGGATCACTACAAAGGGAAGACCAAAGAAGACAAACACAAGGATAAGAAGCCATTTTGAAAAAAAGAGAACAGGAACAAGTAGGCCAAATGAATATGGTACAATGACTCCAATTGAAAGACTATTTTAGTTTTAATTTATTTTTTCTTTCTTCTTTTTTCTTTTGCTTGTTCTTCTCAAAAGCATTTCTTTCTTTCTTCTTCCTTTCTTGTGTCACCAGCAGCTTTAACTTCTCTTTTTGATTCCAGAGTAACACTTTCTTGTAAAGTTTCTCAAGATCTTTATTCAGATTGTTGAATACAATTGAACACAAGATCTCAAATCTGTAAACTGCTCTTACATTAATCTGTTCATTTGCATTATAATAAAAAATCATTAGTAATATTAAAAAGTGAAGGTTGTAAAGGATATTAATAAGTTAATTTGTAAATATGTTACTTACAGTGGATAAATCGAGATTGATAACATCCTCTCCAACATAGTTTTGCATATAAGCAATTGTGTACACTCCACAATCGTAATTATCTTTGTTGTTCTTAGGTATGTTCTTGTACACATGCTTGTATTTCAAAATTTCATCATGTGCTAGAGAGTTTTGATTCTTGAGAAAATTAGAAAGTCCTTCCACCTTCATCCAAAAAATCGTGATAACTAAAATTAGTATTATTTATTATTTACGAATTAAAAGGTTATGAAATAGTAAAACTTACAAGTATTGGAATTATTCCTTGATATTGTTCTTCAAAACCTGGACTCCCTCTGTTATCAAACAACTCAAACAACTCTTTCCTTTTGTTCATTACAAAGAGAGTTATGTGATTCCTATGAAATATAGGCATAAAAACCTTCAAAAAAAATAAATACAATTAGCTTTCCAACAGATACATATAAGAACAAAACAGACACAGTTAGCATCCCTACAGATACGTATAATAATAAAGTTGATACAGTTGAAATCCCAACATATACATATAAGAGCACAACAGAAACATGTTGCAAACGAGCAGATACAATTAGCTACTACACAGACACAAATAAGAACACCACAGAACACACTACAACTATGCATAATTAAAATTGACAGACATATACAGAAGTGAATCAAATACTTTAATGAAATTGACAAATACATACCATTTGTATTTTATTGATGTCAAATGTATCAAAATTTGCAAACCACTCAATCATATTTTCCATTACAAGATCTTCATTGCATTTGACTTTTTCACCTTCACTCAATCTTTCTCTTTGCTGAGATATGTAAGATGCTTTGACCTGTATAGCAAAAATAGGAAGCACATTGGTAATTAAGAAATTTGAAAGTATTCTTTAAATAAAGTTTATGTCACTTACAAAGCAATCTACACAAAAGTAGATCATCAAGTCTTCACCATTTTCTTTGTGTTGTTGAATCCGATATTTTGTTAGCAACAAAGCGGCAGAATCAACTGCATTTGATGTTATCCAATTTCGAACCCTCAGACCTTTGAAATCATATTTTAAGACTGTTATTTCAATTGTATTGTCTTGTAAAATAGCCTCTTGCTCCTTGTCTTCTTCCCTTACTAGCCTTCTATACTCCTTCTCTTGGGCTTCTGTTTTTTCGCCTATTTTTTCATTTTCTTCTACATTTGAGTAGAACAAGTAGTCAGCTATTGCTAGCAGTGTAGGATGGTAATTGGAGCTGTACATTTTTTCTTGTTCTCGTAAGTGGCTTGATAGGAATGTTGTTGCTTCATTGCTGTCAATTTTGTATTGTTTCAACAACTCCTTCCTTTCTTCATCAAGAAAATGAAACAAACCACAAACACTCCTCTTTCCTTTTGAGGTCATTCTTTTCCTAGGCATATCCTAAAGAAAAATAAAAAAACCAATGAAATGAAAACAAAAGTTATTATGATGAACAGTCAAAAATTAGAAAACAACAGATACAAATAGGATATATATAGAGACAATTAATATATGAATATACCGTAGATAAATCATTAATAATTTTTTGCACAGACTCCTGGCTGTCTATGAGTTTGAAACTTGGGACGTCGTCTATTTCTTTCCTCTTGATTCGATCAGTTGGTCGCTTTACAGGTAAACGTTTTATCATTTTTTCACTGTCTAGAATGACAGGGATCAATGCATCTGTTGGAGTTTTTTCTTCACTCTTCTCGACATGTTGTTGATTGACTTCTTCTGCAGTTACTTGTTCCACAACGTCATCAGATTGTTGCTGATTATTATCTTGTTCCACAACTTCATCAGATTGTTGCTGATTATTATCTTGTTCCACAACGTCATAAGTTTGTTCCACAACGTCATCAGGTTGTTGTTGACTATCAGCTTGTTCCACAATTTCTACATCTTCTTTTTTTCCAAATCTATGTATCTTTTTTTCCAGCTTCTTGATGCCTTTGTCAACTTCAGTGAGCAATTTGAATAATTCATCATTTTGAACCTTCTCTCCAGTAGTAAATACTGAAATTTTTCTTCTTATTTTCTCAAATGTTGTTGACAAATCTAAGAGAAAAGTATTTGTATCCTGATAAATTGGATTATGTATTAATAATGGTACATATAATAATCTCACAAACTACAGAAATAACAATAACAATAAGTTAACACAGATACGTATATAACAGACACATATACATAAACAGCAGGCACAGAAATAAACAAGCAGGCACAGAAAATAACAAAGCAGGTACACTTAGCAGACTTAACAGATACTTATAACAATTGTGCAGACACAGATACATAAAAAGCAGGCACAGAAATAAACAAGCAGGCACAGAAAATAACAGGTACACTTAGCGAACTTAACAGATACTTATAACAATTGTGCAGACACAGATACATAAAAAGCAGGCACAGAAAATAACAAAGCAGGTATACTTAGCGAACTTAACAGATACTTATAACAATTGTGCAGACACAGATACATAAAACACAGGCAGCTTTAAGGACAACACAGATACCTATAAGAACCATAAAATAAAGAACCAGATACACTTATTATATATTCACAGCTACAGGTAAAATACAAGCAGATACATAAATAATGTAACAGGTACAAATAACAAAATTACTTACAGCATCACCATCATCCTTTGTCAAAGTCAATATTCTGTCTTCTGTTGTTGGTTGAATTTGTGGTTGTTCAACTACTATCTTAGCAGTTCCTATGTAGGGTTTCCTAATCTCTTCAACCACCCTTTCTTTTAAACTATCATCTGTCCAATGCTTGATATATGGGATCTCTTGAGGTAAGACATCACCAAAGACAAGTCTGTGAATGTAGCCAATGAGAAGTGCTGGAAAACACCCACCAACTTTTGTCTCATATCGATTGGAGGCCATTGGTTTGAAAACAAATGCAGAATCATCCTTTCTGTTCCTCTCTATTGTTCCCTTCAACTTTTCCACATGCATTTTCATGTTGGAAGCAATAAAAGCACACCAATCATAGTTTGGTATGTCATCAACATTTTCTATTTCCAAAAGAATATCAGAAACCAAACTCTTGTCACCATGTGGTGTCAAGAAAATAGTGAATACAAACAAAACAAAAATTTTCTTGAAAAAATCTCCTCCTTCTTCATGTTTTTTCATGATTTCTAACATTTTTGTTATGGTAACATATTTTCTACCATCTTTTATACCAAAAACCTTTCTCCATTCATCTAAAATCTTATCCAAATCTTTAGGAGAAGTTTTAGCTTTGACTACTTGTTTTCCCTCACACATTCTGTTTTCCTGTCCATATAGAGGTTTTCCTTTGCAAGGTAGAGCAAGAACTTCATAAAAGAAATGCGAGTTTGCATTAATCGTTGAGCCGTTATGTAGAGTGAGAACCATGTTGTCATACATAGCTGTTAGAAGAGGGTACACTCTCCTGTCAACTTCTGTGATTTTAATTCCAAGAATTGCTCCATAACCAATGCTTTTAACATCCTCCCTTTGTCTTTCAGTGACTTGTTCCAAAAATTTTGTAATCGAATTTGGAGTTGATACGTAGTTCACATGGTAAAATGAGCTATGGAGAAAAGAAAAGGCACATATAAAACTTTGCGGGCACAAAAAATAACCATATAAGTACATATAGCATCTCAACAGATACATATAAGAAATGCACAGACACAGATACATAATATACAGGCACAAATAATAACCCTGAAGATACAAAAAATAACCAACAGGTACATATAGCAACTCAACAGATACGTGTAAAAATTATAGAGACACAGATACATATTTACAGGCACAGATAATAACTATGCAGGCATAAACAATAACCAACAGGTACATATAGTATCTCAACAAATACATATAAGAATTGCTCAGACACAGATACATATAACACAGGCACAGATAATAACTGTGCAGGCACAGAAAAGAACCATACAGGTACATATAGCATCTCAACAGATACGTGTAAAAATTTTACAGACACAGATACATATAAAACAGGCACAGATAATAACTATGCAGGCACAAACAATAACCAACAGGTACATATAGTATCTCAACAGATACATATAAGAATTGCTCAGACACAGATACATATAAGAATTGCTCAGACACAGATACATATATCACAGGCACAAATAATAACTGTGCAGGCACAGAAAATAACCATACAGGTACATATAGCATCTCAACAGATACGCAAATACACAACACAGAACTATAAGAAAAAGACAGACACATATAATAAGTGAACATACAAACTTAATAGGTACACAGACACAATAATTCATCTAGCATATACAGCAATAAGAGAACATACCTTGGGACGAATTTAAAACTAGTTTTCTCATCAGGAATCCTTTTTGTTTCTCTCGTCTTCCTCATTTTCTTTTCCATTTCATTCTTTCTCACAACAATTCTAAAATCTTCGTTTTTCCTTTTTCGACTTTGTGCCTTTGTTTTGGTATATACAATCTCTGCATTAGGTTTCTTAGTAGATTGTTGTTTCTTCACCATTTTTTCTGTATTTACAAAAAAATTACTAAACTGAACAAGAAATTTGAATTCAAAACCCTAAAATTCAGCATTAACTTGAAAAAAAACTGTTCGAATACGAATTTTTCAATTAAATTGGAGATTACCTGCAAATTTGTGTAGATTGTCGAGTAAAAACTAGGTTTTGAGTTTGATGATTTGCTGGTAATTTTTTTGTGTACAGAGAAACTGAAGTCTGTGTATTTTGTAAATGACTGAATAGTGCTGGAAATTATGGTTTGTAATAGCGCGCATTGTTATTTTGAATGGTAGGGTTCACACGTGTGAAACTTTGTAACACAGTAAAATAGTGTGTTACATGTAACACCCAAGACCTTCTCTTTATTTATTTAAATATGTATTTCCTTGGAAAATTGATTTTCGAACATCCATGGAATAAATCGAAAATCACCCCTAAATGTAAAATAGTAATTAGAGACCAAATCCGGAAGTGTAGAGTCAATTTTAATCATTAAAATTGATTTCGAAATGATTTTCTTAAAATCAGACTCAATTCCATAAAAAATGGATTTTAAATGAAATAAATGTGGTTTTTAAATCCCAACATGGTTTTGGTGATAACAATGTATTTTTAGAATCGAAAAATATGTTCAGGTACGCAATCGAGAGTGGAACGAAGATTTGTGTTGAATTGGATGGTCGTATGTGGGTTTCGAGCACAGGTTTAAGTTCAGCCTCAGTGGAAAAAAATGGAGCACGTAACAACGTATCTTTAAATACCAAAAACTACGATATCGCCCTTTTCATTTCATTATGGAGTGATAAAGGGACGAGTAACCTAGCATCTTCCGTCCCTCAAGACCAACAATGGATAGTACATGGATTTTTCAGGGCAGTTTGGGTGCTATTTGGCCCATATTGTGATTCAAACCCAACACCCATAAAACCACC